>OZ010605.1:12254116-12289116 GCA_963932145.1 Acanthosepion lycidas
ACACGAATACATACAATTTACTCCAGGGATCCTATCTTGATTACCTAATTTTAGTCTCGTTTTCTTTCTACTAACGGAAAATAGCTATTAAGATATGAAAGGGACGCTGAATTTAAAACGGCCTGCTGTTAAAAAGTCCAAGTCAATTTTTAACAGATTTTAAAGGCATATTAAAAAAACTTTCGCTAAATAAGAAAACTATCTTTATACAAACGTGCAGTTGTGGACATAATTAGAAGCTCCGACCTATATTTGAATATTTTCTAAAGAAATACGAATATTTACAAGTACTTACTAAATTTCCCATAAATAGTTGTTTCGGCATTTAGTTTTGAATAAGTCGTAAAATTTTTACGAGTTTCGATCTATTATATTGATTGTGATCGATTTTTCTAAAAATTGTTACAGTTCAACATTATTCGAACCTTCTAGATATTATGAAATACATTTTTCTATGGTATTTGTATTTTTTTTTCTTTCTAAATTTGACACTTGATACAAACACCCTTTGAAAATGAAATATTGTTGATCTGATTCTATAATATTTTAAAAGGTAACGAAGAAGACAATATTTGTGTGTTAGGTACGACGATACCTCAGTCGTTTAGCAAACATGACGAAGATGGCTGAAATTGACAAGACCTTTGAAATTAGTTAATGCATACAAAGATGACATGGATATACACCATTTTCCAAGCGTTTAAAATTGCCTAGATCGCATTATGAAGAATTAAAAAGAGACTGATTGTGTTGAGATTAAATTAAGGACTGTCAGAAAATGTTTAATTACTGGGAGAATATACGGAAAGTTTTTTTTAATATGTCTCGTATAATCCTCACTTAACGACAAAGGACGTCGTTAATGATGTAAAGACTTCAGGGTTGAATGTATCGACAAAGGCAGTCACTTAATGCTTTTATCAGGCAAGACTTCGAGCTTGTTACCTAAGGAAGATTTCCTTGCTCAAGACTAAACAGCTAAAATGCTGATTAGCTTATGCTAAAATACATCTAGAATATGGTAGTAAATATTAGAACTCTCTTTTATGGAATATGAAAACAAACTAGAACTATCTGGTCACATGAACTCCTGTTATGCATTGAAGAAAGTGAACGAAGCTTACAAAACCAAAATATACCCGCTACAATTAAGCACAGTGGTGGGAGCATTTTTCATTAGGGATGTTTTGCTCCTTCTTGACCATGAGAACTAGTGCGAGTACAGGATATCATGAATAAAGAACAGTATTTTGGTATTCTTAAAAATGCTATAATTAAAGTCCACGGAAGCTTGGGGCGTCACTGAGCGTTCCAACTCGAGGATGAGCCGTAATACACGGCTCAAATTGTTAACAAATATTTATATGCCAGCAGAATTAAGTTATTGGAGTACTCTGGATAAAATCTTGACCTAAACCCCATTGAAAATTTCTGGGCATATCTGAAGAAAAAATAAGAGAAAGAAATCATTGAAATTTGGAGGAACTAGAAGCTATTACCAAGGAAGGTCAAAACAAAACACTTATCAGTGTCTGTAGTGATCTTGTAAGGAACTCTCAAAAATGATTACTGATAGTAACTAAAAATAAAACTTAGGCAATTGATTAATGAGGCAAAACGACAATAATTTTGTCCTATGTTAAATTTTTCTTGGTGTTTTTTAAATTATTGTTTTAGGTTTAAGTAAAAAAAAATACTGTGGATATTAGTGTACATACTTTCAAATCCATTATTTGATTATCTCTGCAAAAATGCACATGAAATTTCCATGAAGATTTAAGGTTTACAGGTTTATTTGTTATTATGGAAGTGGGGGTAAATGTCTGTTCAGTATTTATATGAATCCGGAATATCTTCCCAGAAGCTTTCTTCTTCACTCTCTTTTGTTTATTTCCGTTGTCTTTTTTTTATTTTTTTTATTTCGTGCGTTCATTCGTTCTTTTTATTAATTTGGTGCAAAAATAATGCCGTAATAATGTCGTTTTTTTCGACGTCAAAAATACGTGAAAAAACGACATTATTACGTCATTATTTTTGCACCAACCTAATACCTTGCCTTCTCTCTGTCTTTACTTTGACCTTTTTATCGTTCATTTTATTATTTATTTCTTTAATTTGTTTCGTCATTATTTCTTTTCTTTCGTTTATTTTTTCTCTTTTTATTTCTTTTTTTTTTTTTTTTTTTTTTTTTTTTAGTGTTCAATTTACTTTCGTTCATCCGTTCATGAGTTCGCTTTGTTTTTTTTTTTTTTTTTTTTTTTTTTTTAGTGTTCAATTTACTTTCGTTCATCCGTTCATGAGTTCGCTTTGTTTTTTTTTTTTTTTTTTTTTTTTCCTTTTTTTGTTATTTCAGTTGGCAATTCTTCTTTTCCATTATACATAGCTTGTTGGTCTTTTATTCTTACTTTTGTTTAAATTTTCCATTTTCTCTTTTCTTCTTGAGTTTTTTTTTTTTTTTTTCCTTTCTTTCTTTTATTTTACTGGACATTATTTATTAGGTTGGTTCAAAAATAATGACGTAATAATGTCGTTTTTTGACGTATTCTTTAACGTCAAAAAACGACATTATTACGTCATTATTTTTGAACCAACCTAATACTTAGTTGGTTTCAACATTTTTCTTTCTTCCTGTTTCATGTGTTTGTTTGTTTGTTTGTTTGTTTGTTTACTTCTTTCTCTCCTTCTTTTCATTTTTCACTTAACTGTCATTCTTCCTCCGCTTCTGTTTCTTCATTTATTTTTCTTCCTCTTTTATTCGTCCCTTCCTTTGTCCGATCTTCGCTTAATTATTTATTCCTCTTCTTTCTCCAAATTCAAGTGTTTGTCAAATATCATTCTTTCTGTTTTCTTGATTTACCTCCATTATTTCCTTTTATCTTTACTTTTTTCCTCATTTTCTTCTATTTTCTTTCTTTCTTTAAGTTTTCATCATATCTTTATTTATCATTTTTTTCTGTTTCCTTTCTTTCTTTCTTTCTTTCTTTCTTTCTTTCTTTACTTTTTCATCCTTTCCTTCTTTCTTTAATTATTTCTTTATTTTTACTCCTTTCTTTTTTCTTTCTTTACATTCTCTAATTTCGTTTTCCTTCTTCCCTTATTTCATTCCTTCTTTAATTTTCCTGCTTTATTTCTTTAATTTTCTTCCTTTGTTCTTTCTTTCCGTTTTTCTTCTTTCTTTAATTTCTCATTCTTTCCTTCTTTATTTCTTTATTTTTATTTCTTTTTCTTTTTTCTTTACATTTACTGCTTTCTTTTTTCTTTTTCATTATTTCTTTCTTTCTTTACTTTTTTCCTCCTTTCCTTCTTTCTTTACAGTATACTCATTTCCTTTCTTTTTCTTGTTTTTACTTCTTTCATTCTTTCTTTCTTTCTGTCATTATTTTCTTCCTTTCTTTCTTTACTTTTTCCTTCTTTCCTTCTTTCTTTCTTTACAGTATCCTCATTTCCTTTCTTTTTCTTGTTTTTACTTCTTTCTTTCTTTCTCTCATTATTTTCTTCCTTTCTTTCTTACTTTTTTCTTTATATTTTCCTCTTCTTTCTTTTTGCTTTACTTTTTCTTTGTTTTTTTTACTTTTCGCTATTTTCTTTCTTTCTTTCTTTCTTTCTTTCTTTCTTACTTTCTTTCTTTCTTGTTGTTGTTGCTATTTCATTTAACCATTCTGTTTCTTTTCTGCGAAAAACCTTCTATTTATTTCCTTTTTTTTTTTTTTTTTTTCAAAATGTAGTTCGTTTTAACAATTCATTGGAAATTTGTCGTATCCACAAGACATAGGTACAGATACGAAATTCGATCTTTCTAAATTTCCATTTCCGTCATATTTAATTTATGATCATTGGTTTTCTTTGGGGAATGACCGATCATAGTCTACTCAAACATATTTCCCTTGGAGTTTCAGTCCCGGGGAGCAGAACAAAGCAAACCGATGCACAAATAGATACAGTGATGGGAAATTACGATTAGAATTTGTTTTAGCCTTTTCCGGAACGGTTAAATACAACGATCTTGTAAGACTAATTACTTATTTGTGAAAAGGTTCATGATAAGTAAATATAATTTTGAATTTATTTCTCTATCTTATTGAAGTGTATATATTATACACATATTGATATATTCATACATTATACACATATTCAATTATTCATACAGGCACCTTACAGGTGTCAGCAGGGGATAGGTTTCCCAAATAACAGAGAATATCTGAAGAATGTGACATTAAAGTAGTAAACAACTTTCAGCATTAAGATTTAAGCGGAGGTCTTAAAACCAATACTGGCATGCCAAGGCCCAATGGGAAATGATCTATTTATTGGGTAACAGAGTTTTCCAAAAATGCTGAACGATCACACTTCTCTTTGTTCTTGTTTTTGATTTCCTTCTATGTGGCGAATTCCATCAGGATATAGGCGATAAATGCTCTCCACAACATTCTACCTCGTGTGTTTCTTAGCAATTTTTCACCCTTTGCACCCTATTCTTTCTTTCTTTAACACTGTCTTCTTTGACATCAAATCAGGGATCCTCCAGGGTGATACCCTTGTATTTTTTCTTCGTTTTGATCACACTTGACTACGTATTGACAAATACCTTTGATAAACGTCATCATTTAAGTTTTATTTTAACACAAAGACTCTCAAGGTTGACTGATATTACCTATGCAGATGACATAGCTCTCACTGCAGACACAGTTAGCAATGCCACAGTTCTCCTAAATAATCCAGAAAATACGGTCAGTGATGTTGGGCTCTATGTCAATGCCTGTAACACTGATGTCATAGCCTTCAGCCAACAAAGTTCAATACAAACCGTCTCAGGCGAATTAATAAAATCTGTCGAATCTTTTACATAACTAGGAAGCGAAATAAATTCTATTGAAAAATACTTTAAAATTCGAAAGCCTGTGCCGGCTTGAATAAAATGGGTGAAATCTGGAAAATCTGATAACCAGACAACCTCATCTGTGAATCTTTCCAGTCACTAGAGAGGCGATATTAATGTATGGTGCCACTGTGTGAACATTAAATAAAACACTAGTGTATAAGCTTCATACTACCTACACTCGGATGCTGAGAGCAATACTTAACATTATTCGAAGACAACATCCAATTAAATTACAGTTCTATAGATCCATCCCTGATATTTCTACAGTCTTACGCGAACGTAGAATACGCATTTCAGGACGCTGCTTGAGAGAAAAACAAGAACTCGCGAGCGATCTACTGCCCTGAACATCTTGAAGCGTTGTTCAACCCGCAACCACCTACGTAGACCGGTTATGTTATGAAACAGAATGAAATCCTAAAGACCTTCCGATCTTGATGTAGGACTGGGATGTTTCGAGTGATAGACTCAGAGGTTGATCGAATAAGATAAAAAAATATACATACATGTGCAAAAGTTCAAATATACGGCGGGTACAAAATTAGATATGCAGGAACGAAAAATTAAACGTGCAAACAAAACGTATCGTATTAATTGTACAAAGATCAACACTAATGTCTTCCATTGATGTTTCAACATCCATTTGCGCTTGTCCGTTAAATTAAATCCTTAAATGTCCACGTTACCCTCAAAATATTTATTATTATCTTATTTCATTTGTCTTTTGGTGTGTACGCATTTCATTCTGGGTCCCGCCCAGAGACCTAAGGTTAGAAATGGTATCATGGCATTTAACTAAAAAATATTATTAGTTATTATTATTAACTAATATATATATATATATATATATATATATATATATATATATATATATATATATATTACATAGATAAAGCCCTTTGTAAGGTGTGGTCTGTACTCGTGAAAACAATTTTTTTGTATTTCTTTAAGGCATGTACTGCCAGAAATCTTTTCAATGAGTCTCCTGGAATCTTTTCCAACTAATCCGGGTGCTCCAACTACAACCGGGATTGTTGATGTTCCAACGTGCCACATTTTTGAGATTTCGATTTCAAGGTCCCTGTATTTTGATAGCTTTTTGAAGATCTTCAAAGATACATTGCGGTCTGCATGGACTGCCATATCAATAAGAAGACACTTTTTTTTGTTTGCAGTCTCTAGTTGTTGTTGGTGTTGTTATTATTATCATTATTATTATTATTATTATTATTATTATTATTATTATTATTATTATTATTATTACATATTGAAAAAGAAACATTATAATAAATTTAATAAAAAATAATGTGTAAGTTAAAATATAAAAAATAACTGAATTCTAGTATTACATTAATTATATAAACTGCTATAATACAGTTATAAAACAATATGTTTACCTAATTTTGCAAATAATCATCTATGATCCGATTCCTTCGTCTTCCTGGTCTTTTGAACAGGAATAGAACTCTATCTCTTTTTTTCTTGTCTAGAATTGCGTTTCCACTTCCTTCTAAAGAATTCTTCAATTCTCTTCTTCTAACGTCTTTGTTTGAACTCTGAAATTTTATCCATTAATTATTTATTTATTGTTGTATTCATCAGTAGAAAATAGGTTTGCTTACCCCCCCCCCCCGTTCTCTTTCCTTCCCGGTCGTTTGAAAAGGAGTAGAATTTTATTCCTTTTTCCATGTTTAGGATTGAGTTTCATGTTCCCTCTGAAGACTTCATTTTCGTCCGATCCCTTGCGTCTTTATATAGGATTATTTTCTTTGTTTGTGGTGAATTAATTTTAGAATATAAATAAATAAATATATGGATAAAAGAATAGACCAGACGAAAACCTTTTATGCCAAACCATTTTGTTACTTGCCAAAATTTATGAAGGCAAGTGCTGGTATTTAATCTACAGTAGTATTGTGGAGAAAAATAGCATTTATGTTTTCAAATTTTTAAATAGAGACTTCTCTAATATATTCTACAGATATTGTTTACCTTCCTATTATAGATTTTCTAACACAGTAAGTATTTTAGAATATCTTACAGCTTTCTCCTATCTAAGGTTTGAAAACTTAATTCTATTTTTCTCCTCGAAATAAATACAGATTAAAAATGTCATTTTTACACATGCCTCCATAGCTTTCTTGAAGTTACGAGACGTGTTCGCATAAAAAGTTTCCTTTTGTCTTTTCTTTTATTTATTCATGCCTACATACATATATATATATGGGTTTGTGTCTCTGTGTGTGAGCGCGTGTGAGAGTTATTAGGTTGGTGCAAAAATAATGACGTAATAATGTCGTTTTTTGAGGTATTTTTAACGTCAAAAAACGACATTATTACGTCATTATTTTTGCACCAAACTAATACATGTCAAGTAATCCTCAATCATTGCTGAATAAATGTATATATTCATTAATAAAATACCGTCATTATGAAATGAGATTTCATCTGTTATCATCAATTTAATTCAGCTTTTTTATAAGGATATAAAAACTCTTCTTTTAGTCGAAATAACTAATTGGAATTTCTAGGATTAATTTGGTTACGACCATTCATTGAATATCTGCGTGCAAATAACACTGGAGGTGGCACGGTAGTGGATAGCGGTTCAGACTGAGAAATTATAGAATAGAGTTCGATTTCCAATCGAGTTCATTGCATTCACTACCTTTCTAATACCATTAGGAAAGTTATGAATCCATCTCTTATCTCCCACCCCGAGCTATGGGAAAATAGCAGGACAGACTGTGTCCTATATATTTGGGTTACATTCAGTGTAGGAGAAGTTCAACAGTCGTGTATGGACTGATGGTGACAAACACCATAATTCGTGGTCTTCAGTCAAGTGTTTCGAGAGGAGATGTGTGCCGCCAAGCTATCTGAAAGTCCGCTGGAAGGATCTTTAGGAAGAATGAGCCGAGGGTGCCCTCAGGTTTCTTCGGCAATGGAACTACTCGATGGTTAAAAAAAGGAAGAACAAACCAATGGGAGGGCTATGCATGCATTCGTAATTCTTGAAGAGAAAAAGTCGAACCATATGAAGAATTTGTAAAAAGAACGAACAAATAACATGTCTATGAGATACTTCGTTCATACATTTAAAAATTATTCGATTTAAGAACATATCATTTCATTTATTTTCTTTTTTTCAGTTATGTAAAAACGTGTTAAAATACCAATTTTATAGCTTTCCGATATAATTATAGAATATAAGTATATAGATAATACTATAATTATATAATGGATTCACATTCCCACCGGCTTCCCTGTGCCTTTTCTAAATACTTTCATTGTTCTGATGGACTTTTCATTTGTGGTACCAAGGGTTTACTGTCAAGACGCAACATCCCACCGGAATTGAAATAGAAGGAAAATATTTTAGAGAGAACTGGGAACCAACTTCTAAACAGGAAACAAACGATAAGCATCTACACCTGTTCAAAAAAGAGGGAGTTGTGTGAACTGGATGATAGACAAAGTTATTTCCTCTGTTTCCTTTTGAGGAATTGAAAAATTAAGAAATAATCTATAAATGTTCAGTGATTTAGGCTGAGACGTTAAAGGTTTAGAGTTCAAGGAACCGCATATTCAACACTACTTGAGGGGAAACTTTGGCAGAACATGTTCTATGTAAAAATAAAAAAAAAAACATAGAATAGACATTGGCTTGAGATTCTGTGTCTGTGGAAATGGTGTGGTATGTTGGAAAATGATTTACTACTTATAATGAGAGTAAAATATTTTGAACACCGTCTATGCTGGAAAAAGCAAGATTGCACAGTTCTATCCCAGATATATGCACAATAATCCAATTTGGTTCCGATTATGGAGAAATCATATCTTTGTCAGGCTTCAGGTTCTTGTTTTGTTTATGTAAAGAAAAACAGGTCAAGGGCTAATTCATTATCTTATCTGGATAGATAAATTTACTTTCATTTCAAAGATAAATACAAGTTTTTTGGGGTGGTATTTTTGGACGTTTTTTTTTTATCGAATACTTTAATTTTGCTTAGGAAACTTAGCTGTAACACTTTCTATAATACTCCTCCGCACATCGATCATATAATCATAAACAAATTTTATTTATTGTTCTAGTTTTCAAAAAATGGCCGCTTTTTTCTATCTCAATTTGAAGTGTCTTTCAAATTCTATATATCAGCATTTTGAATGGCTTAAAAGACACAGATCTTCCTTTCTTGGTTGAATGAAATAACATAATTATCTTTCATATAAGAATTTTCTTGAAATTTGAGAGATTCACTCCATTTCTCAACCTGTCAATATAACTTCTTGGGTGAAGGCGTTTCTAAGATCTAAAATCTTTGCCGTTCATGGGGAGGAGTGGATCATTATTCTACCGCGCTTATCCAATACGTGTTGGTAGGGCTTAAAGCACATTCATATTCCCAAGCGGTAAACCATCTAGTTATTGACCAGGGTCAAAGACGGTAAACTTCTGTGATCGGGCGAGTATCAGTGTTTCAACCTGATATGGACGTAAGCGCCAACTGAATAATCTAACTTCATTGGATACGTCGCCTTTTTATTATTTCAGTATTTATATATAACATACTGTATGCTGACAGAAATATTCTAGTCGAAAACAAATGCCGTCAGCTGGCGCACGAAGACCATTTTCGAGCTTCAGATCCCGATATACATTTCGCTTGGTATGTCGACTGATGCATACAAAACGATTTTATGGAGATGTACATCAAACATGTTCCAGTACCATAAATAGACATAATTTATATCTATATCAGAAGGTTCGCTCATGTAAGATTGCATCTTGACTACGTAAAAAAACACATGCGGAGGAGGTGAGATGTCAGTATGTGAAAATGATCAACAATAGTATTGTCCCTATAAATTTCTCGGATCGAATAATGTAGAAAGAGAGTTTGATAACAATTTCTCCCTTTCTCTTACACGCACTATCTATCTATCTATCTATCTATCTCTCACTCTCCCTCTCTCTCTCTCTCTCTCTATATATATATATATATATATATATATATATATATATGTGTGTGTGTGTGTGTGTGTACACACTCGCGCGCATATATATATATATATATATATATATATATATATATATATATATATATATATATAAATCTAGAAAAAGTAATAGCTGTCTATTTAGCTCTCTCTCACGAAATATATCTCGCTCACTATCTATCTATCTATCTATCTATCTATATATATATATATATATATATATATATATATATAGACAGACAGATGGTGAACGATTTATGTCCGCATATATATATATATATATATATATATATATATATATATATATATATATATATATACTAGCATCATGACCCGGCGTTGCCCGTGCTTGATTCAAAAATCGTACGACTCATACAGCAATTGCTATCACTTGACTTAAAATAATCTTGCCCTTCCATGCCTTTAAAGGAGTGCCCTTTGCCGTCCTGATGTTGCTACATGCCTTATTCCTTGCCTATCTCACACTGCGATTTTTTACTAAGCACTATACGAAACATTAAATCTGTTACGAAAAAAGAACTAAACAAAATGAACTCAAAACGATCAGCTTTAAAAAAGGACTCGTAACTGGAAAAAAACGAATGAAAAAAGTTTGTAAGCAACAAATACTTTTTCACAATGAACCCAGTTCTGCGGAATCAGAATCAATGTTGAGTTTAAGCAAGCGAATGAACCAATTGGAGTAAAGTGCCATGCAGATTTAAACTTTTCCCACTTGTGACGAATGCAGCTATCGAATTTTTGGCATGATAGCATGCTAGTTAACATTCGTGTCAGTCAGCTGTTGGCTCCCACGCTGTCCAGTAGAATCTTCCTGCCTATTCGTGGCAGCCAGCTATAGGCTCTAACTCTGGCCAGTAGAAAATGGCCCCAAACTATATGAAAACTGCTGTAGAACCGTGAAATCATCGATTATTTCCACTAAGTCGGCCTTAGCCTTCCCGCTAACTTGGAGAATGTGCATGTAGATTTGGGTGCAAATCCGTCGAAAATTGCGGCCGTGCATTCGTTACACACACACATACATCCTGCCTTCTATATATATATATATATATATATATATATATATATATATATATATATATATATATATATATAAAGCTGTAACTATCTATTCATCTCTCTCAAACGCAAACACACTGTCTTGCTTACTATATTTCTCTCTCTCTGCACACACACACACTCGACTCGATGATATGTGTGTGTGTGTGTGTGCGTGTGTGTGGAAGCACTGTGAATTAATGGATAGCTGCTCAGATTGAGGAATCAGAGAATCAAGACTTTACTTTCTTTACATTCACTTACGTGTAAATACACTTGAGAAAGTTATGAATCCATCACTTCTCCCCTAGAATGGGGGAATAGCAGGAGAGATTTGTTCCTATAGCATTTCCTGGCACTTGTATAGCAGAAAGACAGCTCAGTATTCTATAACCCAAATATTGGTTTAAAAATTCAACACGACGTATTTGACCAAGCTTACTCTACACCTCTGAAAACATAGTTAACCAGGGTGAGGTCCTTCAACAATAGGGGGAAGGATCGGAATTTGTATATATATAACGGATTATCATGGAAAATACGATAATTCCTTAAAATTACTTACTTTACGATCCTGATACGAAAAAATAAACATCCATTGGCTTCAAGAGACTTTGACGATTGATTTGCAATCTTTCATCATTTATATATATATATATATATATATATATATATATATATATATATATATATATATATATATATAGCCACCAATCCTTCGTTTATCAATGTTTCATTAAAAAAAGATAGACAAGGTACTATGGTTAAGAATTTTATTTAATTTTTCTTGTGTTCGAACAAGAGTTTTCTTTTCTGGACAAAGAGTGTTTAAAAACTGACCAATCTTTTTACTGTTCCGAGTGCTTTCGGCTATACCTTTAGACATTTTCAAGGATGATTCACTTTTTCAGCTTAATTGACTGCTTATATTATATGTATGTTTTAGTGTGTTGTAGAGATGTTAGACGGTTAGCACATTGTAGCCTTGTTCGTAGTTAATATTATTAAGAGATGTTTTTTTATTATTATTATTATTACTAAAGCTTCTATTATCTTAAATCAATATTTACAGCTGGATGCTGTTATTATAGTTGTTTTTTTTTATATTAGTTGGTTTGTAATTGAGTCTGGTAAGTTTATGTGTGTGCTTAAATGGGTTCTAATGGAACTATGATCAGATAGGTGTAACGCAAGGCAATCTGGATATGCATGTAGTTGTGTAAACGATGCAATTATTTATGAGTCTGGTTTGATCAGGAACACAAGTCCTTAAGAGGCATTTGAATTTGAATTCATTGATACTATCTATTCTTTGTAATTTTGACTAAACTTGTGTGTTGTTATTTTTTGAGAACAAGGTTAGCAGTCTTTTTTTTTTATAATAAATAATTAATTTGATTTTTTTATTCGAGTCAACTGGGGTAGTGTATTTTTTTATATGTCTTATTGAAGATTCGTCTTGTTTGTAGTTAATGTGCGTTTGGTTTTTGTAATAAATGTTTATGTAATTTTTGACTGTGTTCACTATCGTTATTACTTAATTTAAAGAGAATTAGTCTAATTTGGTGATCTATAAGATGGTTAGGGAAGACATTGTTAACTAGTGTCTGTTTAACATTAAGTTCTTTGAGGAAGTGTAGTCGAGTGGATGAATTCTGGTGTGCTCTTTTTAGGGAGTTTTTTTTTTTATTACTGCTATTGTGTACCTGAGTGGGCATTCGCTTTTAAAATTAAAAAAAAAAAAAGATTAAAAATAATGGAATCTTTAATAATAAAAAAGAAAAAGCCAACTTTTAACAATATTAACTACGAACAAGGCAACAATGTGCTAACCGTATTCGGAAATTAAAAACATCTCTAAAACACACCAAAAAATACACATAATGCACACACTCAATTAATCTGAAAAAGTAAATAATCCTTGAAAATGGCTAAATGTATAGCCGGAAGGGCTCGAAACTATAAAACTTTTGGGGATTTTACTCACTCTTTGTCCAGAAAAGATAGCACTTGTTCGAACACAAGAAAAAATAAATAAAAAGCTTATATCGTAGTTCCTTGTCTGTCGTTTTCAATGAAACGTGCATATATATATATATATATATATATATATATATATATATATATATATATATATATATATATATATGTTATGAATTAATTGATTTTATAATATTACTATCTGTAAATTTACATTGAGCACTATTTTGTAAAAATAAAAATATCTATAAGAACACCGGATTATATATCTTACTGTTCTTTCTTTTAATTATATATATATATATATATATATATATATATATATATATATATATATATATATATATATATATATATTGTTATGGTCCGGTTCCTTGTACCACGGTGATAGTCCAATGTAGAACCAATACAGAAGAACTCGAACACAGGTGTGGAATAACACAGATATATTACAAACAGGAATATATACAGAGAAGTAGAAGTGTTAGTATGAACAATCAGGTTTAGTAGAGAGAACAATGTAGTCTCGACCAGAATCACTATTCTAATGTCTGCAGTAATTGTCTGAACGCGACTCTGTTTCGGACTGCCTTTGACTCGACTCTTGACTCGACTTGAACTACTGAAGATATTCAGTCACCCCCACCACGAGGACGTCATGTGGCACAAGGCCTTTTTAACGTGTGATATCCGAGCCCGTAGGCTCGGCCAAAAATATGCCCACTGAACCAGTATAAACGGGTTCAGGTTCGGTTTACCTCCGCGAAGGAGACTCCGCCCTTCGGCGTAGCTTCGTTCGGGGTCCTCCCGTCCGTAGGATGACAGTACAACCGAACAGTTGCTCAAGTCAAAACTTGAACGACTGAAGATATTCAGTCACCCCCCCATGAGGGTGTCATGTGGCAAAAAGCCTTTTTAACGTGGGCATTCCGAGCCCGTGGTTTCGGCCAAAAATATGCCCATTGAACCCGTATAAACGGGTTCAGGGCCGGTCTACCTCCGCGAAGGAGACTCCGCCTTTCGGCGAAGCCTCCTTCGGGTTCCTCCCGTCCGTAGGAAGAGAGTACAACCGAACAGTTGTTCAAGTAAAATCTTGAACGACTGAAGATATTCAGTCACCCCCCACGAGGGTGTCATGTGGCAAAAAGCCTTTTTAACGTGGGCATTCCGAGCCCGTGTTTTCGGCCAAAAATATGCCCATTGAACCCGTATAAACGGGTTCAGGGCCGGTCTACCTCACCGAATGAGACTCCGCCTTTCGGCGTAGCCTCCTTCGGGTTCCTCCCGTCCGTAGGATGAGAGTACAACCGAACAGTTGTTCAAGTCAAATCTTGAACGACTGAAGATATTCAGTCCCCCCCACAAGGGTGTCATGTGGCACAAGGCCTTTTTAACGTTGGCATTCCGAGCCAGTGGTCTCGGCCAAAAATATGACCATTGAACCCGTATAAACGGGTTCAGGGCCGGTCTACCTCCCCGAAGGAGAGTCCGCCCTTCGGCGTAGCCTCCTTCGGATTCCTCCCGTCTGTAGGAAGAGAGTACAACCGAACAGTTGTTCAAGTCAAATCTTGAACGACTGAATCCTTGCCTACTCCTGAGGCGCAGTATTTATTAAGTATGGAATAGTCTATTACTATTATTATGGGTAAGATCCCATAACACACACACCCACCCACACACACATACATATATATATATATATATATATATATATATATATATATATATATATATATATTATTTAGTTTACAATGCTTTTGCTATGATCATGATGAATGCAATTATATAAGACATAGGGTATAAATAATAATTTTCTTACAAGGAAACATTCTGTATTCAATGACTTTTTCTCTCAAAACAGTTTCTGATAGAAATAGTCTTATCTAGTTTAGTATTATCTGTATTTATTGTTTTAAGTGGGAGTTTCCCTTCCTACGCTTTGCTTTAAAATAGTATGGTACATCAAAATCTTGATTATTTCATTAGTTTCCAGTCGAGTTATTTGTGCTAGCGTTTTAAATTTTTGCTGTTGTTGAAAGTTACCAAATCATGTGCGTTGATAAAGGTATTTATTTAAGATTGTGTCGCGCCATAAACTTCAAAGGTGACGAAGAGACCGTGAATAAGAAGAGGCTAGAATACTCTGGTCAAAACATGTGAGCAAGAACAATATTCTACAAGGATGCCCCTAAAGTCTAGACACCTAAGTAAAAAATGCATATTTTCAAGAAATTACATTTTCGATAACATTTTCTTGAATTGGAATATTAACGAATAATATCTTCAATATGATTTGCATCATTTGTTCTGCAAATATTGATGCACTTTGCAAGAACTCGATACATTGCCGTTTATTTTAACGCATTCACTCTTTATGCGTTCAATCAAATGTTTTGCATCTACGTTATCTTGTAGCATACCCCGATAAATCAATCAGTTCTTTATTTTCTTTCGACGATACCACGTTTAATCTGTGAAGGTAAAAAAATGATATTTCCTATGTGTCTAAACTTTAGGGACCCCATGTACAGAAAATGGAAACCAAAAAGGCACTTATACTTAACATCGGGGAAAGACAGTTGAAATTTCTATAGCACGTAATTAGGAATGACGGCTTGGGGTACTTTCATCCTCACAAGACAGATTAAAGCTAAGAGGGACAGAAGAGAACAAAGCATGACCTTCCCAGTGAGCTTCAGAAAATGGATAGCAGAAGAAGGTTTAAGAGAGAGAACAAAAAGTAAAAATTTAGTAAGAGCTACATTTTGGAGAGCCATGATTGCCACAGCCCTGAGGTGATATAATACATAAAAGAAGAACATGTAAATATTTAAATGACTCTGGGAAGTCAGAGTGGAAATATGGTGGCTGAAACTGAATCAATAGGTCAGGGGCGATATATTATAGATTCTTCTTTGGATATTATCATGAATTTCGATATATATAGCAGGAGAACCAGATCGAGCTCATGTGATAGCAATATTAAATGTGCAGTCGAAGTTACGTAATAACTCACTTATAAGCCGAAACACTATCTCAAAACAAAATATTGCGAACCAATTTTATGTAAAACAATTGCTTAAAAATTTTAAAAAAGCTTAGCAGAGAAAGTAAAAAAAATAAATTAAAATCGCCGGCAAATTTTGAACAAGAAAAATGTATTTTAATAAACACACGCAAAATGGTTTAATAAAATGAGAAACTTAATAACAAATAATATGATTTGACAAGGGAGAATATATTACATTATTAATATCATGTTGAGTTTGTGCGCGATGTCCGTAGATGTGGCGTTGTATTATTGCCTTCAATCTTATCATTGCAGTCTATATGAAGTTTTCTTGTTCCTGTAGGCAGATGAATGGTTTCTTCAACATTGGATAGACGGCTACAAGACATGCCTGGAATTGTATCGTTTCCACCATGGTTCGCTCAAACAGAAGCTTCACCCGTATTCACTGAAAGCTCATTGTCAGGAACAATCAGATTGTCAGGTGATGACGGCTTCAATTGTATGTCGGGTTCATTGGTCAGATCAATGTGGCGTTCTTGTTTGTAAATCCAACGGTTGGCACCACTGTATCTAGATTTTGGCAGTAGGACTATGGAGCAACATTGCTTAATTTATGCGTTTGTGATCAATTTCATTCATCACTTGGTTTTCTGACTCGTGAGAAGCTATCGACATCGAAACTGTTACAATTTCATACTTTCTGTTGTTATTGGGTATATTCTGAATGGCTTGAGATATTGAAAATAAAAAAAAAATAGAATAAATATTTGTGGAAATTTGTTTTGCAAATGTAAAGATAGATATAAATGTATGATTGTTAAGCAGATAGAATAAAGTTGCTAAAACAACAAAAGTACTACATCTGAAATAATCATCAGAAAACAAAAATTTAAATTCAGGAAGAAGTACATGAAAATGGATTTCATCAACAGAAATCTTTTTTTTTTTTTTTATTAATGGACATTACTTTAGAATAGATAGACACAACTATTTAGAAAATGATTAATATTAGGTTGGTGCAAAAATAACGTCGTTTTCTCACATATGTTACTATGTGAGAAAACGAAATTATTTTTGTGTGAGAAAACGACATTATTTTTGTGTGAGAAAACGACATTATTTTTGTGTGAGAAAACGACATTATTTTTCTACCAACCTAATATTAATGATGCATATATTCATGTTGATTAGATTTTTGAGGACTTACTTAATCGGGAAAGATAATTTTTTAGACTGAAAGAGAAATTAATTATTTTACAATGAATACTAAATTAACAAATGCTTTCAAAGTGTAATAAAAGACACACGGAGCAGAATAAGTCAAATTAGGTTTTATTCAACATAATAGAACAGTTAGTACAAACAAAACGATTTATAAGCAGGTACAGTCCATTTTTACGATAGGCAATGGGGGTCGGAGAATGTTGATCACATGGAGATAATGATTTTTTTCTTCGGATACAAGTGTTACTATTTACCCCTTAACTGAGGGAAATATATGATTTCATACTTTTCCAAAGTCTATTTGCGCGAAAGCGAATGTAACAAATTCAAGAGGAATTTAAATCGGCTTTCCGATTTTTATTTTTCCATCCATCACCCTCAATTCGCTTGTGGCCACATCCCGTTGAAACACCCGTTCCTGTACGATAACCGAATTTAAACAAAGTCAAACTTAGTCAGTACCTAGATGGGTGACAGCTTCGGAATATCACGTGCTGTAAGATTGGATATGCAGTTGGAATAATGTATAACGGCTCGGGATTTTTAATCACGGAGCCGAATTCAATTTCCCGATCAGTTCGTTGTATTCCATTATGCGCAAATACTCTTAGGAAAGTTATCAATCCACTTCATCTCCCTCCAGCTATGAGTTAATTAGTAAATCACTAAATCCTTATTATCTCCATAAAAAATTTCTTAAAATCTAAAAAAGATCCTTATGGCTTTCAATAACCAGCAAAGTATTTGTAAGACGTAGAAAACGAATCAGTTACCGGCATTTCGAAATTATCTTTTTTCTTTAGTAATTCAGGTAAGATTGTATCAGATAGAGTAAATTTTTTGGAGAATGACTATCATACAGACATTCACATTGATTTCATTAATTTCATTTTTTTTCCGGCTCATTGATCTTTGTGGAATATTTAAAGCCGAAAGAAATTTTTGGATTCTGAGAAATATTTTTACGAGTAAATATTGCATAACATGATATGTTGGAAAAACATCAATTTTAACAGATGCATGGCCTACTATCTAACCCTCAGTTGGGGAGTATAAATGGTTCCCCACATATATTAGTGAAATTCGAAAGCGGTTCTCACATTTCTCATTCCGACCGTTACCAATCGCATCACGTGCTCATCCTGCCGATACTACAACAACGCGACTGTGAGAGAAACAGATAAAAGTTTCGAGCAAGAATTCTTGGCAGTGAATAGTTCTCTGCAAAAGTGACGATATGTTCACGATGACCGAGGAGATTTACCAGGATTGGTAGTTGTGCAAGTAAGCTTTGTATGGTACAGGTCTGAAGAAGATCTAAAACAAAGAATATACACAAGTAATAAAATGCATGGTCATATAAAGAAAAAGACTACAAATTGATTGAATGCCTTTCAGATACTTATCCAACAAATAACTTATTAATATTCAAGAACATTCATATAACAATGGAAAACTATATTGAATCAAATGCAATAAAACCTGTAAAGTTAAATACGAGTATTAATGGTGACTAATTTTCTCCGTTACCGTATAAGGAAACTTTCGGAATTTATTGACAGAACAAAAATGTTTTGCTGGAGATGGAAATCTACAAAATCTTTCTCTTCAAACAATTTTTCGTGGAATGGATTTCTCTAGACTAGTAGCTGCCATCGTTCTCTTCACTATTGATGGGGTGTCTTTCCTGAACCTTTATCTGTCTTCGTGCAGTAAGTGAACATCTTGATTAAAGCATTATTTACTCTTCGATTTACACCTGCCATTCGTTTTAGCTGTTTTCTACTATTGAAAGTCCCCAAGTGAGGAGCTTTCTGGTCTTTGTTACAATTCTTTGTTTGCGATAGTGTAGCGCCAGTCTACGAGGTTCTAAGAAGTATGGTCTTCGCCACAGGCTTCACTGGCTCAAAGCTATTTTCATCCATTGATCTTTGAAAGCGTCTGAATAAAGCCGAGAGTTTAGATATTTCTGAACAGGTTTGGCGCTATGCATGACATCCAAATGAAAGTAGTGTAGGAAAATGCCCAGAATCATTGAAAACAAGACAGGCTATGGAATGTGAATGATCGCATATTACATAGCCAACTACAAAAATAATAATTTATAATGATATATGATATATTGAGTTTATCCAGTCTATGTTATTGGGTTGTTATCTTGTGTGATCATAAATAAATTAAGATTTCTGAAGGCATTTTGTTTGGGGGCTAATAGAACTTGATGAACGAAGAAATTCTTCTTACTTAATAATTTTAAGGAGAGATTATGAGATGAAATACAAATATATTATGAGAGATAAATATAGAAATATCCTCACAATGTCACCAACAATGTTGGTTAATGACATTTTTTATATAGAAAATATTGACTTTATGTGCGAGAGAATACGAATGTGTGTACGTACGCATGTCACGTATTTCTGGGTCAACTTAACATTATCATTCACCAATGAGAGACACACACACACAAACACACGCAAACACACATATGTGTGTGACTCTGTGTGTGTGTCTGTCTGTATTTGAGCGTGTGTGTTTGTATTTGTGTTTGAGTGTATTGCTTTCATGTTATTCTGTTTTATTATATATATACTTTTTTTTTTTCGCCTTGGTTAAACGTATTAACTCGGCAACCTTGCAGTTGCAAGAGTTGCTTACCAGGGTGGCAAACATCAAAAGAAAGGCGAGAAGCGACTAAAAGCCCGGACAAATTTCCATCCGGGTGTAAATGATGCGAAGAAGATTGGTCGATATATACCTCTGAGCGAAACAACTACAAAAATAGTTGAAAAATATTAGAAAGAAAAAAAATCAAGATGTATTTACCAGTTTCTCAGACTCTAATATTTTCTATCTATCTATTTATCTATCTATCTATCTATTTCAACACACACACACATATATATATATATATATATATATATATATATATATACATATGTGTGTGTGTGTGTGTGCGTCCATATGTGTCTTTTAATCTATGAGTCTATATGTCCCTTTTCTTATCTATCTTATTCCCTTCTTATATATCTGTATTGGTTTGTTGTTTATCTATCTATCTATCTATCTATCTATCTATATATATATATATATATATATATATATATATATAGGTGTAATGTTATACATTTTTCATTGCTTGTATATATGAGTTTACCCAACTTTATGCACGTAACATGCGCAATATATATATATATATATATATATATATATATGTGTGTGTGTGTGTGTTGTGTGTGTGTTATTTTTTATGAATATCTATCGGCCCGAAACACATTACAAAAATCTGACTAACCGAATAAACCTTTTTTGAAAGGATTCTTTCCTGCACCAGGAACCTTACAGCCAATCCTCATATATATATATATATATATATATATATATATATATATATATATATATATATATATATATATATATTCAAAAGGCATAACATATTGTCAATTATGTTTTATACATGATTTTTACCATTAGAACTAATTCTCTCGTATTTAGGTTTCGCATTCTATGAGGTGCACCTATAAGCAAGTCTCTGTAATTCATCTCTCTTTCTCCTTTCTCATATATTATTTCACCCGTGTTCAATCCGCTGTCTTTGAATGGGGATCAAGTGACAATAAGTATCATTAATATTGCGTAATACTTTCTGTATCCTTGCATATCTTATTGTTTTTTTTTTTTTTTTTTTTTCTTCTGCAAACCTTTATAAACTGGATGATTTCTTGTGATCGAAACTTAATCTGCAAAAACTTCCATTAATTTTTGTTTTTAATAATTAAACAAGCTACAAAGCATCAGTCCCAACAATAACAATGAAAACAGCAACAACAAGCACAAAAACAGCAAGTAAAACAACAACAACAGCAATAGCAATAATAAAAACAGAAATGATATCTGAATTTCTGGATGAGGAGAAATCCTTATTTACATGCGGATTATTGTCTTCATCACTGTTCTTACTATAACAACATTCCGGTTCTTCTCTCTCACTTGTCGATCTCTGTAGCGCCTCCATGGTATTTCACTCTGTGTCTTTTATTAAATCTATAGTGACATACTGTTCGCGTTCCGCTGAACATATCACGAGATATTTTGTCTAGTACTCGAAATACTGCTCAGATTTTGCTAGTCTCGTTTCTACTACTACTACTACTAATAATAATAATACTTTTACCAGTTGACCAGAAAAGGGGGTTGGGAGGGTTCACAGGGCAACACACATGATTATTTAGTTATCGATGAGACAATTTTGAGTCATCGTAAAAAAACAAGGTACTAACGTGTCAACGGCTTGGATTAATTTTGATATGTCCCGGAAAGGGATATATTTGTTCGAAGTAGCAAAATGGTTGTTCGCTTCTGTAACCGGGTAGGTCAATCTAGCAGGTTACCGTAATGGACTGGTCCTCATCGTAGTGGTTGGCAATAGGCGTAGGCAATAGGCGAAGACTATAGGCGTAGCCAATAGGCGCCGTCGTATACCTCCAAATCAATCTGTATTCATGACTGACATCAGCCAATCATTTTACTGTGAGTGGGAACCCGAGTGTATGCATATTCAATACATCACTTTTCAAGAAGGCGTATCACGTGGTGCCTCATATTTTCAAATATTTCGTGTTGGTAAAAAATCATCCACCACCTTTTAATTGATAACATGGCTGAGTGGAAATCTAAGTTGTTCTCAAACAATATATAGGGTGTCCATAATGTCTGTATGTACTTTAAAAACTATAAATTTATTTGTATTTATTTGAAATAATTTGTAAAAAGGATTAGAAAGAAGTAAATCTTTATTTTTTTAAGGTTTTATTGAAATTTTATTTAAGTTTCCACATGTCCCCCATCATTAGCAATACAAAGGGTAATACGAATGTGCAGTTCACGGAAAAAAATTGCCAACTGATATACAATAATACCTGAAATCACATTAATTATTTTAGCTACACTTAAAACTAGATACATTCAACTTTATAACATGTTTTACAGATTATTTCTATTGCAAATACAAATAAAGTTATAACTTTTTTAAAGTGCACACAAACTTTATGGCCTCACTGTATTTCTTCGAAATATCGATATCAGAAGTGAGACCCGTCTATTCCCAACGCCCGGGGAACTCACTTTCGATTACTTGTTCCCTGCCGCCTACAATCTTCAAAGAATATTAATATGGCACCAATTGCCATCAACTCGTTCTTGTTATGCTACTGTTCTTTAAAGTCTTCACATTCTCTTCCTCTTGTGTCTTAGTGGCATTGCCACCTTGCATGGAGTGAAAGGATTAAAAATCAAAATGTAACGATATTTTATCTGCCTCTTATCGTCATATATCACAACATGCTATCTTACATTATTACTTACAAAACAATTAATCATGGAAAAAACCTGCAAATAGAAAGCAGACCATATCATTTGAATTAGGAATATTTCTTGAGAAATGGAACAATGCAGAACTAGAGTATTTTTTTTTTAAGGTTAATATGCTAATAAAATATTTCATTTCATTTTTGCCTTAAACCCAAAGAACATTTTTCGTAATACAATATATTCTTTGCACGTTCTTTTTTTTTTTTTTTCACTTCCTGCCTTTCTTCCGCTTTCGTAAACTGTTCCCTACTGTTCTTAATCCCGCTCGTATCGAGTTTAAATGCTTTTATTATTCAATCATCTGACATGACGTGATTTGATAACAATCTACCTCTTTGATCACGTAACGCTATTTGCACGAAATATATGAGATCAACACGCTTGGGGTTTATAATAACGTTTCAAATGAGACTTGGAATCTGTTTTGAACAACAAATGATTATAATCCATAAATTTTCTATACAAGTATTTATATACAAACCATTAACAACCATGGCGGATTCTATTTAATAATAATATTGCGAATCGATCTCGAGCAATTTTATTTCAATATCAGCAAACAATCTGGATAAGAGAACCATATTTGATTGCATAAAGGGCCAACATTTCTGCTACACCAAAAATGAAATAATTGCTATAATTATCTTCGGGTAAGGACCCGGATATGCGAAGTTCAATCCTTCGGGTAAGGACCCGGTATATGCGAAGTTCAAGCCTTCGGGTAGGGACCCGGATATGCGAAGTTCAAGCCTTCGGGTAAGGACCCGGATATGCGAAATTCAAGCCTTCGTGTAAGGACCCGGTATAAGCGAGGTTCAAGCCTGCTTTTAAGTTAACCACACGCCATTATGATTTCTATTGAAAGTGAAATTATTATTATTATTATTATTATTATTATTATTATTATTATTATTATTATTATTTCATTTGATGTCTTGTGTAGACTGATCTAAGCCGTAAGATCAGAAATTACATTATAACACATTTCTGTAAGCATTTTATGAAAAAAAGAATGGTATGATGGCACACATTTTACATAGATAAAACCGTTCCTAAAGTGTTATCTTTACTTATAAGTACATTTATTTGCATTTCTTTAAGGCTTGGACTACCAGGGGTCCGTTCAATGAGTCTATCGGAAGATTTGGAATCAAAACCGAGGGCTCCAACTACAAATGTTTTTTTTTTAGATTTCAGTTTCACGGCCCATATTATTATTATTATTATTATTATTATTATTATTTGATTTCTGTAGTATACACATTTCTGGCAGATCCCAAACAAAGACCTAATGTCAGAAATGGCCTCATGACATTTTCCACGAACCATTTTTATAAAAAATAAAACAATCTAAGAACACGCACCTTTTACATCGATAACGCTCTTCGTGAAAAAAAAAATTCGTATTTCTTTAAGACATACGTTACTAGGGATCGGTTCAACGAGTCTCCTAGAAGCTTTTCCAATCAAACGAGGACCCCAACCACAGCTGGAATTATTGATGCTTTCATCTGCCATATTTTCAGATCCGCCCCCTCAAGATCCTTGTATTTTGATAGATTTTGAAGACAATTTACAATATACAGGAACTGTCTAATCAATAAGTACATTCTGGTTTTTGTGGTGTTTGATTACGATCTGTAGGTGATTAACTTTTATTCTTCTCTCTGTGTGTATTGTAGAATCCGAAAAAATTACTATAGGTCCGATGTCTGTAACAGGGTATGGGTGGCGTTCAATTCAATTTCCTGAAATTTCTTTCCCATAACATTTTTCCAGTGCAGATATTGGTCCAACCTGTCATGTCGTGGTTTATATTCAGTAGATGCTAATAACCCGTAAGTTGATAAAACATGGTTAACTGTTTCTGGATATTCGTTACAGAATCCGCATTTTGACATAACACAATATTTAGTATGTTTACTTGATAATTTCTAATTAGCGAGCATTGTGTAAAAGTATAAAACCTCCTGATTCAGCCTGTAATCCTGCACTGCGCAACTACTGATGAGTAAAGTGTTTGTCGACATCAACTTGTTTGTAACAGGCAATTCTTAGCTTGCCATTGTTTCTTCATTCGTTTCATCGCATTTGCATTTACCTTCTTTCTCACGTTATTCGCCACTCAATTTGGTGAATGATATTTTACTTAGTTTTCTTCCTACACTTGAAATTCGCTTTTGAATTGGCTGGCTAACGTTATTACTGAATAAAACTTCTTACATCTCCAATGCTCTTCAACAAAAAACATTATCCAGTCTTCTGTTGTTTCTGGGTCTCTTTCAAGATCGATGGTTATCAGTTTGTATGACAGTTCTAGTAGAAATAATAATCTTCCTCCTCCGGATCTGGGCATATACAGACGATCAACATTAACTTTAGAATAGTGCATGCAGTGGCAACTGATACGCCTTCACGAATTGACATCCATTCGCTTAATATTCGCTATGGTTAAGGTAAGGATGTAGAAACGTTTATGGCTAATATTCCTTTACATGAATTCGACTCAATATTTAACAGCAGGTGTACACGGCTGTAGTAATCATTTATTACTTTCATTCAGGCATATTGTGTTGATGTATGGTGGATTTTTTTGGTATACATTACGGCCTTTCGTACAAATAATAGATTGTTTAGATGTTGCTGCATTCCGACGTATTGTCGCAGACCCCGTAACACAATGGACTCATTCTCTTCTAGCCAATTCCAAGAGAATAATGCATCGCATTTCAAATAAACATACAGATTGATTCATATAACAAAGTTATGAGTTTTCTCCACAGTCACCGGATATTTGGAATAGGCATGGAAAAGCATTTTGTTTTTATTATTAGAGCCTCAATTATTTTAATCATTTTTTTACATAGAGATGAGGCCATTAAATTTACATTTTCTACGAGTATATTGCCGATGGGATTTTCTAGGTTCCCATGTGTCTTTAAATGAATAATAATTTATTGTAGTTAGAGAGGTGTAACATGAGTCTTCCTGATGGGCATGTAGTGGTATGTCCAACTTAACCTACCAAACTTCAATGTCCAATTTCACACACACACACACACACACACACACACATATATATATATATATATATATATATATATATATATATATATATATATATATATATATAGAGAGAGAGAGAGAGAGAGATATGAATTAAATTAAGGGTAAACAACTTTAAGGGTTCATGGGATTATAATGTATTTCCTAAGGACCGGGATTTTGAATATAATGTATTTCTGGACACCAACATAACGGCATGGACCCAAATTTCGAAAGTCGTGACACAATATAATTGAGGCGGGTCTAAGTGCAAGAGAATGGCCACATTACACAAACAATCGGTTGACAAGAGTATTTCTGACCAATAATGTTTTATTTTTAATTAGAATTCTCTCTAGCAAGAGAGGACATTTAAAGTATTATTATTATTATTATTATTATTATTATTATTAATAATAATAATAATAATAATAATAATAATAATAATAATAATAATAATAATGTTCACCTGTCTGTATTCTGACTTTTGTTCAATTACATCTGCTATTCAAAATGTTTATTGTAATATCCTATTATATTTTAATTAAGAAAAAACTTTGAATGGATGAAATTAATTTTGCCTTGCTCACAATAGAGACAAGATAATGGAGAATTTATTTTCATTTATAATCTCTCACTCTTTCTCTATCTCTGTCCGTTTGTGTGTGTCACATTTCCCCCATCTCTATCTCTCATTCTCTACTACTTTTTTCTTACACTTTCTATCTGTCTGTCTCTTTCTCTCTCTTCATATATATATATATATATATATATATATATATATATATATATATATATATATATATATATATATATATATATATTGGCAGATGTACGTATACGAATGTGTGTGAATTTCCTGAAATGGATCACCTCCCAAGATCAGTATTTAAATATCCAAGGATTAAAATGTTTTTCGAACTTTTAAATAAACATTGTTAAACAACAAACTTGATTTGTTACTATGCAGGAAGAGCATTCAGCATTTCAGCAGTCCATATATATATATATATATATATATATATATATATATATATATATATATGGGGTTCGTATGTAGACTTTGACAAAGACCAGCGCAAACATTTCTCGATAGATCGATGAGTTTCTTATTAATCCGAAAACCGACATTATGGCGTAAAATTTGAGCCCCGATTTCTCGGATCAAAAATCAATTTAACTGCAAAGCTACGAGATTGATGAAACATGAACGCGAATATTTAACAAATATGTCAATAGAACTCAGAATCTAGTTCACTTACGCGCAAATACTTTGTATTGTTTTACAAATAGTCACTTTTACATCGCCTCCAGTTTCCTGGTCCTTTTCTATAAATACCTTCATAGCAATTGTTCGGACGAACTCTCTTGTGTGGTAACTAAACTTTTTGAATTTAAGCGCATTTCTAGATTGGCAGCAAGGTCTTATCCATTTACAGTTGAATTGGCTAGATATAAACGCACGATCTCGGCTAACCGTGTCTTCACTCCCTATTTTCGTATGTACTTCCAGCTTCTTGCTTTGCAGTCAAACTTGATTTTCAAAAATTTAAATGCAACGTCAAGCGTTATCTTCCATCTTCTTAATCCCTGTCCTTTTGTTTTTCACACTCTTTAAGAGTATTTTTTCACATTCTCAGTAACTACGTGCATATTAGTTTGTCTTTCTTAGGGTTAATTTATTTAAAAATATCAGTTTGTGAAAGTTATGATTCCATCTACTCGTCACAAACAATAGGTTAAATAGTAGGTCTTTTATGTGGAAAAGTCGTTGTTATCCCCGAAAACAATTAATTACCATATTTACCGGCTTACAAGACGCACTTTTTTTTCCTAAAAATACCCTGAAAAATACGTGTGCCAAGACGGATGTAAAGCAACGCACAGGCTCAAGTAAGCTTGGACGGTCACCTAACTGGCTTGACTGATGGTGACGTGGATATTTATGTTAAGTCATTACACTATAATTTTAGCTATCTAATTCAGCTTTCTAAAATGATGTAACCTCAGTACTTGTTACAGATATTTCCAAGATTATAAACCTTCCTGGAATCGTGCCACAGACTTAAACATGCTCTGTTTAGGTAGCAGCGGGGGAATTTCTGCGTTTGACTAGTATGTTATTGCCATACAAACAAACTCGGACGAGTGATTAATGTAAACTATACGTGGCGCCAGTATATGGCGGATGCAAGGTGAATGTGTTGCTCTATTTTTTTATTAGAAATTTCTTTCCAATATTAGATGGCGTCTTCCAAGACGCAGCGTCTCGTAAGCCGGAAAATACTGTATTTACCCAAATATAAGAAGAATTATTTTTATAATGCAAATTATATTTCGGCTTTAAATATCACACAAAATTTTGATAAGGTGTGAAAAATGTACTCTATTATGTTGGGCGCGGGGGGCAATGTCACCATGATGCGCACTTAGAAAGCAAAAACTTGGTGGAAAACGTTTGATAGTAAGGGCAACGCCTTGCTAAGTTATTATTAGTTTTCAGTAGGTGAACATAGCAGCGGGTCTTTATGTGCAATTCTATAGCGGGGTATGAACACCTGGGCATGGGTTATTTAACGCCCAAATCTAAATATTTCGTACAGGACAAACACAATTCAAGAGAAGAAGAGAAAAATAACGCTGAAACAAACATAGAGAGAATGAGTAAAGGGATGGCGTCACCTAGTTTCTGAGAAATAATAGAAAAACAAAACACAGTGAGCGATGGATAAATTGCATGAAAATTAAAATAAAACTGGCATCTCATTTTAACGGATAGATTTACGAAAATTTCAAAAAATATCAAGAATAAATTTATTCAATAAAATCGCTATTGATTTCAACCACGGACTCCAGACGACTTCGAATTCTCTTGCATCTCTTCTGGACGGTCTCCTTGTTGAAGTTGATGAATATATTTATGCATAGCTTGGCTTTTATGAAGATAGAGGATGATATGAGGAGTCAGGAACTTACTGCATCGGTACAGAGAGTCAATCAATTTACCTGCATCTTTAGCGGTGTATTGTATAAAGGAATTGGTCAGGTCTGAATTTGAGACCCAATATCGTCTCGAGGCACGGGGTATTCTCGAGGAGACATCCGTTCATCGTATCTAGCGGTAGATTGGCGGTGTAAGCAGTATGATTTTAGAGACATTAAATGAAAGCAGCCAGTTTTCTACTCACTGAGAAGTTAGATCCGAAGCGAGGTCAACTGTCAATCTCTCATCATCAAGTCTTTTAGAAGTGTGCCCTTATGTCATTGAATCATCGACATATTCATTTACAAATGATCGGAATATATTCTTAGGTAGATCATTGTTGCAAATCACTAAAAAGCAATGACACTAGTCATGTAACTCTAGCACAGATTTTTAAGTTGTGAAACTAGGATTTCACGTAAAAATAATTGTTTGCACTTTCTGTACATGTAAAAAAACATGAACACTACTTACAAGAATGGTTTCCGGATTTGGGAATTGTTAGTAAATGATACTTAACTTTTATTCATTAGAGAGTTACAAAGGACAGATAATTGTGGAGATTCATGATCGCCTACGTCCTGAGAAGACAAAGCTTACAAGAAGATTTTTTCAGATTGTTTACAGATCTCATTCTTTCGCACGGTCCTTGCGTCATTCTCCTTCATCCGTTATCTGTTAACCAACATCCTCGTTTTTTTTTCTTCTTCCCGTTCGTATTATCAATATTTTCTTTCTATTTTTACCAAGACTGTAATAGCTTCTCATTTGCCGTCTGCGACATCATTTTGTGACTGAACTTTTTCTATGTAGGCTGCCATATTGCCCTCGGTCATGACATTTAATACATAGATTACTTAGCAATTGCACATAACGAGTATGTAACGACTGACGCCATTCTGAATCTCGTTTGTTCAAATTCGAATGGAGAAAGAAAAGAAAAAGACATTTCCTAACATTTGATTCCAAATATAGGCCGTCATATACTGAGAGTAACTTAGATATTCAGAGTAACATATATTTAATAAAGTTAGACTTGTCTTGTGCGAGGAGACGTTAGCGGAAGTGTCATTTGAAGCCAATGTGGCAATGGTTTCCACGCATTCATTTTGAAATTGACATTTTTGTGATGATGTATTTATTTGAAAAAAACAAAAAACAAACAAAAAATAAACAAAACAACCTAGCGTTGGAAAACCGTTTACCAACAAGAATAATGACATTACGTTCTTAACCACGTTTCTGTTCTTCTTTTAAAAGAGACTCACTTAAAAGTGATTACAAGAGTAGATGGTTCTTTATTAGTTTACATCAGCCAAATTTTCGATATTTATCAAACATTCTTTAATATTGTAAAAAAAAGACTATCGTATAGGAATCATTTGCATAAATATCTCTCTCCCCAGACAAGAATTTTGTGACGACGTACCTATTATTCAACTATTCTTTGAATAATTTTATTTCAAACCATTCGTTAGCAGAATAGATTTGAACACATGACTATTAAGGCATCGCGTCAACTTGAGATATATTACGTTGGTGCAAAATAATGTAATTTTTGAACATATGTTACTATGTGAGAAAACGGTATTATTTTTGCACCAACCTAATAGTTTTAAAATATCTACCCCAAATTGAATCCATTGCCTTTATAATATTGTCCAAAAATAAATAATAGGGTGTCATGTTATCCTCTACAATATATATATATATATATATATATATATATATATATATATATATATATATATATATATATGATCATGCCGAAAATAGAGTACGGTTGCTATATTTGGGCGGGAGATCACCAGTCCTCACTTTCCATCTTGATAGAGTTCAAAGGCTTTTACGAATCTTTCCTAGAGAAGCCTCTCACCGCTCTGTTAATTTTATGGAAATTGCTCGGAAGAACTACATTCCTTGGTTCCACCAGATCTAACCTTCACGGCCACGACACGTCATGTAGCAAACCACCACATCCCATCCGTATTTCCACTCGAACAGATCCTTCCCACAAGCCACTGCATTGTGAAACAGACTCACAAGAGGATCAGGATGATCCAGGATCACTACAATATTAACGAGATCAATTCTAGAATTAACAGTTATCTTCCCTTCCTATCCAAATAAACTACCACTTAACGTAACTCTCTACCTCGAGTGGCCACCGAGTCTTGTATAGGGTGGAACTTATTGTAAAATAAAAGGTTTAAAAAAATGATGAATATTATTTCTACTTCTAGGTGCCTTCAGTGTCTAGGCCGTTACGACTCTCCGCAAAAAAAAAACTCTCCCATTTAGGTTTACATAACGTTCACATTCTTAACATCACTACCACCACAAACTTTCGAGCATTCATTTACACAAGCTGGTCAGAATTTACCGCGTATATGTCATGTGAGTGTCAAATTCTCCAATCCTTTCTTCCTAGTGATGTGTCTAAGGCATTTTAGCGGTATCGTTCCGATATGTAGACTTTTTGATTCAATACAACTTTTTCTTAAATCTTCCTTGTTTAAAATCTACGTTCCTGATATCCTTCTTTCGAACCTAGTTCCTGTTCTTCAAGTCTCTTCTTTATCTCTAAAGAAACTGACAGGAATAAACTGTCATATAGGAAGATGAATGCTCCATGAGAATTCAGCAGTCTTTTCTTTCTCTCTGACAAATTTTGCTTGCGTCAATATACCAGGTGTAAGTGCAAAATTGCCCAAATCATGTAACAGCATTGCTATCCATCCCACAAAAAGTGTAATATTTAAAAACACTAAATTAATTGACTTTCTTTTCTCAATGTTTTCTGATAAGGCGTGTAGCCATCTTGACAACAATTTTCATAAGAATAACGGTAAATCTCTCTCTAAAGTTATTCAGCTAGAAAAAGAACAGGTTAAAATCGTTTTATGTAAGCCTGATTATATCTTCTTAACTGGGCAAAGATGAGAGGAAACAGTTCATTGAGGCCTTCAGTAATGGTATTAACATTCATACTATGGCTTCCATCTTCAAAGTCCATTCAAGAAACATCAAGAGAAATCTGAATGAGATTAAAAAAGAGGAACAATAGAGAGGAAAACTGGATCAGTGGGTCAAAACAGTGAAAAAGGATTACCATTTCAACTTAGACCTAAAGAGATTAAATAGAAAAGATACAACTCAGTGAATAAGACGATGGGCACGTGAGAGAGAAGTTTCAGCAATGACAGTCCAAAGAGCAATGAAAAAAGACTTGAAAATGAAATCGTACGTGAAATGTATGAGGGATCTTGTAACTCCAGGACAGAAAAATAGAAGGTTAGAGAGGGCGAAGATTATCTTGAATAAGTTGGAAAACTATCCTGGAATAATATATATATATATATATATATATATATGAACTTTATTTCAATGTTTCATGCGCTTCCGTCGATTTCTAGCTATAATTAATTAATAATGTTTATGTGATTATTGTTTATGATCGATTTCATCACGAGACTTCTGTTGGGCTTGGGAGAGTAATTATACATTCCTCAATGTAGACTCCGATTCTGTTATAAAAACCTCTGGGATTTCCAGTATGATATATTTAATTATTTCTAGAATACATATATATATATATATATATATATATATATATATATATATATATATATATATATCATTAGCCAGAATTAAAAAAAATAATGCAATATCAAAAAAATTGATCATATGTAGAAAGAGACTTCATTAATAAAAGATATAAGCATTATTTGAAAGATAAAACAAAAAAGATATATAAAAAGTAAGTATAAAAAGATAAAATAAAAATTATATATAAAAAAGATATATAAAAAAAGATAAGATAAACAGGATATATAAAAATATATATAACAGGATAGAATAAAAGAGATATATTAAAAGGATATATAAAAAAATATATAAAAAATGATAATGTAAAAATGATATTATTGTGAGACCGTAACGTACCTACAACATGAACTCTTCCAGGACTATATAAAGTATGCGACGTAACACTCGAGAAGAAGAAGAAGAAGAAGAGGAGGAAAGAGAGTATTCTAATACCGTAGTATCAGCCGCGTACGACTACCAATACTGGGCACTAGCACATAGTAAGCTCCGCTTATACTTACACTATCTTTGTAACCTTTTGTTTAATATATCTTTCTTACCTCTAATCCGTGTTCCGTGTTTTACCTTCCGTGGTCCCGACTTTGGCCCCACATCAGTGGCGACGGAAAATTCGAGAAACACACTCACGCCGAAACCTCAATACCTTACCAGTCCCGCATCTGTGTCGACGAAGAATTCGAGAAACGCATTCACGTCGAACACTGCAATACCTTGCTAGTCCCACATCAGAGGCGACAGAAAGATTCGAGAATTTCGTTCTCACAATATCAATACCGACAGAGTACTCGAAAAATACACAGCTGTGTTGAACGAGAAATTAAGCTGGTATTATTACATTAGCGATTTAAACGCAACACCCAGCGTCTATATATATATATATATACATATAAAAAAAAAATATATATATATATATTCCGATACCAAACAGCAGTGAGGAACTAGCGTTGCGACATCTACGGAATATTAAAATCTGTCCAAATAACATTACGACAACGATATCTTACACACACACACAAAAAAAGGTTCGTTCATAAAACAAACTGACAACACAAGTACTATTTACGACTCAAGTTTTCAAAAAAAATATCTAATTTTTTTTTTATGTAACTGAGTTCGACTCGTGCATAAAATTATTCTCCCCTCAAATTCGCTGAGGCGAGTTTTCTTTTTTTGTACCTCTATAAAAAAAAATACATAAGTGTGGTGAAAATTGATACAACGGAACCACGGAATTGCAAAAAAGCTAAACATATAATTAGTTTAGTTTAATCAATGTCTATCCATATTTTTTTTGTAAAAGAAAAAAAAGGAAAAGAAAAATGCTATCAAGATTTTTTGTGTACCTCCCCTTGGTACACGGGTTTCAAAGAAAAAAAAATCGCTGTCATTTTTATTTGTCTTAATATGGAAGATTTTCAAAAAGTAATTGCCCAAATGCTAAAAGTAAATTTGGATCAGCAACAAAAATCATAAGACAACAACAACTATTTTTGGAATTACATAAACAACAAATGGAATTCCTAAAAATTACGCTTCAGAATGCTGAACTACAACAGAAACAACTTAAAGAATTACTCGTAAATGCATTAAAAGGCTAAAACTCTGAAAAGGATATAATATTCTCCTAGAGTACAATCTACAATTCAATAGAAACCTTTGAATACGTACCAGAGAACGACAAAACGTTCGATCCATTTTACAGGCGCTACGAAGATATTTTCAACGTAGACTGTGAACAATGGCCCAGTAAAAAAAGGTACCTCCACTATTGAGAAAACTGGGAACTACAGAGGATAGTAGGTTTGTAGACTTCATACTACCCAAGAAAACCACTGACTTGGATTTTTCAGAGACTATTAAGCTCCTATCAGAACTATTCGGGCCTAACGCAACCTTGTTCCACAAACGTTGGAAATACCTGAACACAGTCAAAGAGAACCAGCAAAATTTTCTAACGTTTGCAGCACCGGTAAACAAGCTATGTAATGATTTTAAAGTAGGCGAACTGACTGCCGATGATTTCAAGTGCTTCATTTTCGCACAAGATCTAGTATCTGCAGAAGACGCCGAAGTCAGACGACGGGTACTGACCAAGATTGAGAAGGAACAAGGATTGACTCCCCAAAAACTGGTAGAGGACTGTCAAAGAGTAATATCTGTAAAGTGTGACTCAAATACTATCGAGGAATCAAGTGTGGCTCAGATTAATAAAATCAGAAGTAAGTCTACCCCCTATTTCCCTCAAAAAGACAGAAGGCAAATCTCATGTCCTAAATTCCGCAGTAACCAAAACCAAAAAAGGTTAAAGAAACCGCCCGGACCATGTTACCATTGTGGTAAATAGCATTGGTTAAAGTTCTGTCCAGTTAAGAACAAAAAATATTGCAAAAATTGCAATAAAAGTGGGCATAATTTAACTCGGTGCTGGTACGCCAACAGAACGAGAAAACCCCAAAATAAAATTAGGCAAGCTCAATCTGACAATATTGTCGATAGGAATTTAAGGAAATATGTAACTGTGGATATTTTCAATAATTCCATTAAATTCCAGCTTGACTCGTGTTCCGATCTTTCAACCATTAACTGGCGTACTTGGCGAAAATTACACAAGCCGACCTTATTAAAAACGGATAAAACAGCAGAATCTGTAACGTGAGAAAAGATTAATATTTTAGGTGAGGTAATACTTACAGTAACACTAAGTGGAGTTACCAAAAAGCTCAAAGCCTACGTATTGAAAACTTCAAATAATTTATTTGGAACAGATTGGATAGAAAAATTCAATCTTTGGGATTGCCCAATGAGTACATTTGTCGCAAGATACAAAGTACAAC
>OZ010605.1:12294116-12334116 GCA_963932145.1 Acanthosepion lycidas
TTATATCTGGTCTACTCTGTATTGAGCACTCTTTTAAGAATAGTAATTGTTGGTTATTGGAATTCATTCCGTATACACCAATTATATACTTTTGTATATATATATATATATATATATATATATATATATATATATATATATATATATATAGATATAGATATATATGATATAATTTGGTAATCTGTATGGATTATTCCAAAGATGATATAGATCCAGAGAGAACAGAGCAAATGATAATTATGTAAGCAGTGACTTTAGAATGTCATGGCAATATTTATTTCGCAAAACCGATATCAGTTCTGCGAAATCAAATATTACCATGAGTTTCTAAAGTCTCCCTCTTCATAATTATATATATATATATATATATATATATATATATATATATATATATATATATATATATATATATATAAGTTTTCCGAATGGTTATTATTAGGCCAGAGTCATTTAAATGGAAGAGGCTGTACCCTGGCAACGAACTTGGTGTCCGTTCTGATGTTCATCACTGCAAATGTTTGACAGAACCGAATCATCTCCACGCTGATTTTGAAACGTTCGCCTTTCTTCTCCTGTGCTGGTTACCAGCCAGGACTCCTGCTATTTACCCATAAGCTGAGGTAAATTGATGGAATCATACATTTCACAATAATATTCGTCAAATTAGAACTCAGATGTACAATTTCTTGATCCGAACCTTTACTCCCCCTTCCCTTTTAAAAGAGCTTATTAAATGATGTAAGCAAGTAAATGGTTAAAGAAATAACAAAACATCTGTTACTGATATATCATATATTAAACAGTAAGTGCACCAGAAATGTATTACACGACTAGTGAGTGTGTGTCTCTTGACATAGCCTTTAATTTATTCGACTCAAGGCCTTCTCTCCTACTAATCTTATAGTAGGCGGAAGAGTGCAACATAGACTCTTTAGAGAGAGGACACCACAACACTTACCAAGAAATATTGTTTTGAGTGACCAGGCTACATTTAAATAAAATAGACCAGATACCCGATACAATTATCAATTCTCAAGGTGATTTCATTTAGTACGAGTATTGGACAGTATAGGTTCAGTAAAATAAACTCCGTATTTAAAGACCTTCACACCGCTAGACTTCGCTTATAGAGATTATTTCGGCTTACGGCTATATTAATTCAATATCCGTTTTCGTACGGTCACCGAAGATAAGCAACGTCGAGCTTGGTCAGTATCTAGATGAGTGACCGCTTGGGAATACCAGGTACTGTAAGATTGAATGTACTTGCAGTGTAACGGATAATAACTAGGAATATTTAATTGAAAAGCCGAGTTTCAATACTGGATGTGTACGGTATATTTACTTTCGCTCTAATACACTTTGGGATACTCTGCATTCACCTATTCTCTCCACCAGCTATGGGATAATCAGTAAGATTTGTATCATATATTGCATTATGTAAAAAAAAAAAAAATTCTAACACAATTTTCTTGATTTAAATAACCTGAAAAGTGTTTATAAGCCGGAGAAAATTAATCAATCAGAATAAGAAAACTTCATAGAACTTCTTTTTTTAATCAATTTCACCCCATGCAAGGACGTAAATCCATTAAGACACACAGAGTCACAGGGTGTTGAAGAAATAGAAAAAGGAACTTTACTAATGAGTTAGAAGAAATGAGACTAATGAGCTGGACAGTAGACAATGATTGACAGTGCATTGGCATTTTTGCAGATTAAAGTTGGTTAGAAATCATGGAAGTCAGAAGAGTGACCCACAAGCGATAATTGAGAGAAAAGAAACTGTTAGCATAGAATTTGCGGCTAGGAAAGTGACTGAAGCCTAAACGCCAGATCAGGACCGATAATATTGCTGGATATTAACTGGAATTTATCAATGATCTCAAGGTAAATAGCAAAAGTATCGGACCATATGTGGCAGCAATATTCTAAGAATAGACGAATCGTAAACTTATAGACATTTATGAAATATTCTGGAAATTGTCTCGCACAGTCGACCAACTTTCTTAGCAGCTGACCGAGCATTATATATCGATACAGTCCTTCCACTTCATGTCACAAGAGAACTTTCGACCGAGAAAGTGAAGTAAATACATTTCCTGAGGGTGTAGCATCAGCCATACTGATGGAAGTCAGGGTGGTGTTTCTCAGATGGTTAATAAAGTGAAGTCTAGTTTTGAAATTGTCTTGAATAATCATATACTTGACTTGCTTCCAAGTAAGCCAAGTGAAATATTTTCCTTCTATACGTTGAGTCCATCAATAAATCTAGGTCAAGACACTCCAAGTCTTCATATACCTTGTGAGCTTTAAAAGTTTTTCTCCCTCTGCTAAGCATTCCACCCCTAGTTCAATTCATGCAAACATCTCAGGTAGATGACTTGCTGACTTGTTTGTCTCTTGCTCCTAATATACCCTCTAAGAACCTCTTTCGTATGATATGTCCAAGGAATTTCAGCTGTCAGTTCCTGATTCTGAGTTTTCTTTTTGTTGCTATTTTCATTAAAGCTTCCTCGATGCTTAATGGCTCCAACCATGGAATTATCGGTTTCCTTCTGTCGAATAATATTTCTCTAAGTGATTTCTAGTCTTAACATAGCGATTAATGCTGACACGAATTGTTACGATAATGGACATCCGCCTTTGAAATTTTGGGTACCATTCCAATTGACCTGAAGTTTCCTTTGCGATTAACTTTGTAACTCAGAAGGAGTCTTCCAACATAACACTACCTATCATGAATATTTCTTTACGTTGGTAATTCCGAATACAACATGATCCTCTATTCTTCCATATAGCCCAAACATCTTAAGTAAGACATGCCTAGAATGGTTTACAGTCAAAATTAAGCAATTAATAAGTAAATGCACGAGCACACACACACACACACACACATATATACACACACACACACACGCATATATATATATTTATAATAGTTTTTTTTCATATAGACAAAACCATTTATCTATATGAAAAAACTATAAATATTTATTGGTTTACTCCCAGTATCGAGCCCTCTTTTGGATTAATGATCTGAACATTAGAATTCATATATTATTTTTCTCATTGTATCGCATACAGATATATATATATATGTATATATATATGTATATATATATATACATGTATATATATATGTATATATATATATGTATAAATTTCTCGATATTTTCACATCTGCTCAGTTACGTACCCAAACGTAAAAGAAAACAATTTTCTAAACTAATATATTTTTATTTATCAGTCCGACAAATTTCTTATCATTTTAAACATTATTTTTAGTAGATAGTCATATCTGAGTACACGCTCCGTTTATTTACTTAGTAGTATATTTATTTTCGTCTACCGGCCTATGAAAAACTTCGCTTCTAGACAGAGAGCGTACACACTTATACAGGATGCAAGTGCTATTTGAGGACATATTGTTTTAAGTGCACTACACACTCAACTCATAGTATTATTTTTTTTTCAGATAACCCAGTCAGAGGAAGATGTTAACCCAAGAAATGAAAAGACATGCAGTCATTGTTGCATTATCTGCAAAACATAGTGATTTAAAAATCAGTAATTTTTTATCTGTTGCCAGGCCATTTGTTCATAAAGTTCGGTTGAAGGTAGAGGGATGTGATGGCAATGTTTCCCTTGTAGCAAAAAGAAAAAAAAGACATTCATAGCGCTCTGATACCGTGAGAACACCGGAATTTATAAGGAATGTTCAAAACATCATCGATGAGAAAACCGGAAGATCAATGAGGTCCATCGCCAAAGAACTCCCGGTATCTGAGTGGACTATCAGAATCGTGGTACATCAGGACATTCGATATACGTCATATGTAATGCGAAAAGGCCAATTCATATCGGCGAAGACAGGAAACCGTCTCATGCGTTCAAAACGGTTGCTGAACAAAGTGAAAAATCCCCACGAATATGGCATACTTTGGTTCTTCTCTGACGAAAGAAACTTTAACGACGATCAGAAAACAAACAGACGAAATAACAGGTGGCTATGTGCACCTCCTTCTGAAATATCTGGCTACTGTGATGGTTTAAGGAGTTGTGAGCAGTGAAGGTCATATAATGACACCTTACATTTTCCAACAAGGCCTTAGGGTCAATGCTGTTGAATATATTAATGTTCGTAAAACGTTTGTTAAGTCCTGACTATATAAATTATGCAATGGAAGGCAATACGTCTTTCAAAAAGTCTCTGCACCTTCTCACAAATGCATTGTAACCCAGAATTGGTTATCAAAGAATTTTTACGATCATATGACCCCCAACATTTGGCCCCCTAACTAGCCAAATTTAAATGCTATGGACTATTACGTGTGGAGCGTCGTTGAAAGGGAGACTAATCGACACCCTTATATTAGGTTGGTGCAAAAATAATGACGTAATAATGTCGTTTTTTGACGTTAAAAATACGTCAAAAAACGACATTATTACGTCATTATTTTTGCACCAACCTGATATAGATGCACTGAAGGCTGCTATTGTCCAAGTGATGTTCAAAATGAATAGGAATCACTTAATTGCAGCTTGGGGACGGTTTCGAGCCCGAATAGAAGCAGTCATTGAAGTCAAAAGTGGTTTCATAGAATAATTAGATAAAGGAGTATCATGAAGGATATTTGTGTCAATTTGAATTTAATATATACATTGTTTGCTAAGATATTCCTGTTAATTTAACATACTGAAAATGTTCTCAAATAACAGTCGCACCCTGCATATATGTGGCGTTTCTGTTTGTTTCAAGCCTTTTTCCATCTTCCTTATAAAGGATATTTTACAGGCACTTTTATATTTCCATATTTTTCGAAATTGTCTATCCGTGATTGAGGTTCTAGTCAAAGCTGAATAGGCTAAAGCTTTTTTTATTCGCATGACCTTCTTTCAAATAAAAAAATGTCTTTAGTTTCTCTGGGTCATCCGCCGATCTGGTAACTGTTATTACTTAATTTTTGTATGAGGCTTGCTTTGTATAAAATCCACGAGACAAGGTCTGTTGCCTTTGATATCTCGAAAACATTTTACAGGGTTTGGCATGCAGACCTTCCCCACGATCTCAAAGGCTATATTATCACTGCTCGGATATATGACTTCATTTAAACGTTCTTAATTAATATTGTACTGGAGATCATTTGGAAAAGGAAAGCTTCTAAATCAGTTCGCATTAATACAGCAGACCCCCAGGTATCAATCATTGGACCTACGCTGTTTCGTATTTTCAGCACCGATCAATTCCAAAATAGGAATTTATGCTGATGACACAACTAATTATTCTTGCCCTAAAAATAAAACATATATCGACAACAAAGTTAAAGTAGCAGCTGCTTTCGAAAATGATCTCCAATCAGTTGAAATGGCTTGGGAGTTTGGGTTTGATTTGGTTTATTTTGTTTTACGGCATATCAACCTCAATTGGTTATTTAATGCCGACAACATTTTGAGGATAGATTCGTATGAATAGAATATGTATTCTTTGGTTTAGATTTGTTTGGTTTATTTTGTTTTACGGCATATCAACCTCAATGGGTTATTTAATGCCGACAACATTTTGAGGATACATTCGTATGAATAGAATATGTATTCTTTGGTTTAGATTTGTTTGGTTTATTTTGTTTTACGGCATATCAACCTCAATGGGTTATTTAATGCTGACAACATTTTGAGGATACATTCGTATCAATAGAATATGTATTCTTTGGTTTAGATTTGTTTGGTTTATTTAGTTTTACGGCATATCAACCTCAATGGGTTATTTAATGCCGACAACATTTTGAGGATACATTCGTATGAATAGAATATGTATTCTTTGGTTTAGATTTGTTTGGTTTATTTTGTTTTACGGCATATCAACCTCAATGGGTTATTTAATGCCGACAACATTTTGAGGATAGATTCGTATGAATAGAATATGTATTCTTTGGTTTAGATTTGTTTGGTTTATTTTGTTTTACGGCATATCAACCTCAATGGGTTATTTAATGCCGACAACATTTTGAGGATACATTCGTATGAATAGAATATGTATTCTTTGGTTTAGATTTGTTTGGTTTATTTTGTTTTACGGCATATCAACCTCAATGGGTTATTTAATGCCGACAACATTTTGAGGATACATTCGTATGAATAGAATATGTATTCTTTGGTTTAGATTTGTTTGGTTTATTTTGTTTTACGGCATATCAACCTCAATGGGTTATTTAATGCCGACAACATTTTGAGGATACATTCGTATGAATAGAATATGTATTCTTTGGTTTAGATTTGTTTGGTTTATTTTGTTTTACGGCATATCAACCTCAATGGGTTATTTAATGCCGACAACATTTTGAGGATACATTCGTATGAATAGAATATGTATTCTTTGGTTTAGATTTGTTTGGTTTATTTTGTTTTACGGCATATCAACCTCAATGGGTTATTTAATGCCGACAACATTTTGAGGATACATTCGTATGAATAGAATATGTATTCTTTGGTTAAGATTTGTTTGGTTTATTTTGTTTTACGGCATATCAACCTCAATGGGTTATTTAATGCCGACAACATTTTGAGGATACATTCGTATGAATAGAATATGTATTCTTTGGTTTAGATTTGTTTGGTTTATTTTGTTTTACGGCATATCAACACCTCAACGGGTTATTTAATGACGACTTCATTTTTTTAATGCTGGTAATATTTTCTTTAGTCAAATATCTAATTATGGTAAAACTTTTCCTTCAAAATTGTGTTACTGTTAATAATTTTTTTTCAAAATGTATGCCTGGTAATAGTTAAGAATTTGCCCATAGCTCGGACCCTAACAGGTGCTACCACCCCGAGTCAGGGTTGATCTGTGAACACCAGCAATTAAGAGGTGGTTGCACGCTCCTCAAAATCTCCAGAGGCTTTGCTGCTGGGCGTAGTTTATCGTCTTACCCAGGACGCGAATGTAGTTCAACGCCTTACTCTTGGGATTTTTTATGGAGCCAAAATGAATTTTTTATCTTTTACTCCTAGTAGGGAACAAATTTTGCCTGCATCTGCATGTCTTATTTCATCGTTCTTTTAACTTATTTCCTTGGTTTCACGTTTACTGCGTGTTATATAAGAATAAAGTGCGCCTGACACTTGTGTTTGAACGTAGATTGCAAGTGAACAAACACAGGCTATGTCATTATTCATTAGGTCGATCACATAACCATAGCGGAAACGCTTATATAGAGGAAGTCGGCTGATGTATGACGTATTTGCTATTTCTCTTCTGTCTCTAGAATGTTGATATAGCTATTCTATTTTCACTATACGAAGTACTATTATTGTAGGTATTATTCACTAAGACATCTGGCGCTAGTATTAATCATCAGCGTATTATAATTGGTATCTTCGATTACAAAGTGCCTTACTACGTTGACGAAGTATCATACAAATATATCTTGTCACAGATAGAGTGGCCACAAAGGATTATTTTGACGACATAACATTATATCTGCTAGATATGCAGCTAAGTACGTTGGCTTATTGTAACGTGCTAGATATTTTTCTCATCTCAAATCCATCTTGCTCAGTTACGAATTCGCCTTTTTATTGAATATTGCTACCATCTGGTCTGCTGCTGCAGCTATATAAGTCGAGATTCTTGACAAATTCTTAGAAGGGTCTGTAATGTTATACATCCTTACCTGGCAGCTCGACATCAGTTACTTTCCTACGATCCTCACGTGGCTTCCCTATGTCTTTTCTATAAATATTTTCATGGAAATTTTTCTAAATAGCTTACCCCGTTTCTACATCGAACGCATGAATTTTAGCTTGCTACTAGATTGGGTGTTAGGTCCCATCGTTTTAATGTAAAACCTGATATATTAATAGTTTCTTTTCTCAGATTTTTCACCTGTGGTTCCGTAATATAACCTATAAGTGATGTAAATGCAAACTCATTCGCCATATTCTTTTTTTTTAAACCCTTCCTTCTATAGCTATTTTTTCTTCCCATATGTCTTATCATTCTTTTGAACACCCAATAACCCGTTGTGTCTTAGTGGCATTGTTGCCTTACTTGTGTTCCAATGATTAAAGAAAAAAATGACGCCATGTGTTATCACATTACCCAGTATATAAACAAATTACCGTAAGGCATATATCATGTAAATATATTACTGCATGTTTTCTTAAATTTATTTATATTTATATAATTTTATATTTGAAATATCATAGAAATTCCAATTATATGTACTCAGTAAAGTGTCAAACAGAATAGGATGATAATCTCACATCAGTCTAAGACGCTAATTTAATCCGTCACCATAATCTGCGTTCTTTATTTGACTATCGCCTTAAGAAGTCATCAGATCAAATTGTACTTTGAATATTACAAATACTTTTTCCTAGAATGTGCTATGGCGTTCATTTTCATTTACAAATTAAATAACAAAAGTTATTCGCCAAACAATGATATTTGTCAAAGTCAGATGTATAAACTCAATAAAATAAAATTATACTTTCTTTGAAGATATATATCGCCGAGCGGAGAAAATTGAATTCTTGTTCAAGTTTACATGTTGGCGTTTATATAACAGAATTTTATTGGTTAAAATAAAATTTGTTGTTCAATATATATATATATATATATATATATATATATATATATATATATATATATATATATATATATATATATATATATATATATATATGTATGTATGTATATATATGTATGTGTGCGTGTGTGTGTATTTTGTAAAATATCACAAGTAATTCATCGAGTCTAGAAGAATACTTGACAGAATGCAGAAACACTGGATGGCCGTTTCGTCCTATTTTGATATTCATCAGCAGTGCGCATAAACTACCGTGAATTGTACCCTGACCGTTACAATATGACACAAACGGCATTCTCATTTGACCAACGGGTCGCGGTGAAGGCGTTAACAAACCAAACTCGATATAGTGCCGCTCTTCAAAAATTCCGTCGTGTAATTCGTGTAAGTCCAATGCACTGTACCCCCACGAGTCAGTTTTTTTTTTTTTTGTTTTTTTTTTATCCCCAAGCCGCTCCATCCAGAGTATTAGAATCCGGCTTAAGCTAGGATATAGAAGGCATAGAAATTATTAGGGGGAGTTTAATAATCATAATTATGTAATTCATCGAATCTAGATGAGTCCTCAACAGAATGCAGAAATCACGTCTTATTGCTTGAACCGGCTTCTAATGCTCTGGATGGAGCGGCTTGGTAATAAAAGACGTGACTCCTAGAAGCACAGTCAGTTTGACTTAGTAAACTTGGATGTGTTACACGAGGGAAATTTCTGATCAGCAGCGCTATATCGGGTCTGGTTTGCTACCTCTTCTTCACCGAGACCCGTTGGTCTAGTGGGTATGCCGCTTGCGTCATATCGTAACGTTCGTCGTTCGATTCTCACTAGTGGATGCGCACTGCTGACGAAACGGCATTCTGTTGTGAATTCTTCTAGACTCGATGAATTGCTTAATTATGATTATTCACCCCACGCCCTCTAATACTTTCTATCATATATATATATATATATATATATATATTAGATTGGTGCAAAAATAACGACGTAATAATGTCGTTTTCTGACGTATTTTTAACGTCAAAAAATGACATTATTACGTAATTAATTTTGCACCAAACTAATATATATATATATATATATATATATATATATATATACACATACACAGAGAGAGAGAGAGAGAGAGAGATAGATAGATAGATATGCTTGATTAATTTGTCTGTTTAACGGCATATCAACTCCTTATGGTCCATGTAATGCTGCAATTTGATTTCCTTAGTGGATTGTATGTAATAAATATATGATGTTATGCTATTTTCACAATTGGATACATGGTAGATTATAATCAGATTTTGTGCAGATATTTATTTATGTGGATATAATTACTAGAAGCAGTGATATGTATTTTTTATATTTTAGTTTTTTAAGTCATATTTTAGAATAAATTTTGATATAAAAATTGGAGGATTAATGTCATGAAAAAGTTCTTTTCTGCTGGTTGTTTCGTAGTATTTAAAACGGGTCGGGGGGAAAACTATGCAATTTGTTAGTATGTTCGAATCGTGGTTAATTTTGCATATAAAATTATTATGTTGATATTTTTACTATATAAAATCGATTTTTATACAATTATAGTATTTTATTTGTGGAAACACTATTTGCCTATAGCTATGTTAACTGGCATTACAGCCCCGTTTCACGGTGGACCTGGAAACATTTCAATTAATACGTGATCTACGCTCCTCAAAACTACCCGATCAGAAAACTTCCTGCCAGTTGTAATATATACATACATACATACATACATATATATATATATATATATATATATATATATATATATATATATATATATATATATATGTGTGTGTGTGTGTGTGTGTGTGTGTGTGTGTGTGTGTGTGTGTGTATGTGTGTGTGTGTGTGAAGAATATATAGAAAATATTATGTTGGTACAAAAATAGTGACCAAAATACGTCAAACAACGACATTATTACGTCATTATTTTTGCACCAACCTAATAAGAAAGAACTCGTTAGGAAAATAATCCAAAGTTCTTTAGTATTTTTGTTATTATTTTTAAAAAAATAGTGCTCGATAGAAAGGTAGAGCATAAATATAATTATTTATTTAAAACTATGATATATTGTGTTGGAATCATATTTTTAAATAAATAATTAATATATATATATATATATATACACACACATATGAAGAAATATAGTCTTAAGATGTGCAATATTTATGGGATGAAGTGCTCAATATCAGAGATAGAGCGTGTGTAAATGTAAAAGTGAACGTAGAAGTCAACACTTAGAGGCGACAGTCTGTTTCATGCTAGATGCTTTCGTCAAAAGTGGCCTGACGATTGCATCTAGCATGAAACAGACTGTCGCTTCTAAGTGTTGACTTCTGTGTTCACTTTTATATATATATATATATATATATATATATATAGATAGATAGATAGATAGATAGATAGATAGATAGATAGATATGTATATATTAAAAGGTTTGATATCTCTTTGCTAGGTTGGTGTCCTTCATTAAAAACAGTTAACAGTTTCTTTAAAAGTTCGTTTCATTCATTTTGACCTGAAGACCTCTACCTAGAAACTCAACGTCGGTGAAACCTATTGTCAATATAAAAAAAAAAAAAAAAAGTTCTTCTTTTATTTCCTCACTTTTCTATGGATTCTATGTGTATACGTGTTAGTAAAACATACATATATACATAGATACAGACGTACGTGCACTCTATTTGGATGTGTGGGTGTGCGTGTTATATAATAAACAGATCGAAACCTGAAATCAGTGAGCCATTTTTTTTCATCCATGTTGACACATGTACCCTTCGAAAGAATATATATCCATCTTTTCTAACTCCCAGTATGCTTCAAATGTTAAATCAAATTGCAACACTCATCCTTGGATGGCAACTATTCTCAAAGAAGGGAGACACTTAATTAACATTCTTATCACTGGAAGATTTTAGTCGATGACCGTATTCGTCATGTCGAACAAATATCTATCAACCTAATCTCTCCTAGTTACAGATATTATCTTACCTGTAAGTAAGCGGTCAGCCTTGAAATCTAGGAGACAATAATCATGTATACAATTATTTTCCCGAGAAATGATAACACCCTAGCATCAGAATATAATACGGAAATAATCCGCCACCATATTCCAGTATTTGTTATCTGACTACCGCATTAAGAAATCGTCAGATCCAATTGTGCTGACTGTTGTGTTTATAGCATTTGCAATAATACAAATACCTTTTATTTAGTACCTGTCTTGGCTTTCATTCTCATTTACTAATTAAATAAAAAAAATCACTTGCGAAACATAATGTTATTTGTCAGAGTTTGATGAATAAACTTAATAAAAGAAAATTTCGCATTGTTCGGCAGCCGAACGGAGAAAATTGGATTTCACATCTCATTTACATTTGAGGTTTTATATAAATTAATTTTATTTTTAAATTAAAATTCGTTGTTGCGCAAAGTCTTTACCTATAACCATACATATCTATCTATCTATCTATCTATCTATCTATATATATATATATATATATATATATATATATATATATATATATATATGAAAAAAACATAGTCTTAAGATGTCCTATAGATATGTGATAAAGTGTTTAATATCAGAGATAGAGTGTGTGTAAATATAAAAGTGAACATTGAAGTTAACACTTAGGTGACAGTCTGTTTCATGTTAGATGCAATCTTCAGGGCACACAGACACAAATATATATATATATATATGTGTGTGTGTGTGTGTGTGTGTACATATATAATGATTTCACCGCATACAAGCCAGAAAAGTCACTAGGACGTAGGAGGTTACTGAGTGTCTGAGAACACGAGAAAAAAACTATTAAGGAGCGAGGACAATAAAAGAATAAGAATTAAGAAGACAGAATATAACGACTGACATTGCATTTAAATTTTTGAAGGCTGTGAAGCAAGCAATTGGAAAAAATTCCCACTAGCGAGAAGTGTAACAGAGGAAAAGTGTGTTCGAAGTGTTTTAGCAAAGAACTTGCAATTACACCCGTGAGACCTTGCCACCAATTTTGTACTGCGCTTAAATTCACACAACCTAGGTAACATCGAGTAATTTCAACAGAATAATTACCATGAAAGTGTTTATAGAAAAGAGACCGGGATCTTACGTTACGGTGTTGGAATAGTAACTGGAGCTGAGATCACACGTCAGGACCAATAACATTGTAGTTTCTTTGGATTCTATCAACAATCTCTAAATATATAGCAGGAGCACCAGATCAGATGTGGAAGTAATTTTCAAAGCACGAACACATGGTAGACTTATAAATATTTAAGATAGATTCTGGCGAGAAAAATATATAGCGCAACATAATGAATCAGCCTTCTTAGCAGTAGGCATAGCCATTGAACTCAATATCATCTTTCCACTTAATCTCTACTGAAATCGTTAATCGGAGAAGGCGCAACAAGTCACTCTACTTGACTTTAGCATCAGCCATGTTGATAGAAGTTAAAATGGGTTCTCTCCGATTATTAAAACACAGTACTTTCTTTTTTGAAACGTTAAAATTAACAAGCAAATCTGGTCTTTATTTAAAACAATATATATATATATATATATATATATATATATATATATATATATATATATATATATATATATATATATGGCTTCTGAAATAAAAATTAATTCCAGTTGAGCTCTCTAGGGAGTAGGTATGGGTGTGTAAAACAGTGACTATTATAGCGAATTGAGTCACTGTCAGTCTGGGCGTGTTTCTAAAAATAAATACGCTAAAAATCCAAATGCATCCTTGCCGTAGTGGTAGAATCTCCGACTGATACCAATACAGTCGGGTTTCGATCCTAACTAGAGGCAACCGGATGTCTAGCCACACTGATGAGCTGTGAAACAGTCTGTCTGTGTATGATGTTATATATATTTATATATGTTATGGAGTGATTTCACAGTGGAGGCTTGTATTTGTATTAAGTCGGTTTCGACGTACAAAACGTTAGGAACTTTATATAATAGCTATAACGCAGAGATGGTCGCTGATACTTTAGTATCCCACTAACTGTCGTCCGACATCGACTGACTGACCGTCTCCCTGAGCGACCGACCGAGTACAGATGATCCTTAAAATTGCATTAGTTTATAATCACTTGTTATTTTCTATTTTTTAGCAATTGTTAGATCCTTCTCTTTACCAGTGTTTCAAAATATATTATGGAGAAAAAATAATTTTTAAATAATTTCATAATTAAATTTAGATTTCAGAGGTCTTACGCTGATATTAGTGTAATCTGAATACTAACTTAAGTCAATCCATTTTTGTAACTCAAAATATAAACCATAAGAAACGGCAGAAAATTTAATGAAATATTTTACTATGGATGGACATAGACGAGTTCAAATTTTACAAATATTGTTTCAGATCTTTTTGAGTTATCGGCGTTTATTTGATTTGCATAATAACTTCCGACAGGCTTTAGTTCTTGTTTTATTTAGTACTGTTTAGTTATTTAGCAATGTTTTAGCAATAATTAACCCGTTATTGCTCGCCTGTTTCCCCTGTGTGCAAGTTCAAACTGCCCGACTTACAACCACTATGCCACAAACCTCAAAAGTCACAAGCCCATTGTCTCGAAATCTTAATCTGGCTACTGATTAGGTCGCAACTCTATCATATGCGTTGATCCTTTCAGGCGTCTTACTCTCTAGAGCTTTACCTTGTCCATAAATTTATTTAGAATAGCATTTCCTTGTCTCAAATGTTAATTAGAATAAAAAAAAGAAGAATGTCATGGACAGCCATTGTCACATTATTAAAGGATATGATACAGAAGAAGAACAGTTTTCTTTGTTAATATATTCATTATTCCTTTTCGATATTACTTAAAGAAACTTTTCTAAGGAATCATTTTTGTTGATTGGCATTCATGAGAATTCCCTCAAACTGTGATTGTAGTCAGAAACAAAAAATATTGATTTTTTAAAAAAACTTCGATCTCTGAATTTTACAGAGTTATCTGCAACTAGCCTTTCTTTACAATTATCTCCCTTTGAAAATGTGATTATATCATTAATATCTGCATATTTGAAAATATTTTTAATTTAGGCAAATTTTTGTTCTTTAATTTAAAATGTAGCATTACATTTTAAAAAAATTATACATTTATAAGTTTGTTCTTTAATGACGAGAAATATTTTAGATAGAAGTGAAAAAATGTATTTCTTGTTTAAAATATTTTCTTAGAATAAAACATATATATATATATATATATATATATATATATATATATATATATATATATATATATATATATATATATATATATATACATATATATATCCTAATAATATAAAATATTAAAAGTGATCCACAAAGAGAGCTCAATATATTTATTCTAGCAAAGCATATGAATTACATACAATAGGAATTAAAATTATCTCATAATCATTATCATTTCACCATAACACGTTAAGGAATTTTATCTTATTACCTTGATCGGCTTGAAAAAATTTAGAAGTTAATCCTAACTTGTTTGGCTGAAATGATCTTAACTATAAGGTAATTTTAATTTCTATTGGATGTAACATATCTCTCTCTGTATCTCCATGCATATATATATATATATATATATATATATATATATATATATATATATATATATATATATATATATATATATATATATATATCAAGAAGAAAGAGTTGACTGTTGAGGTTTTATTTTGCTTAATGTATATCATATTGCTCTGTATATAATTACATTGTACATTGAGCTCTTTACACGGATGTATTTTTAATATTTTGTATTAAAAGACCTACGTGAATTATCCTTACCAATTATGGATTATATATATATATATATATATATATATATATATATATATATATATGCGATTGTTTTTTGACATTAGCACATGACGTTATCACAGTTTTAAACTTAGCATTTGTAAACAAACATCTAATGGCCGACACCTCTGTAAATGTCAGATATCGATTTTAAACTGCATCGATATTATGAACACGGATCTACGTTTGACAGTTATAACAAATCATTTTTTTTTTCGATTCTGACAATTGTCGCTTCATAAGGAAGGTCTAAAAATACTAACCTGCAAATAATATTTCTCCCCAAAATGTGTCCAATAATTTTTAAAAAAAACTGGAGCAGATTTCTTAATTAGTGTCTCTTTTTCAATGCACTAGTGATAAATATTAACATAAACAGAATTATCATATAGATGGATTATTATATTTTGAAAAATTCACGTCAAAATAATGGTATGAACTACGTTTATTTTTGTGGACATATTTTTGATCTCTCTCTCTCTCTCTCTTTCTCTCTCTCTCCGCTCTCACATTCCCCTTCACTATCTCTTCCCCTCTATATTTCTCTCTTTTCCCCTCTCCCTCTTTCTTTCCCTCGCACTCATCCTATCTCCCCCTCTCCCTCCCCCTCTTTCTCTTTCTCAGGTGTGTGCACTCAGACGTGTGTGTGTAAGGGGTATGAGGAGCTGTTGAAGAAAATATCTAGCTAGATTTGTCTGCGATCAGACCCACTCTGTTGGTGTGCAAGAGGCTAAAAGTCTTCTTAATTGGCATCCATCTTCATCAATATCATGAATCTGTCTCGGGTGGAAATGACGGCAGATTAGGTTGGGTAAATGTAATGAGATTTCGTCTGATGTTCACTAAATCTTCTGTAAAAGATTTTGACATCCGATCTCGTCACGGAAGTAAACGATTTTTATCGCTGGCTTCGGGTACGTATAATCGCAGTTGGCGATTTTATGTCATTGTGACCCTATTTTTCATTGTAGAAAAATGCTTTTTACCCCCTCTCCCTCTCTCTCACTTTGTCCCCCTCTCTCACTTATACGTCTCTCTCTCTCTCTCTCTCTCTCTCTATATATATATATATATATATATATATATATATATATATATATATATATATATATATATCCCTTCAAAATATATATATATATCCCTTAAAAATAAAAAGTAAAGAAAACCACAAAATATGAAAAAAAAAGAAATAAAATAAAGAAAAGAAAAAAATATAGAAGAAAAAGCAAAGACAGAAATATGAAATTGAATTATGAAAAAGAAAGAAATTTAAAGAATGTGAATGCTAGAAGGAAAAAGGAAAGAGAAAGAACGGCTACGAAAGAAAAACGAGAAATTAGCGAACAGAAAAAAAACTGGAAATAAAATAATAAAACAAAGAATCCAAAAGTAAATAAAATTAAAAGCATTAAGTAAGGAAAACCTGAAAACAAGTGAAACGAATGAAAAGCATATAGGTTAAAAGAAAAAGTAGAAGCAAGAGAAAAAGTAGGAGTAAAAGAAAACTGAAAAAGGGAAATGAAAGAAAGAAAAATTAAGAGACATAGAATATTTTATTATAAAATTATAGCATAAATATGTTATAACATCACGACAAATATAGCCATTTTTTTCAACAGTTCTGTTTTCTTATGTCATGGAGTTGATTGACAAATAAAGCGTTATATATATATATATATATATATATATATATATATATATATATATATATATATATATATATATATAATGGATTCTCCGGTCGGTTTCGACGTATGAGGATCTACCAACTTATTGATTCAGTTATGAAAGTATATACACTAAACTTAAGGGGCATTTAAGAACCGCTAATGATTTACAAAGGGGCCACATAGGTAGCAAGTGTGAGGATTGTGATATATATATAAATATATATATATATATATATATATATATATATTTACATATATCTCACAATCTATATATATATATATATATATATATATATGTATATCTCACAATCTATCTATCTATCTATACATATATATATATATATATAGAGAGAGAGAGAGAGATAGATTGTTATATATATATATATATATATATATATATATATATATATCATAATCTATATATATATATAAATATATATATATATATATATATATATATATAAATATATATATAGACATTCAACATCATCACTTGATAAGACACCGGAGGTGTTGAAACAAAATGCCTATTTTTGTAGTGATTTTATATCATAATTATGTTATAATTTTTTAAATAAATAATTATATCTGCTCTACTCTGTATTGAGCACTCTTTTAAGAATAGTAATTGTTGGTTATTGGAATTTATTCCGTATACACCAATTATATACTTGTTTATATATATATATATATATATATATATATATATATATATATATATATATATATTGCTTTATTCTACAAATCAACACAATCACATGACAAGAAACCAGAAGAGCTGAAACAAAACGGCTATTTTTGTCGTGATAACATGAATATGTTATAATATTTTAATAAATAATATTTGTTCTATTCTGTATTGAGCAGTGTTTTAAGAATAATGTTTTTGGTTACTGTAATTGTATTCCATCTACACTAAACCTATACTTTGAAAGAAAGAATAATTAAAAAAAAAGGATGAAAGGGAAAACTAGAAAAAAATATTCGTAAAAAAAAACCCCTGAAAAACTACTTAAAAAGAAAAGATAAGAGTGAGGATATTAATGATGGAATAAAGAGATTAGAAAAGATCTCATTGAATGAAACAAAGAAATGAACGGAAACAAGGAAATGATAGCAAAAATAATTGATTCCTTTGAAACTGTGAAAGAGAAGAGAAATTAAAATTCAAAGAATAATAAAAAAAAAAATTAAAAAAACGTCAGAAAAGTGAGTGTGAAAGAATAAATTGGAAAAACCTCTCAACAAAAAAATGATGAAAAAAAGGACTCCAAATCTAATCTTCTCTCAATTAATCAAATTAGAGACCCCTCTCTGCCTTCAATTTATATGGCTGATGCTAACCTACAAGAAAGTGACTCATTGCAACTTTTCACGCTAACGTTCTCAGCTGACATGACTTGTAAAGACTATACTGAATCCATTGCAAGGTCAGCTGCTAAGACACTAGGTTCACTGTATCAAGTAATACAATTTTTGTCTCCGGAATATATCTTACCTATATTTATGTCTACCCTGCGTCCATGCTTAGGATGTTACTTACATAATATTTAATTGGACGTTCAAATTTATAAATATACATCCCAATTATTCCGCTAGCGAAAAAAAAATGCACATCAAACAGTGACGATTTGTGGATGCAGTGGCTTTTCAACAATCATCCTTGGATTTTTCATCAACCCAAACGCGAAAATTCTGCTTATTAACGAATCCACCAATTGTAATCACGGCTTGTCGATTTTGTTGAACCAAAAATCGCCAAGTGCACGAATTGAATTTTCTGTTTTAACGTCTATTTTCGTAATAGGCTTAGATAAATTTAACACGTTGTTTGATTGTTAATATTTCCATGGTTGAAATTGTCAAAGGCAAGAAGTTGTTAAATTTGAAAGAAAAAGAAAAAAAAATCATTAGATGGTTAAACTTAATTCCCACTTAAAATCGCTCTAAGTGAATGGAACACTCTTACACTTTTTTAAAATCATTTCGTCAAAAGCAAGCCGAGAATGCAATTAAGACCCCAGCGGATGCTAATAGTTAATAATATCAATTAATACTGCATTTAAAATAAATCAACGGTAGAAAAATAAATACTTTCATGTAATTGTTTTGGTGAAGTTACCTCTCTGGTATTTAGAGTTTATGAATTCAAGTGCAGTACTAGATTGGCGGCAAGGTCTCATCAGCAGACATGTAAAAAAAAAACCGCGCAGTGCTCGAAATGCATTTCTGTTCGAACGTCCATTTTTGTAATAGGCTTCGATAATTTAACACGTTGTTTGATGGTTAAAATTAACAAAATCTAATGTTTTTAAATCTGTAAGAAAAAGAAAAATAGACGTTTAAATTCACATTTAAAATCTATCCAAGTTATAAGGAACACGCTAAATTCTAGATAAATATTTCGCTGTTTTTTTATATTAATTCTGCAAACGTTAATTACTTTTCGAACCCCCTACTAAAATAAATGCTTATTATAACGTAAAGGTTTATTTTCTTAATGCTAGCAACAACTAACTAAAGATTTAACATTAAATTCGTTTAGTTTAACTTAGATGTAAACGGACGTCAGTAATTTGAATAAAATTCATTTCGAAGTCTCAGTTTGATGGCCGAGTTGCGTGTTTGAAGCATTAAAATGTATGATAATTTTGTTTTGACGCATAAACAAAAAAACTTTTAATTACTTCACAACTTTGGAAATGATTGGCAAGCAGTAACTATGAAGAAATTCGTGCTTGACTACCGCTTACATTGCACACAGTCCAGGAGATAGACAATGGCTTGAGAATAAACTATTGACTAAATAGAATTGAAAAACACACGTCCATTTCTAATAATTAGGCTGACAGTAAATTCAATGAAAATTCCTGAATTTAAACGCGGCACTTTACTGGCACGGAGATCACATCAATTTACACTTGAGCTGACTAGATGTAAATTCTATGCTAACAGTTTCTTCTCTTGTACGTTTCTCTTCCGGTTCCATGTTTTCCAGACAAATTTAATCTGAAAAAAATTAAATGCAATATCAATCGCTATTTATTGTCCCCATGATTATTCTATTTTGTTTCAGCTCATCATTAATGTTTCTTTTCCTAATTCTTCCACAGCCTGTAACCCCTTGTGTCTTAGGGGCTTTAGTGCCTTGCTTGGGGTGATACTGATTTTTATTAAAAAAAAAAAAAGATAATCAGTTAATAATTTTAATAATATAGCCACTCCTATTGTTATCGTAGACCACACCTGGATAAGCAATTATATTCAAACTTGTTACAATTAACAGAAGATGCTGCAGAGCACCTTCCTCGTTTTGGAGTTCTCTTTTGATTGATGGAATCTATTCCGCAACAAAGCTGCATTCTTCTCTCTCGGTCGGGTGATCGCTAGCTTGTACATTTACTTCGAAGATAAAGAGAAAACTTCATGAAAAAAGGGATTTTGACTTTGTACTTGATTAAACACGTTGAGGTGTACATTACTAACTAACCCGTGGGTTCGCTCTATCACACCCCACTGGCGAGCAAGTTCCCCGAGAAAAAATAACAACGTCTTATTTCTTCGACGTGTAAAAACTTACAAAACGTTTTTGGTAGCGAAATGTTATATACCCCCCGCCCAACCTCGTTCTGGTTGTCTCTTCGGTGACGGTCTTGATTCACTGATATGTTGCATTCTCCTCTCTGCCATCTTCCGCTGGGGTGATTCCTAGTTGTCTTCCTCTCTTTCTTCTCTCTTTTCTTTCTTCTCTTGGCCGCGGGATCACCAGTTGTTCTTTTTTTTTCAGGATTCGACCTCTACAAAACGGCCTTTTAAACTTACCTATTTTATTATCAAGTCGACGTGTACCATTTCTAACTTGCCAATCGGGACGATTTAGCCCACCTCAATGGGGAGCAGTCTCCACACACAAAATTAACACGTTTGCATTCTTCGATGCGTAAAACTTAACTCCTCGAAAACACTTTCAAACTCTAATATTCCCACGTTCGGCTCAGCCAATCAAAACCGAAATACCTGTTGTGTCTACAGCTGACCTCTATGTCAGCTTAAGAAGTTCTGAGCCAAATACAGTGCGACTAAAAATAATAGTATAAAACTATACCCAGAAATTCATACACAGATGCCTTAAGGACACATGGCACAGTGGATAAAGGCTTTAGTTAGATCCTGTGACAGGACCCAAAGAGTGTGAGTTCAATACCCAGTTAAGGCAGTTAAGATCTTGGTGAGGGGAATTCACAAGAAATAACTGATAACTGACACCCATTAAACATGGCACGTGGAACTAGAACAGTCAAACCCATTGAGTGAAATAAAGGATTCAGCATTCCAACCAAATGAAGAAGGCCGGAGCGTACAACGGCCGAAACGTTGTAATAAATATGGCAACAAAAATAAGGTCAATAGTCCGAATAATGTAGTGTAAAACTATTATTTAACACTTCTTACCTAACCATCAAAAATGCATTATCAATTTTATTTCAACTACATTTTATTTAACAAAGATGAAGTATTAACAATATATCAATTATGGTAAATCGATTGTTCAGTGAGGCCTGAGGTGTACTTGTTAAAATATTATGCTAAGTTAGCATCACTTGTTAATTTGGTTCATCGCAATTAATTAACTGCTTTATCCAAGTTGATTTCTTCTTTCTATGTGTGTGCCCAGTAAACCGGACTACGACCAAATTTTCGTAAAACACCTGCTTGATATGAATACAGGTTATGAAAAGAGCAAGTTATCGTTTTCCTCTGGGTTATCTGTGACCCCTTTCAAGATGGCAGTTAATGGCAGACAATCTCCCCAGGTATGAAGAGGAAAATAGGAGCAGCAGACGTGATTCTATAGAAGAATATTGAAAATTCCATGGACGAGGCGAGTAAGAAATAAGTAAGTCTTAAAGACAATGGCAACAGAAAGAACACATATAATCAGAATCAGGAAAAGACCGATAAAATTATTAGGACACATATTGAGAAACAGAGGCATGGAAAAATTAACTTTCATGGAGCTTACTGAGGGTGAGATAGAGGAAGGCGACGAGCAATTTACCTGATGTGCTTGTGCGTATGGATAGCGGATCGTGGCAAATGGAGACAAAATGATAGGACGTTGTGGAGATCCATGATCGCCCACGTCCTGAAGCGGCTTGGAAGGGAAAAGATGAATAACGCTATTATGTATTTAGGCTTTTTTACGCAAAGTTCCGAAAAGGATAGAAAAAGCAAGTAAGAAATCAAGTTGTAAAAATTATTCTTCTCATCATTATTCCTAAGTTTAAAAAGCACTGATCAGGAAAATCAAATAAAATAGTCAGTTGAATACACAAAGATCGATATAAAAACAATATCATGCTACCATCGAACGCTCAAATGAATCAAGAATAATTTCGGTGGTTACTGGTGCTAACTACCCTCACAAGTTAAAACACCAAAACCGATATGGTGGGATATTTTGTGGCGATATTTTACATTGGCCAATGAAATATTCAAGATGTCGTTAAGATGACAGCTAGGATATACAATCCTTTACTGAAAGTAAACGTGGAACCGTGAATCAAAAAGAAACGAAAAGCTATTTTAATTCATTTCCTCACGACAATGCGCCACCGAATAAAGTGAATAAAAATAAAGAATACTTCAATAAAGAAACTCCTTTGATAAAATGGCCATCTGTTTGCCCGAAATAATCTCAATAGTATCTAGGATTGCGAAAAAGAATGTTTACATTGGAAGTTAGCAAATTAGCAGCAGAGATAAACTTTGAAATGCTATAGTCGATGTCTTGCAGACTGTCTTTTTAATTACCTCAGTGAATAAAAACAATGGATGAAATATTTCCAAACTAGTTATGGAAACTGAAGCGTACATTTTATTTATGGTTTCTTCATTACTTTTCATTGTCTTCAGTTTAATTCCAAAGTATTTGTTTTGTAAAAGTTTCACACATTCCATAATTATATTAGGTTGGTGAAAAAATAATGCCGTTTTCTTACATATGTTGCTATGTGAGAAAACGACATTATTTTTGCACCAACCTAATAAATTAAAAAAAAAATTAAAGTTTCATTAGTATGATTAAAATTAAAAATTTGGAAAATCTGGTAAAATTCACTAATAATTTGCCAAACTGTAACAGCGGCCTATCTCTTACTATAATTTATACATATCTGGTGAACTAGTCTCCACGTTTATAAAGCAAATAGTAGAGATTGAATATATATTACATATACTCAATAAACTGAGGAATCTTCCACTGTTATACTTTGAAACTTTTTGTCTATAGATTCAATCATAAATCCGACCAGATCTATAGACTCAAGTATAAAACCGATTTACTTTTGCTTATAGCCTGAAGTTAATATTTCTATACAATTCCCAATGAAAAATATATAGCCTCATGTATAAAAAAGAAACTGATTTCGACATTTAAAGAAAATAAGAATGATCTCACGTAGAATATCAAACCAAAGCTTATTATGCACTGCTGATAGAATGTAAAGCATCATATCTGTTGAGAGGTCCACCCCTTTTTATACAAATGGACTCACCCAGTGTATACTTATACTACTCCCAGTGAATAACCGAGAGAGCAAGACCGGTCGAGTCGAGTCGAGTCCAGAGTAAAAGGTTGTCGGTAACCGGAAGAGTGAGGGTGAGGTAACAGCGTTGTAGGAGTCACAGTGAGCGTGCGTGCACGTAGACTCAGTAAGAAGTCGTACAGCGATACTTCCATACCAAAGACTGTATATATATTTTGCTACTAACCCGTATTCCTGGAACTACTAACCTGCATTACCAGTTTGTATTAATACGTTAATACATTATTTTCATATATTCATACCTGGCGTTTGTTATTTATTGGTACCGGATTTCAACCCGGAATCCACAACAATATCTATGCTTAGTCTTGACCATTGCTTTTCTTGATAAAAGGCTAGTTTTCGTTTTTGATACTCATGTTTATTCTGCAGACATTTTCTTCTACTATGTGAAATGTGTCTTCAGGACATTGGTGATGTTGGCTCTTCATCATTTCCTGTCATTTTGTATTTTTGCTGTCTTAAATATTGTTCTTGAACGATTTACACAAGTTCATTATAAAGTTCAGGTCTTGTTTGTCTCTATCCTTCTTACGTACAACAGATCCTGAGAGTGTCAAATTGTCTAAGCCTTATTTCCTCTTAAGTATTGTACGTTTTCTCTTTCAGATGTTAAGTATAAGTTTTTCTTTTTGTTTCATTTTTTCTAAAACTTCCTCGTTACTCACATGTTCACTATTCTCATCATCCTTTTTTAAAATCCTATTTCTGTTACTTGTAAGTAATTGTCAAAATTGTCCAGCATTCGCTGTCATATAGTAGCATTAATAATACACAACAGTTCAGTAATATTTTTTCGTTTCGGATGAAATTTTCCTGTTACTTATTATTTTGGTTATATTTTAGAAAGCATCTTTCGGCTCCACTTTCCATCTTCTCTTTAAACACTTCCCAGATATTTTAATTTTGTACTTGGTGGGATTTGTCATCCCTTTTTTCTGACAACTCTATACCTTCTCGTCTTGCAATTGATGTTTACTCCTTCTTTTTTTCTTTCACTATTTTCTGTAGGAGTTCCTTTAGTTCTGTCAGCAACACTGTGACATCTACATATCTAATGTTGTTAGGATTATGACTGCTATGACTATTAATAGGACTTCTAAGTCGCTCGGATTCGTATCAATGTAGATTAAGTCTGGCGAGAAGACACACTTGTCTTACACCTGTTTCTATTTTTGCATATTTACTGAATTCATTTTCTATCCCTATTCTGGTGGCTTGCTACCAGTATATGTTGTAGGTTAATGTAATAGCGGTTATCTAGCGGTAGCAAGAATTATTTATGTCGTAGTTTATCAAACGATTTTCGTACTGAATATGGCGATAAACAACAGTTGCGTACTATGTAAGACGATAAACTACATCCAACAGCTAGGACTCTGATCAGGAGGTTATCAGGAGCGTAGAACCACCTCTTAATTGCTGACCCAGGGTGGTAGCACCTGTTATAGTCCCAGCTATGTTAAAATAGTTGACCCCTAAACTGGGATCGAAACATTATGAAAGTGTACAAATATGTCTTAATATCAGAAATCCTTTGTAAAAATATTATTACCAGCAATAAATTTTTTAAGAATAATTATTACCAGCAATACATTTTTGGAAAAAAAAATATTACCAGCTATACATCTTTGAAAAAAAAATACCACAAATAGATTTTTTGAAGGAAAAATATATTAACAGAAATAGATTTTTTGACGGAAAAATATTACCAGCAAAACATTTTTGAAAAAAAAAATACCAGCAAAAAAATTGTCAGCATTAGATAATCTATCGAGGTTGATATACCGTAAAACAAACCAAACCAAACCAAACCAAACCAATCAAACGATTTTGCATAATTTATAAAAAACAGAATATACTTTCCTATTTCGAAATATGCATAGCATCGTTCCTATTCTCGTGAAATTTGCCTAATTGTTGGATTCTCATAGATGAAGTGAAATTTGCAATCAGTCATACACAAGATTCTTTGTTGTATTAAAATGTCGTCAGTGTTTTCTACAGTTGAAACTACACTGGCATTTTCTCTGTTAAAAGCATTTTATCAAATGCTAAACATTATTGTGTTATCGATTTCACTAAACAATCATCAAAAAGAAGAGCTGGGCTAAACATTACTACATACTGAGGATAAAGGAAAGGATCTTATTATAAAGATCTTTTCCAAGTAATTTTGTCATTAATATATACCTTTATTTTAGGTTATGTTAGATAACGATATCTAAACTGTGAATATGCTATCTCAAACTAACAAACCTATTTAATGCCGAATTTTGAAAAAAGTACCCAATGAAAATCAAATCTGTTAATTCATCCTAAATAATGTAAAGTTACTTATCGCAAATATTAATTTACCCCACAAAATTATAAATTTTAAATCAAAGTGTTTTTTTTTTGTTTTTTTTTGTTTTTTTTGGCATTCTTTTGAAATTATAAATTCTAAATCATTTTTTTTTTAGCTTACAACTCCAATCATCAGAATGAAAACTTACCAAACATCAGTGAGTCATTCACATTTCCTAAGTGCGGGTGATATTCAAGGAACTTACAAGGGATTTTTATTTACAATATATATATATATACATAAAAACGGAAAATAATCTGATTTTGCATTGTTTATCGGGGTTAGCGCGAATGTGCACCTCGCACTTAAAAATATCACACCCGATTTGGGGCGATCGCAAAGGCCAACCAAAACGCATTGGAATGGAAGGCTCTCGTTCTTGGAGAAATTGGTGCAAATCTTAGTAAGAATAAATACTTTCTATTTTGTGGTGAATTAATAATTTGGCTGGAATTACCAGAAAAGATTCCCCAATGAGAATCACGCTCAATAGTCAGTATTAAACCAGAGTATATTCTATTTTTTACAAGACGCTTCACACAGTACAAGGCCTAAATGCCACTTGATGTAGAGGGTTACAGAGTAAAAGATGCAATTTATGGGGACATGTCTGGAAGATAACGGTTAATATTGTAATGCTCCGGGAATCATCTTCTTGGGTATCGTGAGAAAATCTGTTCCAGGGGACCTTATGTCTCCGCAAATGCATACGAAGTTAATGAGTGTAGTTCGCTACAAGGTGCATGGGATGGTAGGTCTTAGGCGTGAAGATGAAAATAGGTGAAATTAAGAAATATATTTCGTTTAAACGCTTTACATGGAAATAGTAATATCATCGAAAGGCTTGCTACTTTTAGTCTGCGTGAAACGGGTTGTGGGGTGGAAAATACTTCGTATATCCACAAGGACGCCCAAACGCTTTAGGACTCTATCAGTAGGGAAAAAAAGAAGGTATTCCCTGTCTGATCTGGTTCTTCTTAATCTAGAGGACTGCAGTAAAAGGAAGAGGCTATTTTTCCAGTTTCTTTGTTGTTTTCAATGGAGTTCAAAGCGAATGAGGATAGTTTGCTATAGTGTTCTAAGCATGCCGAAAGTTAGACATGAATACTAGAGCAGGCGAAACGAAGGGACGTATTTCGTGTGAATAATTTCCATGTAAATAGCAAGACAGCTCGAAATAGTTTTACTATTAAACAAATCTGTCGCACATAATTTTATCTTGCAAATATATTACAAACAATTTTAATTAAAGCTGGATGAATTTACCACGTCAACAGTTACTGGGTTATTTAATGCTGAATTTTGTATGGGGGATCCTATAAGAATCGATCTCACAATTAAGTTAAAATGGACAACCTCTTCATCAAATTTTTTCTATTAAAACATCCTCGTTTGTGGAACTCACTCCCGGCTCCAAGGTTTCCGGTCAACATTAATCTTCAAAAGTTTAAATGCAGTGTCAATCGTCATTTACTGTCTCCCTGGTTATTCTGCTTTTATTGTTCTCGCTCCTTGTTTCAGCTTTTTTAATTCTTCCACAGCTAGTAACCCATTGTGTCTTAGTGGTTTTAATACATTGCTTGGGGTAAATTCGATAAAACATATATGCTTGGTTAGACACCCAGTTTTTTTTATTCTTACAAACAGCGAAATAATGTCTACTAGCCAAGATCTAAATTTTTTTTTTGATAAAAAGAGTGTGCCTATAGGCAGAAATAAAACCGGTATTCATTTTTTTCATTGAAATCTAAATGTATTTCCATTTAGAAACTAGGTTTTCATTCAGGTTCAAACAGTTCAATAACTGCCTAATAAGAGTAAGGAATAAAAATCGGTTCATCTTTTTTGTGTCATTATTACTCTAAGTCACTATTGCTTAACTGGATGTCAGCACAAAATGATATCTTCTGAAAGCAGTTGTACGTATGGATGCTCATGAATAATTTGTTTTATCAATAGTTTCTGCAGGGATCCAAATAGCCCAGTGAAAGGAGAAAATCTTTGTCCTTTCCCCCTTTTGCCTAATTCTTTCAGGACTTTATTGCATTATTTGTAGCTTATTAAGAACACTGAAAATATTAAGAAAACGGACCTAATCAGAAAAAATGTCTGCCTACGGCATTTATTATTGAATTGTAACAGTTTTGAGGTTCGTTGTGCGAGCCAGGAACTGGCGGATATTATTATCACGAAGAGCGATGTGATGCATTTTGTGCCGCTCCTGAGTCTCGGCTTTTACATTTAACCAATTCTCAGCTACATAGAATATATCTTTGTTTCCAGCTGTTCAAAAGTCTCTTTTTCATCTGCCCAACTTGCCATCAACTGCAAAAAGACAGAAAATATAGTCATCAGAAGTAGAAAAAGCCAAAGATGCCAGTTACGAATTGAAGATATAAAAACAAAGCAGGTGAAGAAATTCAAATATCTTGAAAATGTTTTAAAACAGAATAGAAATGCAAAACCGACATCTGAAAATACCCTGGACTAGCGAAAGACGTCTACTAAAAAATTAGCAAAATGCATAGAAAAATAAATATGTGTTGAACCAAGAAAAAGAGATCGAGATTCTTATGTGATTTCTATCCTCTTCTATGATATTAAATACTAGACCATTTTCCCATGGGTGTTGTGATAACTGAGGGCAACAGAAATGTTGTTCTATATAAGGATACTGCAAAATCCATAGACGAATCAAGTAAGAAACAAGGAAATTTTAAATGAAATCTCAACAGAAAAAAAATCTTTATACTCAACAACAATATACAACAAACTTTATACTCAACTTTATATATTAGGTTGGTGCAAAAATAATTTCGTTTTCTAACATATGTTACTATGTGAGAAAACGAAATTATTTTTACACCAACCTAATACAACAAGACACGGCTGAAATGTCTTGGACACATAATGTTGCAACCGCAGAAAGAATTGGCTACCTACTGCGGGAAACAATGTCATGTATCGAAAGATATATGATCGCCTAAGCGTGCATCACGCATGGCACATAAATGAGTTCGTCAATATATTTGCATGTAAAAGAGCTAAATGTTTCGGAAGACTGTTATATAGATAGCACATGGATTTCACAACAGATCTATAATTATAAACACATAAACATAAATATGGGACAGCTGCAGGTATTATGATAGACCTCTAGATACCACGATGGCGACATTCGCTCAACTCTTTTAAATTAAATAACACATACCGTTAACACAAATGAACTAGGCAAGACATCTTAAATAAAGAAGTCAGAGTAGTTCGTTAGAGTCAATCCTATGCTTGGTACAAGACATGACTTCTGTCTTCGGGCAGAGTGTGAGAAGCCTCCGCCTTCGGACGGAGGATGACACGGTCTGGCCTCTGTCTTCGGATAGAGATTCGGCTGAGAAAATCTTTGAACTTCCAAAAACACAAAATTTAATTGAAATAAAACAGAAGAAAACGGAAAATTCCTCGTTTTTTTTAAACTCCCGACGCAGTGGCAAAGGTCATATCTGAATTCACATAAAATTCCGCTTACTTTAGAAGATGCGAGCAAATTTTCAGAGAAGAACACAGCAAGGAAAATGAGAAAACAAGACTTTTTTCGAGAAAGTTAACACCTGTAGAACATGAAACACTGTAACTTCGTACTAAAAAAAAACAAAAAAAAAACATAAATTTGCTTTGAAGAAACAGTAAAAGTTCTGAATAAATTTTTAGCGAGAAAGGTTCCTTATTCATTCTTCATTGGAAGTGTTTATATCTGACGAAAATAGTTGATTTTGTGACATATGGCGGAATAGTTAACAAGGAGAGTGAAAGTTTCAAATTAAAGGAACTGACTCCGGATATGGCTAAAGGATTAATTTTCCTTCAAGGGTTAACGGCAAAAAAGAAAGACGCAGAAATACGTGCTAGAATTCTAACGAGACTTGAATAGAATCAAATTAACACAATAAATATCGAATGAATGCTAGAGAATCCTAAATCTGAGACGTGATACGGAAGACAGTGACGAAAAAGAATGCACATACAAACAAGCTAATGTAAAATGTGGAAACAATTAATCCATATTTCAGATGTAGAATGCTGCACTGCGGAGACAACTGTCCCTTTAAGGATTAAAAGTGCTACAAATGTGGAAAAACAGAACATAAAAAGTGACACTATAAAACAAAAACAAGGAGAAAATTTCATACACAGCGTTGCAACGGAAAAACACTTGGAGAAAAAGAAAATTTGTGAATGTGAAAATTAATAATGTGGATGTAAAACTGCAAATAGACGCTGTTAGTGATATCGTAAAAATCAATGAAACCCTACAGAAAACAAACAGAAAACCTATATTGATAAGTATTCAAAAATTGCACGTGGTGTAGCGGCTAAGAAATTATTTTTATAGGTGAAATGACGTGTAATATTTCATTTCGTAACATGTGTGTAAGAGCCAATGCTTACGAGTTAAAAAAAATACTAAAATTATTCAGGACTGACGGCATGGAATGATTTGAGATGTGGGATATGCTTAGAAATAATTATTGCAAAAATATAAGTGGTCAAGCGACCAGTTTAAAAAAAAAACGTTGAAAATTTTAAAGAAAGAATTGTAAAAATTGATCCGGACGTTGAGGCAATGTTCCAAAGAAGAAACGAAATTTCAAGTAAAAAACGGCTCGACGCCAGTGTTTAAAACGAAACGTGTAGCGTTTGCAGAATTAGATCAACTCAACGAAGAATTAAAAAAAATAGGTGATATTAAAAGATTGACTATTTAAAATGGACAACACTAACAGTACATGTAAAAAAAAAAATCTTGTTTGTACTGATTTTTCGACAGGGTTAAACAAAAGCTTATAATTCCTTAACTAACAATACAAATTCCAGAGAACATTTTTTGACAATTTAAACGGTGGAAAAGTTTTTTCGAAGCAGGATCTTTCTGAAGCGTATTTGCAAATACAGTTTGAAGACGAACGTTCAGAGTTAATAATTATATATACGCACGAGTGTTACTTATATTTCAGCCAAATTCTTTTTGAGATAAAAGTGGCTCCAGCTATATTTCAACAAGCTATGGATGCTATGGTTGTTGATTGTGATTTCGCAGTAGCTTATCTAGATGATATATTAATTACAGGTGTACCGAAGGAACAACATATCGAGCATGTGAAAAGATTTTTTTTTTTTAAATAGAATACGGGTTCAAACTCAATGAGGAAAACTGAGAATAGTTTCAACCTAAAATCAAGTACGTAGGACAAATCATTGACAAAAATGGTTGTCAACCAGATCCGTTGTCAAACAGAATATATATATATATATATATATATATATATATATATATATATATATATATATATAACTAAAACAGAAACAACTTAAAGAATGAAAGAATTACTCGTGAATGCATTAAAAGGCTCAAACTCTGAAAAAGATAAAATATTCTCCCAGAGTACAATCTACAATTCGATGGAAACCTTTGAATACGTACCAGAAAACGGCAAAACGTTCCAGGCTTTTTACAGGCGCTACGTAGATATTTTCAACGTAGACTGTGAACAATGACCCAGTAAAAAACAGGTACGTCTACTATTGAGAAAACTGGGAACAACAGAACATAGTAAGTTCGTAGACTTCATACTACCCAAGAAAACGACTGACATGGATTTTTCAGTGACGATTAAGCTCCTATCGGAATTATTCGGGCCTAACACAACCTTGTTCCACAAACGTTGGAAATGCCTGAACACAGTCAAAGACAACCAGCAAGATTTTCTAACGTTTGCAGCATCGGTGAACAAACTATGTAATGATTTTAAACTAGCCGAACTGACTGCCGATGATTTTAAGTGCTTAATTTTCGCACAAGGTCTAGTATCTGCAGAAGACGCCGAAGTCAGACGACGGGTACTGACTAAGCTTGAGAACGAACAAGAATTGACTCCCCAAAAACTGTCAGAGAACTGTCAAAGAGTAATAGCTGTAAAGCGTGCTTCAAACACTATTGAGGAATCAGGTGGGACTCAGATTATTAAAATCAGCATTAAGTCTACCTCCTATTCCCCTAAAAAAGACAAAAGGCAAATCTCATGTCCTAAATTCGGCAGTAACCAAAATCCAAATAAGTTAAAGAAACCACACGGACCATGTTACCATTGTGGTAAATGGCATTGGATGAAATTCTGTCCAGTTAAGTACAAAAATATTGCAAAAATTGCAATAAAAGTGGGCATACTTTAACTTCGTGCTGGTACGCCAACGCAACGAGAAAACCCAAAAACAAAATCAGGCAAGCTCAATCTGACAATATTGTTGATAGGAAGTTAAGAAAATATGTAACAGTGGATATTTTCAATAAGTCCATTAAATTCCAGCTTGACTCGGGTTCTGATATTTCAACCATTAACTGGCGTACTTGGCGAAAATTGAACAAGCCGACCTTATTAAAAACTGATAAAACAGCAAAATCCGTAACTGGCGAAAATATTAACATTTTAGGCGAGGTAATACTTACAGTAACACTAAATGGAGTTACCAAAAAGCTCAAAGCCTACGTATTAAAAACTTCAGACAACTTATTTGGAACTGATTGGATAGAAAAATTCAATCTTTGGGATTGCCAAATGAGTACATTTTGTCGCAAGATACAACGTACAACGTCCAATTTGGTAAATCTAAAGAAGGAACTCAAACAACAATTTCCCCGGGTTTTTTCTGGCAGCCTTGGGAAATGTACTAAAATGAAAGCTAAGTTCAAGGTGAAGGACGGTGCACAACCGGTATTCAAAAAGAAACGGAATGTCCCTTTCGCTGCTCTAGAGCGAATCAATAAAGAGTTAGATAGACTCGAACAAGCAGGTATTCTGTCAAAAACAGATTTCAGCGAGTGGGCAGCACCTACCGTCTACGTAAAAAAGAAGTCCAATCAAATACGATTATGCGCAGATTTCTCCACAGGGTTAAACGATGCCTTGAAAGATCACCACTATCCTCTCCCAAGCCCTGAATAAATTTTCAATAAACTCAATGGTGGAATTTTTTTTTCTAAAATTGACCTCTCGGACCCATACCTTCAGATAGAGGTGGAAGAAGAAAGGTCCAAATTGCTCTGCATAAACACCCATAGATGGTTGTACAAATACAACAGGCTAGCTTTTGGAGTAATGGTTGCGCCAGCAATTTTCCAGCAGGTCATGGACGCCATGAGAAAATATGGGAAAATAGGCTGTTGACTACGCAACAGCCTATTTTCATGATATACTAGTTACTAGTAAAACTACGGCAGAGCACCGGAACCATATAATAAACGTATTCGAAAAGATACAAGAATACGGAAGCAAAGTGTGACTTTTTCTTGCCAGAGATTAAATATTTAGGACACATCATTAATAAAAATGGTCGTCGGCCGGATCCAGAAAGAGCCAACGCGATCAGAAACAAACCGTCCCCGGCGTTACAAAGCTTCCTCGGCCTAGCTAATTTTTACCAAGGGTTCATTAAGAACATGCAAAATTTGAGAGGGCCTCTAAACCAACTTTTAAAAAAGGACAAACCATGGTCATGGAATCCGGAATGCTAAGACGCATTCGAGAAGATCAAGAATACTCTTACTTCAGACCTCTCCCTCACACATTTCGACCCTGGTCTCGACATCATAGTCGCAAGTGATGCAAGCTCGTACAGCATTGGTGCTTGCATTCTGCATAAACTCCCAGATGGTTCGAGAAAAGCTGTGGCTCACGCATCAAGATCGCTACTTCGAGCTAAGAAACAATAAATCCCAAGAGGAAAAAGTATTAAAGTTTGATTTTTTCTCTCTCCTTTTCAAAAAAGAAAACTTTTTGGAAGGTGGGTATTGTGAGACCGGAAACTACCTACAGACTCTTCCAGGCCTCTATTAAGTAGGCGACATAGCACTCTACAGAGAGTGATAGAGAGTGACACAGAGAGACAGTGAGATTCTCGTACGACTACCAGAGTTGAACACTATCTCTGTAACCTGTTGTTAATATATATTTCTTACGTATAATCCGTGTTCCGTGTTTAACTTCTGTGGGCCCAACTTTGGCACCCACATCAACCAGACAAATTTATAACCTGTAAAAGAAAGCTAGATAGTTTTTAGAAAGCAATCCAGGTTTGAACGCTTACTTGCTATGTGCCGGATTATTCACCAAAGATTAGTAATACCTATCATATTACAAAAACGGATACTAAATGCATTTCATAATGGACATCCGAGAATTTCAAGGATGAAATCTCTTATGAGAGGCTATGTACCTTGAACTAAAATGGATCAAGATATCGAAAAATTAGTAAAAATGTCCTACCCCGAAAATACAACCTTGGCTAATGACAGATATTCCGTTTCTCAAGACTGCACATAGATTTTGCAGGTGCAATAAATGGATTACATTATCTTCTGGTACTGGATAAATTTACTAAATGAAAGAAAAAAGATTCCACGGTTCCAATGAATTTTTTTGCAAGAACAATTTGCAAGATATGACATTCTGGAAAGTATAGCCTTGAATAACGTCACAAAATTCAATACTTACGAATTTAAAGCACTTTGTAAAATGTTCTTGATTGAATATATTGCTACACCGCCGTATCACCCAATGTCAAAATGGCAAGCTGAACAGCTGGGGACAATGGTCCAAATAATGTAAATAGACTTGAAGAAGATACGATTTGGTGGGTAAATGTCCTTTTTAAGTCGGTGCCACACGGTAGTAGTTCGTGAATAGTAGATGTTCGAGTGAAACTTCTTACTTACTAATGGAATACAAGAGAATAAGGATGGCTCAACAGAATGTATGTGGCATGGCGTCTCTTAGCTGTGAATATTACAACTGTTGAGACTAAGGAATGTAGCTCGTCTGAAGATTAAACATGGAAATAATAATAGAATAACGAGAGGCTTACCAAGTTTCGTTTGTGAGAAAAGAGTTGTCGGGTGGAAAATCAACCAAATGTCTACATAAATAAAAGGGGAGGAAGAGGAAGGAAAAGTGAAAAATATATCCATCTTAAAGTGTTGGATTAAAAAAGTGACAACAAAAAAAAAAATAACAAAACAGGCGAACTGCTTATTACACAACGATCTTAAAAGACAGTTTTTGAATTATTTAAACCTGAATAGAAATCAATTTTTCTAATTGTTAACAAATTACCAGTAAAAAAGGAATGTAGGTTAGATTTTGCCTAAAGGCACATTCTTTTTAATAAACATTTGATGATCTATGCTAGTAGATATAAATTTCGCTGCTTGTAAGAAAAAAAATGAATCTATAACCAAACATTTTATTAATCGATTTCATCCCAAACAAGATAATAAATTCGGTAAGAATTAATGAGTTACTGCATGTGAAAGAACAATTAGAAAACGGAAACATTACTATTATTAACATTACTGTAGATATCGTCTCAGACGTTGGATAAAGAGAATTGTTCCGCAGTCGTCAATAGTTGATTCTGATACTGCTAAATAACATCCCGTGAATGCGTTGAGATGGCGAGGACCAATTTGTCCCTCCAGATCTCACGATATTGGCAGAGCGTCAAAGCTTCCTCCAGTGCGAGATTAATCTGCAGGAAATCCTGGAGGACAATGAAATCCTTCCAGCGGACGTCTGTTCAGTTGGGGATCGAACTTGTAGCTGGATCTCGACTAATCTCATTATGCCGTCGCAGAACATTACCGAGCCAACAAACAAGGCAATAAGCGATGGAAACCAGTGGACTCCACCGAAGATCATGAAGACATGGAACTCAAAGATATGAACCCGGGAGGCAAGGATCGTGCTGAAAAGCCACGTCTCGGAGTTGTAAATTCGTAGCTTGAAGCGTCGGCGTTATAGCTCACTTATAGCGGTTATGTTTCCCCTTAGTCGTGATATATTAGGTTGGTGCAAAAATAATGACGTAATAATGTCGTTTTTTGACGTATTTTTTAACGTCAAAAACGACATTATTTTTAACTGCCTTATTCTAACGAACTGGTATTTACCAAGTCTCTTTACTGACACGAGGTCGAGTTTAGTGTGGGGAAACCAGATTGCAGACACTCGGGCCAATGCTCAAAATTTACCCAGCGTCGCAAACTTAAGCTCGAGCATTTTGCATTGTACATTTTTCATCCGACTCACCGTCCGATGACAGTGGACTGCTCGATTAGGATTTCGTTAACTTTGAGTTCTTTATTCAATGTGACTTTCCTACTTCATTTGTGTTACTGGGTGTGTAATTTTAAGTTTTTTTTTTTTTTTTTTACGACTAAATATTTTATTTAATTTCTTAGTATTCACTCCCTTCTCTTTCTGGGGAGTTCGCCAACGTACTAAAATTTGGATTTCTCTCGTTTTGGGTCAACCACTAGTTTCTGTAGGTTTTCTTGTTCTGATAATCATACTTGTACGTTTAACGAATGATTGTTGGTACGTCAAAAATATTATACAATACTCGTATCGGTTCTTTCTTTTTTGCAGTCTTTTCTTCATTAAACCTTTTCTTTAACCGATTCCAATGGCATTTCTGTTCCCATTTTTTTTTTTTTTTTTACCTTGTGTAACTTTTTTTCGAATTCATGACAATATTACGCCGTCTTCCCACGTTTCATTTCCATTTTATAAACACTTTTTCACCAATTTAAAAAAAAAACAAAAAAAAAACTGTGTCCATTTTATTATCTATTTTTATTCGTTTTTTCATCTGCTGTCAATTTGTCGAACACCGATTTAATTTTTTTATGAACATCAACTCTGCTGGTGACATGTCTCTCGGTGTATTGGGATACAGTGTTATCCGGTATTCTCTTAAGAATTTATGTAGTGTTCCTTCGCTCACTTTTTCATTGCATGGGTTTTTCGAAGGTCTGTTAAAAGTACTCACAAAACTCCTCTTAGTTAGATCCGTTGACAGGAACCAAAGAGTGTGAGTTCAATACAAGTTTAAAGCAGTGGCGAACTTTCAGATGGGAATTAATATAAGATAACGGATATCTATTAGACATGGCACGTAGAACTAGAACAGTCTACCCCAATGAGCGAAAAAAAAGGGATAAGTTTGACATTTAAAACAACTGAAGAAGGCCGGGAGTTCAATGGCCGAAACGTTGGGATAAACATGACAAAGATGAGGACAATAGTCCGAATAATGTAAATCATGTACATAATACCTCATCTTAGAAATATAGCTAGATCCATCAAGTCTGTCTTAAATCTTAGCTTTCTAAACACCCTCATAAACTGCCCTCTTACTCTTTCTGCTCATACAACATACTTCAGTAACATTCTGCCTCGAGGGACACTTGGGCTATGTATAGGACGAACATCAGAAAAAAACAAAAACAAACTATTTTTAAAGATCTAATAATATTTAGCAACTCTAGAGAGTATCCAATAATTCTAAACCATTTTCTGGGTATGCTCGTGAAAACATTATTATTTATAGATGTGGACTGGGCGTATATTTATTCTAATCTAAATAGGCAAGAGCGCAATATACTTTCTGGTAAAATGTGCAAAGGCAGTCGTGTGTTGGGTAACTTGTCGGTCAATAGCTTTTATTAAGTACATAACAATTGAGGATCGGCCTAGATCTTTTTGACTGTATACTCGTTCACCTATGCCTAGTCAAAAACACTTAAACTTCTAACGATTCACTGGCAATTAAAAGTTTGGTGGGTTATGATATATATATATATATATTTATATATATATATATATATATATATAGAGAGAGAGAGAGAGAGATAGATAGATAGATAGATAGAGAGAGAGAGAGAGAGTATCAAAATACTTTTTACATTTTGGCAGGCTGGATCCTCATACGAAAGCAAAGGAAAAAATCCATATAGATATACATCTGCATATACTTAGTTTTGAGTTGTCAAGTTTAAAATTTACGGTAGACGATGTTAAATGTACAATTGAGGATACAACCCAACAATAATTTTACAAAATTTGGTGTTCCAGCAATGCGTCAATAAACAGTAGCAAAGTTTGAAATACACGGCTGCGTGCGGTCTTGAAACGAAATCTGATACAGCCGTGCAGCCTCGTGTTCATATCTGCCTTCTCACGATAGGAAAATATTGACATTGTTAAAGGGGAGACATCTCGGTTAGCTCACTACTACACACATTAAACATTGAAAACAAACTAGCGACGAATGTACATGAATGACAAACGTAACCTAGTCTTCATAGAAAACACACGCAAACTTTCTTTAAATACCTCAAAAACGAAAGGTTTATGAACTTTTGTCGTTGGTTTGTTGTGAGGAACCCACCACAAAAGTTTGTAAAATATTTTAATACACCATATATATATATATATATATATATATATATATATATATATATATATATATATATATATATACAGATTATAAAACAATTATTTAAGACATTTTTTATCTTTATACGTTCTTTTATAGATACAAATGTTTAAGTAAATGATCTGTTTATAATAAACAGTATTAACTACATTTACCGGACTGAATATTTGTATCTATAAAAAGAACGTATAAGTAAATATATATATATATATATATATATATATATATATATAGGTGTGTGTGTGTAATATATATATATATATATATATATATATATATATATATATATATATATATATATATATATGTATGTATATATATATATATATATATATATATATATATATATATATATATATATTTATATATATATATATATATTTGACATTGAAACTTTTAAATGTAGCCGTCTCTTCTACCTCAATAGCTTCATACCTCACATTTCTCGCCTGTGGAACACCCTTCCCAGTTACTGTTTCCCTGAGACCTATAATCTCCAACTATTCATGTGTAATGTCAATTGACCTCTCCAGTTACCTTGATCTATACACTATCCCTCTCCTCATCCTTTCTTCTATCACTCCTATCTGCTCTCGCTCCAAACCTTCTGCAACCACATGCATCATAGTGGCATCAGGCCTTGCTCCGGGCGTAATGCTTATAATATATATATATATATATATATATATATATATATATATATATATATATATATATATATATATATATATATATATATATATATGTATGTGTGTGTGTGTGTGTGTGTGTGTGTGTGTGTGTGCGCGCGCGCATTATATTGGTTTAAGCCTGTTGCAGGGGACTAAGGTTAGAAGTATCTGAAAGAGACGACGAGATATCGACAAATGACTAATTAAAGTAGAGAAGAAATCGAAAAGACTATAATATGTTTTGCTATTATTTTCATTTTTCTTCTTTTGCAGGAATATTTGCTTGTTTTGTATATTAACTCATTTCTTTAAACATTGGACAAAGTGTTCCGTTTTTCGAAGATTCTATGATTACAGCCATACTACAGTGAAACACTGGTTCGCATGCGATCCGCTCTCCATTTATGTTGTCTTTTGTACTTATCTCAAGTCGAAATATCTGTTCTCTATGATCATCGAAATTAAGAAACATCGAGTCTGTTTAATTTCAAGCTGCGTGACTACTTGGGGATACCAAGTGCTGTAAGCTTGGATGCGCAGTTACGGTCATAACAGCTTGAAACATCGGTTCTCATACGTTCATTAAATTTAAGCAACGTCAAACCTAGATTGGTGACAGCTTAGGACTACCAGATGTAGTAATCTTGGATGTGCCGTTGGTGTAACTGTAACTAACAGCCATATCACAATGAGCAGTGATTCTCACATAATCACCGATGTTAAGCAACGCCGAACCTGGTCACTACCTAAATAGGTGCCATCGGTTCACGAACGACCATTGAAGTTAAGCAACTTTGTGCTTTTTCAGTAAATAAATGGGTTACCGCTTAGGAATAACAGGTGCTGTAGCTTGGATGCTCATCAGGAAATTGGACAGCCGCGTTCCAATTGTCTTTCTTTTCTCAATATTCACTTACGCGCAAATACAATTGGCAAAAGTATGACCCTCAGAT
>OZ010605.1:12336616-12341616 GCA_963932145.1 Acanthosepion lycidas
TTGGTCTACCAGGCCTATTTTGGGGCTTGTTTTGTCCCGTTGTTCTGGCACTTTTAAAAAAAATTTCTTGTTGAATATCCTTATTTTTTTTTATATCGGGAGCAGGCAGATATGATTTCACAAGTTCTCTAACATAAAAAAAAAATTGATGGTAAAATCTTTATATCTGACTAGAGTTATTTACATGTTTTTTTTTGTTTTTTTTTAATGAGTTGCCAACTTAAAAAAAAATTTGACAGTTAATAATTCCTTCTTTACTTTTTTTCATAAATCTTCTAACATAAATTATCCCGATGGTAAAATCTTCGCAAGTGGAAGCATTCACAAATTTTTGAATAAGTTGTCAACATTTAACGGTTAACAACAGTGGAAGTCATTACCTTCTCCGCCAGAAGAAAAGAATAAATAATCATCATCATCATCATCATCATCATCTTTATCATCGTCATCATCATCGTCGTCTTCATCATCATCTTCATCATCATCGTCATCATCATCACGATCATTATTAGATTTGTTTTAATTTAAATTTACACTGTAAACCAGTGTGATTTCACATACTTCAGCAACTTTGTGAATAATTCTTCTCCGTTCTCCCTAAGCCTCTCTGTCTATTGCTAACTCACGAAATTACTGCAGGTCTTCTTTGCTCTTCACTTATTATTAATTTCTTTCTATGTCTTTAAACATATATACTTTCTGTATGAATGCGTTCGTGTTTCTTATTTGTCTTGAGCTGCAAAACTGAGCTTTTGTCTGATATTTTCCCATCTCTATGGATGTTATTCTTCCATTTGCTATTTGATGACATAACCATTTCCATAATATTTGTTATCTGCTTCCAAAACTATTTTGCAGTCTACCTTCTCTGATTTTATTTTTCTTGGAAATAGAGACGACATACATCAATGTTATCTCTGACCATACCCCGAGACAATCATTTCTGATTTTCATCTTCCAAAAAATGATCTCTAAGACTAAATGTCTCGATTTTAATCTCTGTATATGCACATGGAGCCATTTACAAGGTTTTAAATGAAAAGATGCCCAATTTTAACCGTTGTCAAGCGGAGGGGATATTGCCTTCTGCATCAAGGTTAAGTTCTATGAGGTTCAAATGAATTCAAAACGTCTGTAGAAAGAAGCAGATATTTAAAGTTGCACGCCATTTTGTTGTTAGCAAGACATTAGGTATAAAGAAAAACACGTTTCTTTACACTCTCTCACACCTGAAGCAAAGAGGCACACACACATATGTGCGTGCGTGTATAAATACATAAAACATACACACACGCACATATGTGTGCGTATGCATGTATATTTACCCACGCATATATGTGTGTGTTTATATATTGATGTGTTTGTGTTTCGCTGTATATGACAGACAAAGAAATTTTTATGAATTTCTTTGTTTCGTAGTTGCTAGATATTGTAAACATTTTCCACAGTTTCTATTTTCTATGAATAAAAATAATTTTTAAAGATGCACACTATTTAGTTGTTACCAAATCTATGAGAATAAATAAAATTTCGTTTCTTTACACTTACACAAGAACAATCACAAACACACGCATACAGGTACACACACCACCGCGCATGCGCGTGCGTGTTTTTTTCTGTTTTGTTTTGTTTTATTTTGTTTTTGTTTTTTTTTGTTTTTTTGTTTTTTTTGTTGTTGAATAAGACAGATAAACAAATTTTGCCGTTTCTGCGTCTTTCGCTATTCTCAATGAGATTGTTAATTTTTGTTAATTTCTTTTCATCGGTGTCTTTTCTTGGCTGAAGTTGTGTGATTCCAATTCTATGGTAGTAGCTTTTATTGCGAACTCCTCGGAAGGAACCTGGCAGGACTTCAAGTTGCCGACAAAAAAAAAAGGACGAAATTATGAATCAAAAATCAAATTGCTCAACAAATTTTGCATTCAAATTTACATACGGGCTCATGATTAATTACAAAATCACATCGCTTGAAAAAACCCAACGTATTTAACATCTACCCGTAAAAAAAAGGTCCAGTACAAACTCTTCTTAATGCTGATAGTCAATGCCCTAAAAGATATACAATAAAAGTGATAATGAAACCTTCCTTGGTAGAACACGCCTAAAGTCTTATTCTCAGAAAATTTTTCTGAGTGAACTGAGACACGTAAAATAGATGTTGATTAACAATAATTTTTCCAAATATATTGTCGATAAATAAATGAAATTATTTATTAAAAATATATGACACCAATAATAAAATACAAGACAAAAACACATTAATATATTATACTACAAGCAAATACCCAATAACTGAAAACTGGAGGAATTAGCCACATGACAAATAATTAAATGCCATTTTCAGCCATAAATCCCGGTAAACGTGTAAAATTTAAAATATATTATAGAAAATAGAAAATACTCAACCTCGTCGTCACTTACCAAGCGATGTCCAAAATAGTGGGTCATTTTAACTTCCTAGTAAAACATTGTGACCGTCCTGAGTATGACAATAAACTGCATCCCCGTCCGGGGTAAGACGATAAACTACGTCCGACAGCAAGGCTTCTGATCAGGAAGTTTTGAGGAGTGTAGAACCACCTCTTAGTTGCTGGTGTTCCAAGCTCAACCCTGACCCGGGGTGTAAAAACTGTGTGTTCGTTTATATACGGGATCGGATTTCCTACATTTTTCAACCGATTTCAACAAAACTTCACTTTCTTTTTGGCAGGTAGTGTTTCTTATTGTCTTGCACGCTTTTTTCTTTATTTTTACATTCAGAATGCTTTAAAAATTCCATTTACAAGACAATTATTTATAATAAAATTCTATTCAATCGGTAGACTCAGAACGATTGAAAACAATGTTTTTGTTTTTTGTTTGAGTTTGACCAATTCGTAAAAAAAAAAAAAAAAAAAAAAAAAAAAAAACTAAGAAAAAAATTAAGACATGCATGTCCGTCAACGTTAAACAATAATCTTTGTCAATTTTATTTTTCAGTCTTTATGATGGTCGATATTTGATCTATCTCTAACTGTTACATCCACGGGCAACGGCGGGCTCTACTGCTAGTATATATATATTATAGAAAATGTATACAAGGGAGTCTTATGGTAAAAAGAGAGATGGGGGGGGCAAGAGATGGAGTTGTTATAATTTTGTTTTAACAAAATTATGTAAAAGATAGTTTACAATGTTTGATAGAAAATTCGATGTCTGAAAAAAAAATTTGTTATTAACTTAAATCTTTAATTTTTTAAGTAAATAGTTTCAGGACTAAATATAACTATTATTGTAATAAACATATTTATCTAGGACATAAAGAAATATTTAAAATTTTAATAGTTTATTCACCAGACTAATTGTATTTTCACAATATATAAAAAAAACAAAAAAATAAAAAAAACATCTATTTTAATATTTAAAATTAATTTAGGAATGTAATTTATTTATTATATTGGTAAACTAAATTAAAGATTAGGTTTCATTATTTCATAGTATTTGAGGGTAATATTAATTTTCATTAACCGTTTTATTAACCATCTAAAGAGGTCAAGGTTCTGTCACTCCTCCTACTCCAATATAAAACATACTTAAGAGATATATAAAATTAACCCCTCCCTATACTTTATATTGTCTGTTTAACTACCACTCTCAACCCCCTCTATTAAATTACAAAAATTACACTACCCACCAATTTCTAATCCCATTTTTCCTCTCAATTCGTTGTTGGAAGTTTTACCTGATGATCCTGAATCCTTAAAAAAGGATTTAGGTGAAATAAATTATCGTAATGGTACCTTAAAGTGGTTTGGTTTTCATTACATTATATATATATATATATATAAGTTTGCTTAAAATAGACTAAACTTGTCTATGTTATTTAAGGAAACATGCATTAATATATATATATATATATATATATATATATATATATATATATATATATATATATAAACATGTTAATAAATACATCAAATATGTCTTTTTAATTAAAGTACCTCTAAATTATAAACGATGCTGATTGTTTAAAATTAATTTTTATAAAGTGTAAATCTTTCTTGAAGTTTTTTTTTTTTAAATTAATGTTAATCTCAAGGTAATCGATTAAATTTAATATTTCCAAAAAGCAAAATTCATTGTTGTATTTCAAAAACTAATTTAAATTTATTGGAAGGATTTTTCTTTTTTTGCTAAAGTAGCTGATTAGCGTTCTTTTTTGTTGTCTTTAATTGCAATGTAATTCTCTTTATTAAAACTCGCCTAAAAATAAGATATCGTTTTCTGAAAGTTTATTTGCGGAAAATTATCTTATTTAATGTATAATTAATCACATTTGAAACAACCAGTATTTACTTTAAGTTTATATCGTAGAAAGGCACTTTTAACGCAATGCTAACTCTTTATGTAAAAGTCTTGGCCAGGTATATATATATTAAGTTTTCTGTTATCTTAAAAATTTTAGAAAATATCCCCCATAATCAAGTATTTTATGCTGTAAAATATAGTTGTCGTTTTCATTTTATAGTAATGTCATTTATCGTTATCATTAATATATATAGAATACCGTCATGTTTTATATATAACAAAAATTGAAAGATATTGGTGTTTGTAAATTTGTACTAAACTTTTCAATTAATGATTATTAAATAGATTACATTTAATAATATCATTTTAATGTGTCAAAATAACACTGGATCTCTAAAAAATTAATAAAGTTTTTAATTAAAATGTAAAAAAATTAAAATAAAATTTCTTAAGACAATAGTGACCTTGATACATCATATCTTTAAAATGAATCAAACAATGTGTTTCTTATTACAAAAAAGAAATACTATAAAAAAAATACTATATAAATCTAGACTAATTTTACTACCTCCGCTAGTAAAACATGTTTAACCCAAAATTCGAGCGTGATATAAAGGAATAAAAAATTTAATAAAATAATCAGAAATACTTTGATCTTTCCTTTTAATATTATCATAGATATATTGACAATAAATATTTGTTTTTATCAAGTT
>OZ010605.1:12346616-12391616 GCA_963932145.1 Acanthosepion lycidas
CAGAAATCAGTGTAAAGTGTCAGCATGTGTCGATCTGCACTCTGTGAGGTTACAAATATCAGTCCCATTTCTGTAGAGAAACTTCCATTTGGAAATGTCAAAACAGGATAACTGAAGTATACTGGGTCATAACACACGATACGACCCTGACTACAACATACATTAAAATATATATTTTCATATATATATATATATATATATATATATATATATATATATATATATATATATATATATTGTTGTAGCATACCTACGGACTACCGTCCTGGGTATGACGATAAACTACATCCGCGTCTTGGGTATAACGATAAACTACGTCCAACAAGGCTTCAGATAATGTTTTCGGAAAAATAATGTTGCCAGCTATACGTTTTTGGGAAAAAATAATGTTGGCAGCTATACGTTTTGAAAGAATAATGTTGCCAGCTATATGTTTTTTTGGAAAAAATAATGTTGCCATCTATACGTTTTTTGGAAAAATATTGTTGCCAGCTATATGTTCAATAGTACTGTATATTTAATATATGTATAGGTATATGTGTATGTATGTATGTATATGTGTATATGTATATGCATATATATATATATATAGATATATATATATTATATATATGTGTGTGTGTGTGTGTGTGTATGTATATATATATATATATATATATATATATATATATATATATATATATATATATATATATATACCTTAATTTGGCATTAAATGACCCGCAGTGGTTGATATGCCATAAAACCCAATCAACCAACCTAGGGACTATTATGGGTACGACCCCATTCACATAATTACAGCAGTGAATACGGAGAACGGTCTAGAGTTAGAAATTCGTCTCCAGCTGTGCTGGTCAAATTCTCTGTACAGCGGGCAGAGACCATCACCAGCCGAGGCTTTGTGGAAGGGCTGAGGCTCGTCTCGGGAAACAGCTAGCCGTCACTGCCTTATACGGGGTCTACGGGGAATTTTTGGCCGAGCATATGGGCTCGGATACCCCACATTAAATTTGTACTTGTGGTCGATATCCTAGAGTTGGAGAATCATTATGGAATTCACTTGACTCACTTCTAGCAGTGGACTACTTTTTCTACGTGTCGCCGGCGAATTTTATGTGTTGTTCTTGCCCTAAGAATTATCGTTCAGTAGCAACCTTCGCTGATTATTCTATTCAGTAAACTTACCTAGGTTACATTATATATATATATATATATATATATATATATATATATATATATATATATATATATATATATATATATATATTTATGCAAAACTAGGTAATCCGTATGGGTAGATCCAAGGAGGATGATATCCAGAGAGCTCAATATAAATTCAGAGCAAATAAATTTCATTTTTCATTTCAACATTTGGAAGTAAAGTCTGATGATCCAGAGCCCTTTAAAAGGGCTGTGGTGAAATAATTTATTACATGGAACCTTAAAGTGGTCTGTTTTTATTCAAATATATATATATATATATATATATATATATATATATATATATATATATATATACATATATATATATATATATATGGAGACAAAAGTATTCATATAACATTATAATAACATTTTACTATTTATTATCTTAGCATATCCCTTACTAAATTCAGCAGCAATCATTCTTTAGTTTTTAATCAATTATTTGTATTTTTTTTATTTTTTTATTTTTTTTTTTTATTTTGGTCCATTCTTCTTTGCAAATTCATTTTAGGTCCAGGATGATTTTCCAAGCTCTTTTATTAACTTGGATTTTTTATTAGGTTGGTGCAAAAATAATGTCGTTTTCTCACATATGTTACTATCTGAAAAAACGACATTATTTTTTCCCCAACCTAATACAACCGCCACAAATTCTCTATTGGATTCACGTCTGGAAAATGTGATGACCATTCGTGTTTATTTGTATTTTATCAATAAGCCAGTTTTTGTAGATTTAAGCGTATTTTTCGGCTGATATCTTGTCGCAAAACCGATACATTTGTCAGTCCAAACCTTATTACAGACCCAAACATATATATATATATATATATATATATATATATATATATATATATATATATATATATATAACATAAACAAATGACATCATATATTGTGAAAAGCTCTCAGGCCGACAATTATTTTTTTAATATTTTCCTAATTTTATAATATTGTTTATTATAAACAGATGGTTTATATAAATATGTTTATCTATAAAAAAAACGTATAAACAGAAAATATATTAAAAATAATAGTCTGGATTAGTCTATCTCATACTATATAATGTCATTTGATTAAATTAACATACGCTTCAAGCAGATATGAGCGTTCGAGAGAAATCATAGGAACTTTATTGTTTAGATATTGTCATTTGTCTTTGCTAAACTGACGCTCCCATTGTTCTTAAATGGTATAGCACGTGAGGCATATGACGTCTGCAGATTAGATTGCTGTCGAAGGATACATATTTTCTACGAAATTATTCGGACATTTAAGCCGGCAACTCTAGTTAATACTGTTTATTATAAACAAAGAATATTTGTATCTATAAAATTAACGTATCAACAGAAAAATATATTTAAAATAATTTCCGGAACTTGCGTGAACTAAAATGCGTACACCTTTATGTAGGTGTACCTATGTGTATGAGAGTGTTATTCTAAGCAAGTAAGGAAGGAAATTTCCCCTCCCACAACTAAATATATTCAAACAAGCAAAATAGATCCAACTTTAAAAAATAAACCAGTTTGTCTGATGACCGCAAAAGCGTGAAACCCAGGGTCACAAACTTATATCCATACAACTGAATATATTAGCGCTATCACTGATATTGAGCGTTTCCCACTAAGTACTGCACATAGAAAAGCAATATATATATATATATATATATATATATATATATATATATATAGATATAGATATATATGAAAGTTGATACTGATGCGCACTAAGTAAGACTGTTTCATGCTTGAACGCAATCTTCAAACAATTTTTTCCACTTATGTAAATGCACTTTAAATTTAATAACGATATGACTTGATCACCACAGTTTAATACAGAGTTTTAAATGATTTAAAAATCCAATTATTCTAATTCTTTTAAAAATTCTATATTCATCGAATTATTTTTGATAACAAAACCCATAATATATTTTATTCATAAAGAATCCTTCCATGCATATTATTCTCTGCATCTTTCTTTAGAACGACATCTACAGAATGTGACCTGATTACTACTGAATTTAGTAAGGGATATGCTACAATGTAGTAAAGTATTATTCTTTTCAGCTTTGAGGAAATTCTGCAGCCTACCAGACATGTGTACTTTCGTATTACATAGGATATCAACAGACTTCTCTTTCTTAGAAACGAAATATTCATATTTCTTAATACATTCTTTATAGAAGGTATCTTCGATTTTCGGTGATACATTTTTGTTTTCTGATAAAACACTTGCCACGTCTCTATTTGGTAGGGATCTGTAATTTGTAGCTCGTATCTTTGTTTGTACCTCTTGTTTGCTAACATTGATTCTGTCTTCTCACAATTTAATCCTGTCGAAAGTTAATATATACGGGATGTTCCCAAGTAATGTAATACACACTTTACCAGCTGATAGCTGACTTGATTTTTTCATTCTAGTGAAACGCATTAAAATTAATGATAGCAGTGAAACTAAACTTGGAACAAAGGTAAATTGCAACTGGAAGTATGAAAACGTAGATGAAATGCAACGACATTTTAGAAGGAAGTTTCAAACTGATCCGCCAAAGGGGCTTACCATCACTCGAATTAGAGATTAGTTTGAAGCCGATGGAACTGTTCAGAATGTCCACGAGAAGCGTTCCATTGGAACACGGACATCGACAAGCTCCAGAAAGCAAGTAAGAATTCTGGAAACGTAATACAAATGTCCAAGAAAATTTATGAGGCAAGCGAATCGGTAGGTAAAAATTTCAAAATCGTCTCTCAAACGCGTTTGAAACGCTGTCAATTGAAAAGTTATATTCCAAGATTGGTCCATGCTATTAATGACGATGATCCAGACTGAAGAGTGGAGTATTGCAAATGGTACAAAATATTGTGTGAAGTGATGACGCCACATTCAAATTAAATGGTCCAACTAACCACCTACAGCACCTACTGCACCTACTGGGGACTTGAAAATCCGCAGGTAATGGTGGAGTATCAGACAAATTTATCAGAAGTCGCTCGGTTTATCGTCAAAAGGAATAATTGTATAATTCTTTTTTAACGCTACTATGATCTCTCCCATTTACTTGAACTTGCTGTAACAGCGATTCATGCTAAGCGTTAGAGAGGACTTTGAAGATGCGGAGTTATATTTTTAGCAAAATGGGGAACCCACATACTACGACCTCGATGATACAGCCTACCTTGATGGAATCTTGATAAACAGGTGGATAAGACGAAGGAGTTGAATAGAATACCGTCACCATTAGATTTGTTATGTGGATACTTAAAAGACAAAGTCTGTCACGAAAGCTGCAACAGCCGCTGAATTGAGAATAGCCATTGAGCGAAAATGCAAAAAAGTACCAAACGAAATGTTTGGTGATGTTTGCTATTCCATTGCTTCGTGTTGTTAGCAGTGCCTGGACCAGAAATGGACGTCAGTTTGAAAGCAGGGGTTCACAAAAATAAAATGATGTTAATAGATTTTATTATTAAATTTTGAAAGTGAAATGCATATATATATATATATATATGTGGTGGACTCTCCTATCGTAAACACTAAATGAGGGTCAGCAGTGTATTGTGCTTTCGTTTTACACATGCATGCTAACAGGGGCTATTGTGGACACAATAAGGTAAAGATATATTTTATTTGTGCTTTCTTAACTGCGATATTAGTTAGCCCATCCTGGCTGCGAGCGACAAAGCCACACTGACAGATGAAATTTGTTAAAGCAGGATTTTGATGGCGTCTCTGCTTCTGACGTTGACGAAGCAGATCACGGTGCTTCACTCTACTGTTTCAAAATCCTTTAACTTAATAAAACATGTTTTACGGTTTGATGCTTGGGCTTCGCAGGTTTTCAGATCAAAGTTGAAACATTTCAAGTTGTCTTCCAATTTGTCTTTGTAGCGTAAGAAGGAACGTCCAGCTGAACGCTCGTTATTCATACAATTCTTTTGGAAGCCTATGCTCATCCATTCACACAAGATTATCAGCCCGCATTAGTTGTTTGTATCTTTGCTCGAAATGTTTCAATGCTTATGATGTTACATTTCTTCAGTATTGCACTATATATATATATATATATATATATATATATATATATATATATATATACACTGCGTGCCAAATTATTATCGGGATAACTTCTTTTCTAATATTTCAAAAACCGTCCAATCAAATTTTCACACAATTTTGGCAACACGGACCTGTGCAATCACTGAAATTTTCGTACTGATTTGCGCAATGTAAACAAACTGGAACCATATTTGTTATCAGCACTCAGGTGCCATGCGTGATACACGCTTAGGCCAGCATATATCTTTCGATACATGGCTGACGAGGCATATGTTTCCCGCAGTAAGTTGCCATTCCTTTTTGCTATCAGGTCTGTAGAACCCGGTCTGTCCTGCTATTTACTCATAGCTTGGGGGAAAAGAAGAGGATTCATACCTTTCCCAAGGGCATTAGCACGTAAATGAATATAATAGATTCGACTGGTATTCGAACTCTGCTCTCAGATTCCTAGCTAAACTTAATTAGTCATTACTTTAATATCCAGATCAATTAATATATCAGAAATTGCATTATCCATATTCATCTAATGAATTTCAACGCAAATATTGCTTTATGTCATAGACTTCCCTATATTAGACGAATTTCAAAATAATCCATTCAGTGTATTATTGCCTGCCCGTATCGACGAATAAAAAGATTAGCAAATCGCTGACCTTAAAACTTAAAAACATGGACTTCCTAAAAATCTCACCTTATTAACGATATTCCCGTAATTGGAATAAATATGTTATCAGTTATCAATTTTAGTGCACATAATTAAAGTCAGTTTAATACCACGTATGCACAGACAATTGACGATTATCATCCATAAACAATGGAATTAGGAGATTAATTATTAATCAGTCTTAACTTTTTTTTATTTTTTATTTTTTATTTTTTTTTGTTTAACGTTTCATCCCAGGCAAGGCAGGAAGCCACTAGCACGCAAGGGGTTACAGAGTTGGAGCAAATAGGAGTGATAGAGGAAAGGACGAAGAGAAGAATAGGGGATAGATCAGGGCAACTAGAGATGTCGATTGACATTACATTTGAATAGTTGGAGATTATAGCTATCAGGAAAACAGGAAATGGGGAGAGAGTTCCACAGGCGAGAGGTGCAAGACATGAAGCTATCGGAGTAGAAGAGACGGCTATATTTAGCGATTTCGACAGTGAAATGGTGTGTGCGATATGCCAGCCTAGTTGAACGCTTAAATTCATGAAGTTTGGGAACCAGCGAAAGCAGCTCCTCGGGGCAGTTACCATGAGATTGTAAGAGATTTTGAAGAAGCAATATAAATAGCAAAATTTTAGTTGTTCACTTTGTAGTTTCAGTAAGATTTTTCTGGTAGAATCCATCTTGCGTACTTATAATATTCGTGCATGCATTGAATATCACTGCCAAATCTCGTCTGCTGCTTCAGCTACGTATTCAGAGATTCTTGAAAAAATACGAAGAACAATCTTCAATATACTTGGCCCTGAGCTGGCGTCACCACTTTATTGATTTTCTCACTGTCCGAACGTAGCTTCATAGTACCATTTATATAAATATTTGCATATTAATTGTTCTGATAATTTTTCCCCTTTGGTATCTGGAATGAATTTGAGCGCAGCCCTAGGTCTCATCATTTTTAATTGAAACATCAAAGCTATGACCGTAATTTCTATGTTAACATTCTCTTTTCGCACACATCTTGCTTGTCTAACTCTCTTCCAACTTCTTGCTTTCTATTCAACTTTGATCTTCGAAATCTAAATGCAATTTTAATCTTTAACTTCTTTCTTTTTTATCGCTGTTCATTTATTTTTCTCCTTCTGTAAAATATTTTTTTTCTTTTTCTAACATTATCACGCAATCAGTAACCCTTGTACATTATTTACATTATTCCGACTATTGTACTCATATTTGTCACTATTTTTATTACAACGTTTCGGCCGCTGTACGCTCCGACCTTCTTCAAGTGGTTGGAATGTCGAACTGAACCCTTTATTTCGCTCACTGGAGTAGACTGTTCTAATTCCTCGTGCCATTTTTAATGGATGTCAGTTATCAGATCTCTCCTGTTAATTTCCCTCTGAAAGTTCTGAATACTCTTTGGGTCCTGTCACTGGATCTAACCAACGCTTTTATCCACTGTGCCATGTGCCCTTGAGGACATCTGTGTATGAATTTTTGGTATTATAAACCTAATGTCTTCAGCAAGTATTTTTTACTAGTGCTCATATTGCAATTTTAGTTATTATCATTGCATGTTTTTACCAGAGTTCATATTGCAGTTTTTGTTGTTATTATCGATTTTCTCTGGCACTCCTTATTACTAGTTCTCATATTGTATTCATTTCTATGCTTGGTCGGCTCAGGAGATTTCTGTGGCCTTGCATATGTGTTGATTCCTTGCGTTTACGAATTTTCCAATGATGTTCTTTGTCTATGATCTCAATCTGATCCCACAAAGGGAGGTGATCTCCCTTCTCTCTCCATATGTGCTCAGCTATGCCTGATATTTCCACTTCCATCGTGTCACTTGAAGCCTTACCTCAAGAGGGCGGCCTGTCTCCCTTTATATTTATTTCCGTCTTAGTTGATTCATTATCTTTCTTAGTGTGAAACAATAAATAAAAATTGTAATTTAAAAAACGTTTACTTCATTTTGGCAGACGGCCAAAGTAGAGAGCACCTTGTGTTGGTCATATTCACTACTCAATACCAATGCCTATTATCTCGCTAACCATTGCTCCTCAATGAGGATTGCTTTCCTTCTGAGTAGTAATGTCAAAGATAAATTGTCGATTTTGAGAATATATTTACAGATAATGCACAAAGAAATCAACATTTTCACTTGATTCCCTTTTCATTTTAGAGAATTTGAAGTGGAAAGTGGATATCACTTGAAAAAATTGATACAGAAACGTGCTGAGTTTCCAATAAAACTACTTGATGTAAATATATCTACAGGAAATGTAAATACTTCCTAATGAATCAGAATATAAGAGTTACTCTGCCTGATCAATGAAGTCTAAATCTATAGAGATTAGAGTAGATTTAGACAGATCCTAAATCCACGACCTCATTATGGTCATCATGTGTGGTCTTTATGATTTTTGAAAATGAATTTTCATTTGCATTTGATATTACCTTGATCATAATGATTTCACAGAGATTTTTGATAATTTTGTTTGATAATTGATGTGGGGAGGGATATGTTTTCTTATAGCCAGAAAATAATGGAAGCCTGTGTTAAATAATAGTTTCAGTCTTGTTTGACATTTGATTAGGGGCGCAATATAATTTGGTATATAACCAGAGAATAATTCAAACCGGTGTTAAATAAGTTTCAGTCTTGTTTGACATTTGATTAGAGTAGGGATATATTTTGATATATAGCCAGAGAATGATGCAAACCAGTGTTAAATAATAGTTTCATTAACTGCTATCTTGGAACGGGACACAGATAACCGAGAGGAAAGGGATAACATGCTCTTTTCATGATCTGCTATCCGTGTCCAGCAGGTGTTTTATGAAAATGTCTCCGGCACATTTCCAGAAGGAATATATCAACATAGATAAAACAATTTAACTAGTGATGTTATATTAACACAATATTTTAACAAGTATACCTCAGGACTCAATGAACAATCGGTTCACCATAATTGATATATTTTTCATCCTTTGCCTTTATTAAATAAAACATAGTTGAAATAAAATTCATAAAGAAATTTTTTGATGGTTAGGTAAGGAATGTTAAATAATATTTTCAGACTATTATTTTTAGCAGCACTGTATTTGCCTCAGACCTTCTTAGGATGACCTAGTTGGAATATTAAAATTTGAAAGTGTTTTCGAGGAGTTAAGTTTTACGCATCGAAGAATATAGACGTGTTAATTTTGTGTGCGGAAACTGCTACCCAGTGGGGTGGGCTAGAGCGAGCCGACTAGCTAGTTAGAAATGGTACACGTACATGTCGACTTGTTTGTAAAATCGGTAAGTTTAAAAGTCCGTTTTGTTGAGGTTCTCATTTTAACCCCCCCCCAAAAAAAAAAAATGAACAGTGATCCCGCGGCCGAAAGAAGAAAGAAAAGCGAGGAAGACAATTAGGGAAGATGGCAGAGAGGAGAATGCAAAATATGGGTGAATCAAGACCGTCAACTAGGAGACCCTCACCCAAGACACCACCAGAATGAGGGGGCTATACAACATTTCGCTACCAAAAACATTTCGACACCCGTCCATGAGAATACGGCCAGGAGAGAGAAGAATGCAGCTTTATTATGGAATCGATCCCTAGCGCGAAGGGATATAGAACACAAGTACATGACCAAAAATTATTTGATCGAAACGATGTCTCCCTATTATCATCTATGACAACCAAAGACGAAAACAATAAATCGAAGCCAGGTTTATTGTCAATTGCACATTTCAAAACTCAAGTGGAAGTTTGTATGCAATATATGTGTAGGTCGCGTGAGCTGAGGTTAAGTACGTTCGCTTTCCGACCCTGTAGACCTAGTCGAATCTCACCATTGTCAACATCTCAGGAAATATGTTCTTGATTTTCGCTATATTCTAGTTGCATCTATTTCTTATCAAGTGTTTAATTTCCAGAACTTTTATATTTTAGAACAGTTTGCTGAAAGGATGTTTCCCTGATCACTACAATTTTAACAGCGTCAAATGTTGTATCAACCAATATGTCTCCTACGTATTTACACACTATTCCCTTCTTACAACGTCCTGAGTAAGACCATGAACTACATCCACGTCCCGAGTAAAAAGATAATCTACATTGAACAGTAAGGTCTCTAATCGGGAGGTTTTGAGGAGAGTGGAACCACCTCTTAATTGCTGGTGTTCCCAGGTCCACCCTGACCCGGGGTGGTAGCACCTGTTAAAGTCCCAACTATGGGAAAATAGTTAGCCCCCAAAATGTGGTGAAAACACGATGAAAGTGTAAAAATAGGTTTTAATACCAAGAATATATTTTCGTGAAAAATTATTACCAGCAATTTATTTTTTAAGAAAATAAATTATTACCATTATTACTTTGAAAAAAAAACAAAAATATTGCCAGCATTAAAAATCTTGTCGGCATTAAATAACCCACTGTGGTTGATATGCCGTCAAACAAAACCTAACATACTTCTTTCATCCTCTATCTGCGTCTCATAAAACCTGCTTCAGTAACCTTCTAACTTGAGTGGCTCTTGATCGGTGTATTTTGTGAAGAAAAAACTGATAAAATCTTTATGATATTGTCATAAAGTTCACTATATTTTAATTTCCGTCTATTTTTTCATCAAGAGTATAATTCTATGAGTTCTTCCCCAGAAATAATGTTATTTTGTGGAACAGACACGCGAAAAGATATTTTCATTTGTTTTTTTTTTTTTGTTGTTTATTTTTTTTTTTTCGTAAATTTGAATACTTAAGATAGGACAGAGAAAACCTATTGGATTAAAGCATAATAATTTTTGAGTGTTTAATCCCTGTGTCGGCCAGTGTATTTTTGAACGCAGTGGAAACGAGCGAACAATAACTGAACAGTACTAAAAATAAGAAGTAGACGGTATACGAGACATGGACAGTGGAACAAGAACAGTCTACCTCCGTAGATTTAATAAAGAATTATTGTCAGAATTCAGATAGATATAAACCTGAGGAAGGACGAGAGTATACCGGCCGAAACCTTGTGATAACTACAACAAAGATTATGACTACCGGATGTAACAGCAAAATTTTCCAATTTTTAGCTTAAGCACTGAAACATTTTTTTTTTAATCTCAGCCATTTTTAGTCGTGTCTAGAACATGAAATATAGATATCAAATTGGTAAAAATATTGTCTTTCTTTTCACTATATTTTAAAGTTCAGTCTATTTTGTCATCAAGTGTATAATTCTCTTTACTTCGCCAAAACCCTTACGTTGTCTAATAGACTACAGAGTAGATATCTCGATTTTTTTTTTAAATTTTGACCCTAAAATTGAAACAAAAACAAAATAACGAGAATACTATCTTCCATTCTTTGAAATGTCATAGCATCACTTTTAAATACATCTTGACTTCTCTGAAACTTTTTTAACATTTTGGTCGCTTGAGTAACGCTGCAAAAATAACGGGTGAGAATGTATCCTTTAGTTCAAGCCGATAACCACTGAGATATCACCGCAATAATTAAATTGGTCTTATTCTTTTATTCCCATGTAAAATTTCGTCGTAATGCCTTTTAAATTTCTCTCCTCTTCTCCAAATGTCTGGTTCTAATTTATTTTATTTTCAATCGTCCATTTACTTGTCGTCTGGAAGAACTCTTTCTTGTTTTTACGCGGCAAAATAAAAGAACAATTTGAAATCCAAAAATAGCAGGAAACATAATTACTAAATGTTGTAGAAAATGAAAATAGTTTTAAAATAGATGTCTACAGTCAGGCAAAAGTTTTCAAATAAAGGAGGCGGAAAATCAATTTTGCTGTTTTCTTTTCTTCCTTCACAAACATAGATTCATTTTTCTAAATGAAAAACACACCAAATATATTTATAATAATAAATTGAAATTTGAAAGAAAAATATATAAATATATTGTAAAATGCAGAGAAAAAAAGACAAAAACATAAATAACTACAATTTTTAAAATGTAAAAAAATTCAAATTAGTTCAGTATAAAATCTACATAATTTTTATCGGTCCTTTAACATTAACAAATAAAATTGTTTACTTTTGGAGTAAGTTTTTGGAAGATATATTTAGATAACTTAAAACGATTAGTTGACTACTTATTTTAAGCATCATTTCACTTACACTTATTGCCACGTGACGCAAACAATAGTCAGAGCAGTATTTAAAGAAATTACCCGTAAATAATAATCAGTGTATTTTGCTGCTATTATTATTACCAAATAAGACAGTTTTACATTTTTTGTTATCCTTAAGAATTGAAGTTATTTTTTTTAATTACTTTGTTCGAAACATTGTAGACAAAATGGCAGCAAATCTTCCTCTGCTCAAATATTCAATGTTATCTGTTGCTGGATATCGTGGTGAATAGAAGACGTAGAGATAAGGAATATACTGGGAAAAGGCAACATGTCATATTTAATTTAAATTCATTATAAATAATAATAAATTTGGATAATTTAAATTTTAAAAAGTTCAATGTACTGCTTTAAACCCACTTTCATAGGGCTTACAAAAAATCTCAATTTAGTTAACGCGCTAATTAAACTAGTGTTTTAGAATTATGGAATAAATAGCAAAGTAATCAATCCAATTTAGGCGGTTAATCGAAAGAACTGTTGCGCAATTATTTCCTTGTTTTCTTCAAGAAACGTGTGTTCCACTTGATCTTCTACTATGAGTCATATGGATGTGATAGAACATCGTTCTCTACAATATATTAATATTGTCATTTGCCATGATTGGTCAAGAGATTGCGTTTCCATCGCGTTCTCCACTGAGTTTTTATTGAGACACCACTGCTAGTTAGTTGACCGTTGACATTTTTGTCTATTGATACGCTCGGAATAAATTGGTGCATGAGTGACAATTTAGTCAAGGACCATACTATTAAAACTATATATATATATATATATACATATATATATATATATATATATATATATATATATATATATATATATATATATATATATATATTATTTTCAGACGATTTTTATGTTTATACATACATTCTTTATAGATACAACTATTTAAGTAAATTCACTGTTTATAATAAACAGTATTAACAACATTTACCGGCCTGAATGTCCGAGAAATTGTCATAGAAAATATGCGTCCTCCGACAGGAATCGAACCTGTATGCTATAAGGAACCATCATATAGCCTGGCGTGCTTTTTTTTCGATTGAGACACAAAGGAGCGTTTCGGTTAACAAGGTCAGTTTTACTGTCTTTAAACTACAATCTTCCATGATTCTCACACGTACATTCATAACTGCTCAGTGCGTATCCAAATGTAAACAAATTACATCACACATCATGAAATGGACAAAGTCCGACAATTATTTTAAGACATTTATATGTTTATACATTCTTTTTTTTATAGATACACACACACACACACACACACACACATATATATATATATATATTATATAACATATAGTATTATATATACATATATATATATATGTTATATACTATATAGTATATATATATATATATATATATATATTATACTATATAGTATTATATATATATATATATTATATACTATATAGTATTATATATATATATATATATATATAAATATATATATATATATATTATATACTATATAGTATTATATATATATATATAATGTAACAAATGGAGTATAATTCCTGCGTACGTTAGATTTAATTTAAAAGAGGACTAAATATAGAGTAGAGGTAAATATTATTTATAATATCCTAAAATAATATATTCATCCACAGACTACTTCGCTGTATCACATCTGTTCAGTGTGGCTAGACGTCCGATTGCTTTGAGCCGGGTTCGAAACGTAACTGTAAGAGATCCTTCCTCTAGACTGTAAATGTAAATTGAAACGTTTTCTATACGATATACGCCATATTCATATTCATATTCAAATGTGTATATATATATATATATATATATATATATATATATGAGAAAGTATGAAGATTTATCTTTGTTAAAGTTCTCAACCATTTTTGTTAAACTTATTGATAAAGTCAAATATCTTTGTGGCGCTACTTAATTTATCGCGGAATTGTGAGGTAATTTGCAATAAATCCAATAACGAAAGTTTCGAAGGAAACTGTAGAAACTATGTATGAGAAGAAGACATTATTTCATTCCAAAAATCCTGAAACATTCGCGCAGAAAGTCGTGCAAATTAGATTTACGGTTTCAATTTCTCGCGATAAAAAATGCAATTTATAAACGTAAGTTGACATTCTAAACTCATTAATTAGATTCAAATGTTCCTTTCTTATTTATTTAGTTAGTTAACAAGTACGTTTCATTCAGCCAATACTTCAGAAATAATGGCTTATTGCGTTCAAAGCGCAATGAAAATTGTTGAAGTCATACCAGAGTGGGTGTTTGGATTCAGTGTTAGAAAGAAAGAAAGAAAGAAAGAAAGAAAGAGATGGTGATGGTGTCATCACGAGTTTAACGTCACTTTCACTGAACTGGGCTAAGAAAGAAAGAAAGAAAGAAAGAAAGAAAGAAAGAAAGAAAGAAAGATTATGGGATAGTGCTTTCATGAGTTTAAATTATGTTTCAGCGAAAGGGGAAAAGAAAGATATTAAGAAAGAAAAAAGAAAGAAAGAAAGAAAGAAAGAAAGAAAAAAGAAAAAAAGAAAGAAAGAAAGAGAAGTTGATAGTGCCGTCACGAGTTTACCGTCTCTTTCGCTGAAATGGGAAAAGAAAGAAAGAAAGGAACATCCTGCTTACACCTCGTAAATAATGGAATATTTCGTTTTCAACGCGTAGAAAGACAGAAATCGCATATCAGATACTCTCTTTGGTTTGATCGTGAGAAAGAAAGAAAGAAAGAAAGAAAGAAAGAAAGAAAGAAAGAAACAAACAAACAAACAAACAAACAACCAACCAAATAGAAGCGATGATGGTCTAATGAGTTTAACATCTATTTCCGTGAAATGGAAACACTTGTAAAATTAAATATTCCACTTGAGACAGACGAACAAAATACACAAAAACAAACAGTAACAGGAATTTCCTCTATCATGAATCTGTAACGAAAGCCTTAAAAATAATATCATTCCATTGTGGCAAATGCACATCTTTCTGTTTTTCTCGGTTATTATCTTTCATTGTAATTTTATCTCTTTAACCCTGGATTAAAACAAAATCTTTTTCGTGAAAATTAAGAGTGGGAAATAAACCCGTAATAATAAAATCTATGGAAACTAATCAGTGTAAATGGTAAGCATCATTTAAGCATTTACGTTAAGCTGTATGGATAGTTCAAATTTTGGTAAGGATAGTTGCATTCTGTTTGGCACAATTACCAAGAAGTATGATACGGTTTTTTTCTAAGACAGTAGGGGAGGATTGAGCTTTCACGTTTGCATTTGTTGTTACACTATTATTAAATTTTTAAAGAGATTTTAAATAACCCGATTAGGGGTTACTTGGTGTTAAAGAATATGATAAAAACTACTATTAAGGAGAGAAGACCATAAAATAAGTAGAATTCAAGTGAGAGAAGATAGCGAATGACACTGAATTTACATTTTTGAAAATCAAACTTGATTAAGAAGCAAGAAACCGGAAGATAGTTCTTCAAGCGAGAAGTTAAATAGAAGAAGCTATTGGCATAGAACTTACGGTTACATGTAGCTGTTTCAACTGTAAAATAATGTGAGCAGCTGCCAATCTTGTACTGTGCTTAAATTCATAATGTCTACGCACCACAGAGGAAATTAAATTTATTTTGATGGGAAGGAAAAAGGATTGTCTTCAGTCTGTCTTAAATTTGGCGAGACACAATTACTGACTCAAACATACCAGAGTATTGCTTACACCAAAACAACACATTCTTACATACCATTATTATTACAGTCACCATAATACCTCCAAGTCTCTACGAAATCTTAACTACTTCTGATATGTACTATTTATCTCGGGTGGGAGGGAGAATAAAAATAACCACAGATAGGAATATTCATGAGAAGAAAATATTCATAGAAAAAGCACAGAGAATCTACATGACGGCAGTGGGAAAGGGACTGAAGTCGAGATGCCAGGTCAAGACCAATAACATTTCAGATTCATCTTTTTGATTTTATCAAGAATCTCTAAATATACAGCAGGAGCACTGAACCCGATGTGACAGCAATATCCAAAGCAAGGACAAATTGCAGACTTATAAATATGTAAGATAGATTCTGGCAGGAAAAAATTGCCCAGCATGACATTGAAAACGAGCTTTTTAGCTGCAAACTTAACAGTTGATTCCATATACTCGTTGCACTCCATGACAACTGAAAACATTTGTCCGTGAAGGCACAATGAGTCACTCTCCCGGAGGTTAGCATCGGCCATGCAGATGGAAGGTAAAAGGTTTCTTTCAGATCATGAAAAGAGATCAGATATATAATTCTACTAAATTTAAGACGCCATTGCCTCTTGTATTATTCTAGGTTGTGCTGGATGACTATTTACACGGAAGGACACAGACTCTATCACGTTCATTCCATATTAACTTTAATATAAGATCAGTACAAAATATTTGGAGTCATAATTTTTGTATTTACTTTTTCAGCCAATAAACATGTTTCTCTTTGTGATGTTTATTTATTATTTGCTTGTTCAATATTTAAATTAAAATAAAATCTATATGTTTAGATGAAACTAAGGTTATTTCTAACATTATACCAGTTGTCTAATAGCGACGAGAATTGTATAATAATCAATGATTATTTTATAAAAAGTAACATAATATATAAGATTGTAGAACTTTTAAGATTATAGCAATTTGTTAAATTTTCAGAGAGAAAACAAATATAGTAAATCCTTCATATTCGGAATTCCTTTATAATGGGCCTCCCTCATATCCGGAGTGCCTCATGTCCGGAATCACGCACATCCGGACATGATTTCGATGTGTATATTTGAACTATTTGGTTGATTTGGGTGATATGAATTGTGATATTGAAAATTCTATTTTTCGGGAAATTTACTTTGGATAAATGCTTATTTCAGCCTAATGGCTTGTATTGGTGCAAAAGATGGTGCGAATAAGAGAAAAGGATGACAGCGAGACACATCTACAACAAGATAGCGACGAAATGCATGGGTGTGATGAAACCTGGACTTAAATTGTAGAAGCTATTGAAAGGTGTCAGTTTTATGGAAAGAAAGCTAGCGTTCATGTATGAGGATTACATGAACGCACGGAGAGTTAAAAATATATTTCGCTTAAAACTTTCAAGAACAAAAGCAAAACGAAATGCGGAAAAAGTTGAGAATGACATTAGAAGAGAAAACTCATCATGCAAGGGCGATTAAAAATTCTCGTTACATTATTTGTTTTGCATGCGTGGCATATTAATTTAATGCATTTTCATTAACATTAAAATAATTTATTTCTTTTTCCTTAAAATGAATTCCGTTATATTTCACTTACCATTAGCTTATTTTCTTTACTTTAAACCACTGAAAATGAATGTTAAACCTGATTTCAGTTCTTTTATTTCTATATAAATATGACCCCTCATATCCGGACTTTGTAAGTAAATCCACATATCCGGAAGACCTTCTTATTCCGTTTGTCAGAGATTCCACTGTATATGCACAAAAATAACATTGATATAATAGGCGTGAAACAGATTACCTAGAAAAGGAAAGGTGATTAACACGAATTTTTAAATGTAAATAACCTATACATCGAGGCAGATCTGAGAGAATTGAAAATCCTATCGGAATTCAACATGGTGGCCACAATATTAACAGCATGAGACACACAGATCACACAGTACTGATAGCAAACACGGAAAAGAAATTACAAAACCTCCTACAGAAGGTAGCGCAGGAAAGCGAGAAGAAGGGACTAAGCATAAACTACAAAAAGTATAGCCATCAGGAAAAAGATGAGCCTTAAATGCGATTTACAGGTCGGGGACACTAAAATCATTTATGTTTTTGCTATTATGGTGCATAAGAAGAAATATGACACCCAAGTGAGGATCGAACACACACTTTGCTTTGTGTGAACAATTTACTTTTGAAATGCAGTCAGGTTTCGAGACTTCATCAATAAACAAAACAAAAAAACAATTGGATAGAAATAAGGCAAACTATGTTTGCTTTTCATTTTTGGAAAACGATGTATTTGAATCTCGTGTTTTGTTAAATTAAATTGAGAACTTTCGTATGCCGAGTTAATACATACACACACACACACACAAACACACACACACGCACACACAAACACACACACACACACACACATATATATATATATATATATATATATATATATATATATATATATATATATATATTTGTGTGCGTGCATGTGCCTGTGTGTTTCTGATTATGGTGAAAAATTTCTAAATGTCGTACATCGTTGAAGTTTTAAAAGAATTGCCAAGATGAATCGATTTGATCTTTCATTTAAATATATAAGCAATTTTATTCTATACAACAATTTAAGTTTCTAACTGTTTTATTTTTTTCTTAAGTAATAAATGGTAAAAACTAAAATAAAACTTCCCACCTTTTTTTGCTGAGTTCTTTAATCACAGATTGCCGCCAATTTCAAAGACAGAAGGCAGAACCGTTTTCCATAACATAGAATTGCTTCAACATACACAGTTATCACACAAAGAAACAAGAAAACGTACAAAAAGTAGTGTCTGTAAAGATGAGATTTTAAAGAAATTCCGTTACTTCCTTTTCAGTATTTAGCAAAGTGGATTTTTTTTTCTCCATGTTCAATCAAATGTCAATCTTTCTGATTTTGGGCCAGAGATTTCCTGGAGATTCGATTTTCAGTATATTTCTGATCTTATAAAATGCCGCGGGGCATATGACATTTTATTCAACAATTCATGTAAAAAAAAAATATGGGTTCGTACGCTCCATTGTTTAGTTCCAGAATTTCAAACTTTTATAGCTAAGACTCACCATGGAGTCGACTCATCCGCATTCCCACCGTGTTCCATTTGTATGACAGAATTCTTCTCAGACAGCTTTTCCCCAAGAACTTACAGACTCTCGCATAGAAGCTCATTCTTTTCAATATTATTTACCCGGTACACGTCCCAAGAGCCACTCAAGTTTGAAAGTTACAGATTAATGTATAAGAATATCTTGAAAGATAAAAGCTTATAAGAATACAAGAAGATAACGATTAACCCTAGATATGATCAGATAATTTTTTTAGTGATCGAGTAAAGATCATCTTGGGAGTCATGATCACAAAGTAGCGCTTCATCTGAAGAATGTGTTCAAGTGAAACTTATATCTCACCAGTGGAATACAAAGAACATGAGGGTGGTTCAATAAAAGGTGCGTTGTAGGGAAGGACTTCCTGGTGGAATTTGGAAGTCGTCAAACTAAGGAATGTAATTCGTCTGAATACTTTCCATAGAAATACCGACAAACCTTGTGTATCACCTTCTGATCTTTCAATCTACTTAATTTTTGTACTTGGCGGGCCTTGACAGAATCGAATTCATGTCTGTAGGATTTATCCAGATTGTGGTAGATCCTCTTTCGAACTTCTTCATCGGTAATTCTGTTGAAGAAAGTCTCAAACCTCTGGGAGGTATCAGATTGTAGTTTCTGTTTTATCCAAAGGTTGCAAGGGATTCTTTCTCACGGACAAGGGTGTGCCCCGCTTTCTCTGCGATCAGAAAGGTTCCTCTTGAATTGACGGTGACCAAGACACACAGTCAAATAACGATAGACTAAAGATACTAGGAAAGCATCATCTTGTAAATAGATTGCACAATGTTGCATTTATTGGGAAGAAGCTGATCAAGTGGAATCAACATTTTGAACACTTTCCATATGCATAACTATAGACTGGGGAGGATTGTAGATATTGGGAAAGCATCATCTTGGGTGTTTATTCCACAAACTAGCATTTATTAGGAAGAAGCTGATCAACTGGAATTTATATCTAATCAATTATATGGCTAGAACTAGTGGAACTAACAAATGAAGTTTGTTTGAATATTTCCCATCGGAATAACTATAGACTGGCGAGGATTGTAGTAAACGGAGAAGCACCCCATTGGGAGTCGGTTTCACAAATTAGCGATTCCTGGGAAGAAGCTGATCGAGTAAAATCTACATGTCATCAATACATACATACATATATATATATATATATATATATATATATATATATATATATATATATATATATATATATATATATTATTTTTTACGAAGACTTTGACTTACTTAATCAAAGTTAATCGTACTAGGGTAATGAATTTCGTATTTACACATTAAATTGGGGGTCGCCAAGGGCTATATCAACTCTCAAAGTTTTGTTCATTTCAAACTCTACAACAAATGCCTCACTGCTTCTTGATTTCCAGCTTATTGTAAATAATCTTCTATGGTTCCTGTCTTTAATAATTTTGGCGTATCTTCTGCTCCGCCGAAGTAGTCATTTTATCCCATTTTGGCTAACTACTAGAGGATATGACCAATTTTGAATTGGTTAGGCATCTACAGCTAGGAAAGAACGTGACTTTTGTTTCTCTAATTAAACCATTGATGTAGTAACGATTGTTTCTGAATTTGTCAATCTTTAGTCAAGAACAAATGAGATTCAGACAATGACTTTCGATTTCTCGATAACGATGGACTGGGTTTCACATACTTGTCTTCTTCACAAGCTCAAGGGCTGTTTTATTTTTTCTTTTACGAAGAATTTGACCTATTTCATGAAACTTAACAGTACCACTAATAAAAAGGCGATCTTGTTCACTCAGGCTGGGCACGGTTATTGGTCTTAAAATTCACTCTTTCTTGCTCTTAGTCAATTTTGCCTTTTTACTGTCAAAGTTTCCCTTTTATGATTCTGCTCTTCATTCACTCAAAATAGTCAAGTCGCTTTCTGGTTTTATCTCCTACTTTTCTTAGCTTCATTCTATTAAATTATCCAGAATAGGTTTTCTATGTTTTGTATTCCCCTTAAAATTTCAGATGCTTCCATTTGATTTTAGCATTAGTTTGCTGATGCGTCTTAGCGGCATCATCACCATGTTTGAAGTTAAATAATTAAAATGAATGTTCAAAAATTGACCATAAGATCAATTGTATTTTTCTTTGTACAACAATGTACACAACAGCGACGGAAATTGTATTTTACTGCAAATAATGTATGGCACATAGATATATATTTACGGGACACGGGATTAATTGAAATTCGACAATAACAGACGTGCACATCCATTACTTATAGGGACTGTAGACCGTCAATTAAAACATTTAAAGGATCGATGACTCGTTCTTTTAGATTTTTTCGGTAATACACACCATCACATGAGATGCGGGCAGATTTTTACACAAAACCCAGAACATGACAGTTTTTTTATCATCTTTAATTATTCATGTTATTATTTATGTGCCGTATCTTTTCAGTTCTTAGGCGATAATGGCTCTCCACAATTTCATTTTTTTCAAGGCTCTTAATAAATTTTGTCTTTTTGTTATTCCTTCTAAAGCTTTCCGCTAACCATTTATTTAATGTCTCTAAGTATGTTAGGCGTTGTTTTCTTTTGTCACTCTTGACTAAAATCTATAGTGTATCAGATTTTCCAAGCTCTCTTCCTCATTATGTGCAGTAGAAATTTCATCTGTCTCTTCCTCATGGTAAGTATAAGTTTCCATCTTCTTTATATATCGCATATCTTCAATAAGTACACGATCATGGTTCTCCACAGCTTTGCTGTTCTTCGTAGATCGTAATTATTCTTTTCCTGTTGTCTTCTTCTTGTTATTTCTCCTAGAAATTCCTACTGTCTCTTCCTGATGGTAAGTATAAGTTCCTATCTTCTTTATATACAGTATACTTTCAGTAAGCATGCGATCATAGCTCTCCACTATTTCCTTTTCTTCGCAGATCTTAATAATTCTTTTCATTTCGTTTATTCACCTATCTTATTTCAACTGTCTCTTCTTGGTGAGTCAGTAAACAGATTACAACATTCCGTCCATGACACACTCTCATGCTTAATACCACCTCGATATTCACAAAATCACTTGTAACACACAATCCTACGCGTACATGCATTCTTTCTCAGCAAGTTTAGCTAACAAAAAGAAAGCCTCGTTCGCCCATTTTGTTCAATTTTATCAAAAATAAATTTGCCCCTGCCTGTATACTTATTCAGTTCTTTGTCCAGCGTATGCGTGTGATGCGAAAGCAAGCATCCCACACAACCGAAATATCCAGCACATTTCTCTGATTTCGTTCTTCTTGTTTGGTTGATTGATTTAATTTTTTAAAGGCATATCAATTTCGTATCATTTAATGGCTAAATTTAGTTTAATTGGGAGATTTGACGTAAGAAAAACATAACATGATATTCTGCTTTCACAGCTAGCTTCATGGTAGAAGATACACAGCCTTTGTGCAGGTACATGTTTTTTTAAACATGACAATTAAAAACGATGATATGTATGCTCGTTATAGATTTTGATTTTTTTTAAAGAATTTGTACGATATTTTATCGATTAATATCATGAACGTGCTTTTCATGTTGGTTTCTTGATTTGGTTTACGGTATATCAAACTCTATGGATTATTTAATGGTGAAATGTAATTATTTTCAGCACAATTTTATGGTTTCACCTTAACATATTTTAAATGTAATCGTATGTCTTCAACTACAGACAAAATTTATTGTTATTTTACTATAAATTGATATTGTTCGAATTTTACTATTAAAATGTATTTTTATACTCCATAGTGTTTTATTTTTGTTTGGTGCTTTACTATTTACACATAGCTGTGACCTTAACAGATGCTACAACACCGGGTTAAGGTGTGCTTGTAAACAACAGCGATTAAGAGGTGATTCCAGGTTCCTCAAAACCAGCAAACTCACGGTAAGAGGTCTTTCTGCCGGGTGCTATTTCTCCTTCTCCTATATGTAATGTTTACGTAGCTTCATTACTGATGAATCAAGTGTTCAAAAAATGTCATATTTCATCGCAAATTTGCCGTGATGAAAATCTTCAATTTTTAAGAATGGCTTTTGTCATACTCTGAAGCTGAATTCCTTTGCCAAAATTAATGTCTTGTTACTTTTTTCTTCTTAGGTTAATTACAGTTTATTCGATGAATATTAAAATAAGATAAAATACAGCATGTATTTATGTCGTAGGAAGAGAGTTCGATGAATCTGGTCGATCATAGCACGCAATCGATTCACATTTCTGGCCTTAATAAGCAATAACCTTCTCGGTCAGAATTTCCGACAACCGATTTCCATCTCAGTCCGAAAGCTTAAAAACTAAAAAGTATTTATGAGCCAACAATGGACAGATGCCTAATTACAAGGCAGAGATCGAGATATCTTTGCGCTGCGCGGAGGCGGAACACAACGAGTGCATAAAAGCCTGTTAATGTAAAATCTATGGCAGCTGCTAAGGGACATCGACAGCAAAATGTGTCTGTAAATGTGCTTTCTACATTCATATTCATATATAGACGAATATATAACTGAATTTATTTCCCTGTTCTACATTTCTACATACGGATTCATACACGCCTTCTCTCTCTCTCTCTCTCTCTATATATATATATATATATATATATATATATATATATATATATATATATATATATATATATATATATATATATATATATATATATATATATATATAATGTCTTAAATAATTTTAAAAATGTCTTAAATAATTGTCGGACTTTATCCATTTCATAATGGATGGCGTCATTTATTTACAATTGGATACGCATTGAGCGGATATGAATGAATGAGACAAAATCATAGAGAATTGTGTTTAAAATCAGTAAAATTGACCTTGCTAACCGAATGCTCCTCTGTGGCCAAATCGGTTAAGTCACGTCAGGCTATATGACTGTTCCGTATACGATACAGGTTAAATTCCTGTCGGAGGACGCGTATTTTCTATGTAAATTTCTCAAACATTCAGGCCGATAATATATTTTTCATACGGTTTATTATAAACAGAGAATTTACTTAAACATTTGTATCTATAAAAAGAAGGTTTAAACATAAAAATGTCTTAAGTAATTGTCGGAATTTTTCCATTTCGTAATACATACATACACACATACATATACATATATATATATATATATATATATATATATATATATATATATATATATATATATCAAACTGATTCATCGACCCTAGAAGAAATCCCCCAATAACTTCTATCATTTATGTATATGTGTGTGTGTTTTTCTGATAAAATGAGAAAAAACAAATAATATAAATAGTATAATTCCTTTGTACTTGACATTTAATTTAAAAGATGGCTCAATATACAGTAGAGCTAAATATTATTTATTTTAGGATATTAAAGCAAAAACATGTTTAAAATTATGTTTCAGCACTCCAAAAGTGTCTCCTCTAGCAACGGTAAACAACTAGCGAGTAAACGATTAATTTACTTACAAAAAGCAGTTTACTTTCTCTTTATTCGCGAGAAAAAAAAACAAAATTAAAAAGAGGCTCGTGCGCTTTACTGTGATTAAACAATTGAATGTGTACTACACTAAATTCAAACTCACTGAAAAAAAAAAAAGATTATTATATATAGGCCATGACACGAAGTTTTCTGCATATAAAACCTAGTCAATTTCATTATTGACGGATACAAATGGTTACATTATTTCGAAAATGTATCGAAGTCTGGCGTTCAACTTTCCTAAAAAGTAAAAGGAAAAGAGGTTGGGAGGTAATTTACCATAATGCTAACTAGTTATATGTTCGGTCATAAAATTTTGTAGTAGAAAAATAAAAGTCCTCTTTAAGAAACTGATAAATAATTTAACCTTTGAAAAAAATGTCCATAAATTTACAAATTAAAGTTTTTTGATGATTACGATTTTATATTTTAACTGACGATGTATTTGCCGAAATGTTTCTTATTGTGAAATCCTTCTATATTTAAGGCATATATATATATATATATATATATATATATATATATATATATATATATATTCAAAGATGATTTATTTAATAATTAAAAAAATATTGTGTCTATTTAATTTCATACTAAAACTTGTCATTCGTTTAATCAGTTTCCCTGATTTTGAGATGAAATTCATGAAGCTGACGGAGTTATTTTCTTTCTTTTTTTTTAATACGAGTACTTTTTGACCTTTTCTCAGATTATCTTCAGGGGTAAATTGTATCTGGAATAAAAAAAAAATCTGCATTCCGTTGTGTTGGTAATTTAAAAAAAAAACAAAATAAAACGCGCAAATGCGCTCTGTAATTATTTTAAATTTATCCGTTGTCGCTATGCAATATTTTACAAAAGAAGCGTTTAAATATAAGGGTGATCATCGGAAATTTGTAGAAATGTAAAATAGCATTAAACTACAACACTCCTCCCCACATTTCATCTCGACATGAAGAAACGGATTAGATTATTGGAAAGGATTAGTATAAAAATAAAAATGTCTATATTATTCAATTAAAGATGTTTAAATGGGGATATGCAACATACACACATATATGTGTTTGTACACACACAGAGACACACACAGACGCGCGCACACACACACACATATATATATATATATATATATATATATATATATATATATATATATATATAAAAGTAAATATTGAAGTCAACTCTCAGAGGCGACAGGCTGTTTCATGTTAGACGCAATCGTCAGTCCGTCCACTGACATGAGCGGCCTGAGGTTTGTGTCTAGAATGAAACAGCCTATTCCCTCTGAGTGTTGACTTCAATGATCACTTTTATATTTATATTTACATACGCTCTATTTCTGATACTGAGCACTTCATCCCATAAATATAGCACACCAAAAAACTATATTTCTTCACACACACAAACACACACACCCAACACTGACCTGCGCAATCACTGAAATTTTCGTATTGATCTGCACAATGTAAACAAACTTGCGCCATATTTGTTATCAGCACGGCAATTTGACCGTGCCAAATTATTAGAAAGGTTTAATAAAATTCCCAAAATTGATCAAACAAAACGTTTATTAATGTTGCACATGAATTTTTATGATGAAAAGAAGCTAATAAATAAGATAATCAAACAGATAATAACAGATACAAACAAAGGCACAGTTTTAAACAAATTAATAGGGAATGTGCTTTCCCTGTTTTGAAATTATTTGAAGAAGTCGACGATCCATAGAATTTCTTAATTCTAGGATGTCATCTGCTGTAATGCCACAAGATATGTCAAGAATTGCTTCCCACAACTCAGCGTTGCTCCTGAATTGTCGTCCGTTGGCGTACAGTCTTCACTTCATGATGCTCCAAAGGTTTTCGGCTGGGTTCAAATCCGGAGAATTTGCTCGCCACTTCATTTTTCGAGGTCTATCGAAGTCTAACTGTTTCAAATATTCAGTAGCCTTGTGGGCAGTATGTGAGGGAGCATTATCTTGCATAAAAACAATGGCCCTTCTGAAGGCAACTCTTTGCCTTTTCATCCACAGTTCAAGATGCTCCTTCATAAATGCTATGTATGCATCAGCAGTCATTTTGACACCATCTTGTACTCTCCATGGGCCCACTAATGTTTTTCCAATAATACCACCCCAGATCATTATGCCTCCACCGCCTAGTTGGCGTCTCAAATGCTGATGGCGATTCTGTTCATTCATTACCCAGCCTTTGCACCATCTATCTGGCCCATCATGTGTTGCTCGAGTTTCGTCTGTGAACAAAACTTGAGAGAAGTTAATCTTCATATTGTCCTCGGCCCATTTCAGTTGATTTTGAATGTGATTTCTCGTCAATGGAGGCTTCGATACAAGTTTGACTGTTTTGACTATTTTCCTCAGATACCGACACCGAGTACTTTTTGACACAGTAGGATCCCCAATGCAACTGAAAAGCTCTTGACTTGTATGCCCAGGGTTCTTCGTGACCTCTCATTTAAGTCATGACATGAGACGATGGGAAATATTAGGTTGGTGCAAAAATAATGTCGTTTTCTCACATAGTAACATATGTGAAAAAACGACATTATTTTTGCACCAACCTAATAACACTCGGCTTGCCTTTATCTGCCCTTTTGCGTACTTGTGTAGGGCCAGCCGTGAACCTTTTCACTGTTTGATGACACCTCCCTATCATGTTAGAAATTTCTAGGGTAGATTTACCTTTTGAGAGTTCTGAGATGATAGTTTTCTTTTCAGCATCACTTAAACTGCTTTTATGGCTCATCTTTTCACTAAATTATTACACTTTTCTAATAATTTGGCACGCTCAAATCACAGTGCTGATAACAAATATGGCGCCAGTTTGTTTACATTGCGCAGATCAGTACGAAAATGTCAGTGGGTGCGCAAGTCAGTGTTGCCAACATTGTGTGAAAATTTTGTGGGAATCGATTGGATAGTTTTTGAAATATTAGAAAAAAGTTATCACGATAATAATTTGGCACGCAGTGTATATGGGAGGTGTCACAGCCAATGCTCTCAAAAGGCGCTGTTTCTCGTTAGATCACCGAAATCATCAGCGTCTGGTTTGTACTTATATGTGGGATCACTTGGCAACACGTGTAATGTAATCAATAACAGGTTTCATATCCTCATAGTATGACTCGGATATTAACGACCCAGCAAATGCCTCCATCGGAGGTTGCATTGAGAGTCTCGAATTACCTTGATATGATACCGTCATTAATCCTTCGCCGCCTCTACCAGCACCATCGCACAACGGCGCCATATTTGATTTTTCTTTTTTTTACGTGTATTTTTAGTAAGAGTTCTTATCGGAAATTATTAATCGTTGACAATGCTTCATCTGATAAACATTTAAAAAATAGTAACATCACAAACTAGTTATATTTCATCCGTTTCGATTGGGTGCTAAACGACTAATAGATATGTTCGCCCCCAGAGAGGCCCGTGGCTTCAGCGAGTATTAGACCTTAAACTCAACTCAGACCTCAAGTGGAACTCGTAACTATTATACATCGCTAAAGATGCAGGAAAAATGGTCGGTTCCCGCTATTCCCGCTGAATTCACTGTTTTATCCTCTAATTTTACAAGAGCCAGATGTGGCCTAAAATGATGTACTGATGTCGTATTTGGTCGGAGGCTGCTTAGTCCAATATCGATAAGATTTCCAAAGCTTCTACAACCCCTCTTTCACAGACGAAACGTCACAGGGTACTGCTCTGCCGCTACTTCCATGAAACGTACTCAGACAAACTACATGCTTTAGTTACATGAGTTCTAACCTTCACAACTAGGACCCAGTATTCTCCGCGCATTGTAACTATGCATTCTGCATTTCATTGATCAGAAGTTAGTTCCATTCAAGCAGGTTCTTCCTGCAAGCCACTGCTCTGTGGAACCGACTGCTAAATCTACTGTTTAACCGTTATCTTTGCCACATAAAAGCATCGAATGTGTCTGTTATGCTGTAACTGTCTACATCCAGAATGTTCCAGGGTTATGTACGGATGAACCTCACTATAAAAAAATAAACTTGTGAAGGTCAGTGAACCCAACATTTCCATGTCAAGAAGAGCGAACCCAGTTATACATATGTCAAGAAAAGCCAACCAAATTATCCCTATATGAAAAAAAGCGAACCCAATTACCTATATGCCAAGAAGAGCGATCCCAATTATCCCTGTCAAAAAGAGCGAACCTAATTATCCCAATGTCAAGAAGAGAGAATCCAATTATCCCTTTCTCAAGAAGATCGAACTTAATTATCCCTAAAGAGCGAACGCAATTATCTTTATGTCAAGAAGAGCGAACCAAATGATTTAAATGAAAAGAATAGAGAACACGTGGCAAAATATGTTCTATTTATTAAAAGCAATGAGGGAAATATAACGGAACACGTTTATTGATAAATGAACAATTGAAATAACATCTTAAACACTTTCTATGAAAAACCAGTTAAAATAACTTTGTTATTGAAAGGATATTGTTTAGAGATCGCATTACACAACACCAATAATCTGCTGTTTTCCATTCCATCCATATGAACTTATTTTTATATCCTTTTAGACAACTTCCATGTTCTTAATTCTAGCGTTATGCTATTACAAATTACAGATACTAAAATCGAACAAGTTCAATAATTTAAATATCTGGGAAGTGATTCATCCCCAGAAGGAATGTGCGGCATTGAAATCCAATGGTGAATTGGAAAAATAAACGGTGCCTTCCAAAATCTAAGCACAGTATTAAGAAACAGGAAAATTTTGTTAGCAACAAAAACAAAAAAAAAAATGATACTAAACTGTTATGCAATATCAGGCCTCCTATATGGTAGTAAATGCTGGACAATCTCCTCACGGGTGAATAAGCGATGTCAAACAACAGAAATTTGGTTCTATATTTAGATGCTGAGAATGTTATGAATCAAACATGTGAGATAAAATTGAAATAAAAAAAAATAACTAATAGTTCAGGAAGAGACAATTGAAATCTCTAGTGCTCATAATGAAAAAAGAGGATCTGGAAAAGTTGATACCCACCGGAGTGATTGAAAGCAAGAGATCCAAAACACATAACCTATCTAGCGAGCTTGAGTAAGAGCAGTGGCTTGCAGGAAGAACCTGCTTGAATGGAACTAACTTCTGATCAATGAAATGCAGAATGCATAGTTACAATGCGCGGAGAATACTGGGTCCTAGTTGTGAAGGTTAGAACTCATGTAACTAAAGCATGTAGTTTGAGTAAATGGATGGTGAAACAAGGTTTATAGAGATAACAAAAAGACCAAAAACCGTGGATCACTAACGTCCTGAAGTGAAACATATCAGAAGAATGAGAAAAAGAAGAACCAGAAAAGACCATTCATTACCATTATCTGTTCCATGACCGTGTTCTCGTCGATGAGCAACTGATAACCTGACCAGTTCACAACACATATCTGGTTTGTATGCGAAACCTGTATGTAGGAAATCAACATATATGACTTGAGGCCAGAGCGGTACTCATCCATGCGGAGCGTAAATTTGGCAAGTAGAGCCAGCGGAGCATTTCCCTGTACAGCTCAAACCAGAGACGATTTCCTCCAGCTTGAAATTTGAAGTCTCGTCTTGGTCACGGAGCAGTGGCCGTTATTACATGAGGGGAACTAAGCGACCTTCCATTCACTGATACAGAGTTATCAACACACTTTGCTATATACAAATTCATAGAGGCTGCCTCATTGTACTAAATGGTCGTTGCTTTACAAAAGGTTAAATCCGAACTTATGTTTATTTATCCTACTTGGGGATTAGCCAGCTTCGTCAACAGAAAAGACTGGCTGAGCAACCGGATTAGCCGAAAATATACCAATATTTCAAATAGTAATGGTCTACATTGTAAGAGTAGCACTCTTGAAGGGGACTGACGTAATTAATGATCATTACAAACATGTATTTCGTATTTGGCCGTGCGCTTGTCGAGGTTAGGCTGATTAAAATGTCACCTCGACATGGCTTAATAGCTAAAGAGGTGTACAGGAACCTATTGTTTTTGTATACATAATAAGTGGGCTAATATCTATGTAATCATGTGTGGTTGTGTCTACGTGTATGTTTGTCGATATACATATACGTCAGTGCACTTGTGAAACAACCTATTAGAATCCAATCCTATGAATAGACAATAAATGCTTCTACACTAATCCAACTTTAAAATATTCATATTCTATTTACCAGACAATTAAGGAGAAACAATTAGACGAAACGTCAGTGGACAGAGGAAGGCATTTAGGCTTCATTAAAATTGCTAATCAACTTTGCATATATCTGTTTGATATTTCAGCAGGGTCCTTCCCCGTGAGTCATAGAGGATCTTCATAATTATAAATCCATATATAACTAATTTATCATATAACAACATCCGCGTGCACAAGAGATAGATAAATAGATATTAGGTTGGTGCAAAAATAATGTCGTTTTCTCACATAGTAACATATGTGAGAAAATAACATTATTTTTGCACCAACCTAATACAATTATATCATTTAACTATTGTTACTGGTAATGGTAATATGAGCCGTTTTCTTATGAGGACACAACAGGCATTTATTGATCAGACAGCCAATGCATATGTTTGTTAATATTTATAAAATATATTTCTCTTAAAACTATATTTAGGTAGCTGCTATTGCTTATATCGAATACTGAGGAGGGCGTACGTCCTTGATTTTTTTTCTTAGGGGTAGTTTGACCGTAAAGATCGTGACTATCTAATTAATTTCTCTTTGAGTAACAAGTGCGATGCATTTGCGTTTGTTTTTTTTTTTTTTTTTTTGCTCTTGTAAGTCCTCAAATTCCGTTATTTAATTGCTTCTAATTCTGCAGAATCAGCCCAAAAGATCCAAAGAAAAATGGTTCTCGCGGAGTCCTGTACGTAAACTCACAGCTGGCAGTTTAGTTAATTCGTCTTCCGTCAGTTTTAATCACACACACACACACACACACACACACACATATATATATATATATATATATATATATATATATATATATATATATATATATATATATATATATATGTATCATCTTAAATAATTTTTAGAATGATTAAATAATTGTCGGACTTTGTCCATTTCATAATGTATGACGTCATTTATTTACAATTGGATGCGCATTGAGCGGATATGAAGGAATGAGAGAAAATCATAGAGAATTCTATTCAAAATCAGTAAAATTGACCTTGCTAACCGAATGCTCCTCTGTACCCAAATCGGTTAAGGCACGTCAGGCTATATGATGGTTCCATATAGGATTCAGGTTAAATTCCTGTCGGAGGACGCATATTTTCTATGTGAATTTCTCAAACATTCAGGCCGGTAATATATTTTTAATACGGTTTATAATAAACAGAGAATTGTCTTAAATAATTGTCGGACTTTTTCTATTTCATAATACATGCATATATATATATATATATATATATATATATATATATATATATATATATATATATATATATATATATATATATATATATACAAATATAGATAACTATACTCGTTTTGATAAACCCTCGAATTTTTGATTTGCCAATAATCAAATCAATCTCGAGGGAAAAAAGGTAAGTTTGTCTGGCTCACTAGGTGTTTCTATATATATATATATATATATATATATATATATATATATATATATATATATATATATATATTAGTAGTAGTAGTAAACTTATAAGTACAAGAGATTAGATGACACCTTGGTAGGTTTGTTTGGCTCTCTAGGTTTAACTATATATATATATATAGAGAGAGAGAGCGAGAGATAGATAGATAGAGAGAGAGAGATAGATAATATTAGTAGTAAATATACACATACATATGCAAAATATATAAATATAGATACATACATGGATGTACATACATACATATATATATAAATATATTAGGTTGGTGCAAAAATAATGTCGTTTTTCTTTTGAAGTTGAACATCAAAAAATTATTTTTGCACCAACCTAACATATATATATATATATATATTAAGACATGTTTATGTTTATACATTCTTTTTATAGATACAAATATTTAAATAAATGCTCTGATTATAATAAACAATAATTAAAACGACATTTTCCGGCCTGAATGTCCAAGAAATTTTAATAGAAAATATTCGTCCTCCGAATTTTCTGTGAAAATTTCTCGGACATTCAGGCCGGTAAATGTTGTTTTAATTATTGTTTATTATCAGAGCATTTACTTAAATATTTGTATCTATAAAAAGAATGTATAAACATCAAAATGTCTTAAACTAATTGCCGGACTTTGTCCATTTCATAATGTGTGACGTCATTTGTTTACATTTGATACGCCATGAGAAGATATAAACGTCCGTGAGAGATTCACAGAAGATTTAAGTTCAAACATAATAAATTCGACCTTGCTAACCGAATGCTCCTCTGTGGCAAAATCGGTTAAGGCACGTCAAGCTAAATGACGGTTCTATATAGGATACAGTTTCGAATCCTGTCGGAGTACGTATATTTTCTGTGAAAATTTATCGGACATTCAGGCCGGTAAATGTTGTTTAATACTGTTTATTATAAAACAGAGCATTTGCTTAAATATTTCTATCTATAAAAAGAATGTATAAACATAAAAATGTCATAAAATAATTGTCGGACTTTGTCCATTTCATAATATCCATCTATCTATATATATATATATATATATATATATATATATATATATATATATATATATATATATATATATATATCAAAAGAAAGAAAAGTCAGCCTACATAAAAAGTTATACATCATTAAGTTTCTAAAAAGTAAAGATTTATTAAATCAAAGAAAAGAAATAACGGTTTTGTATTCATTGAATTATGCTTGCTTTAAAACATAATTGATTAAACAAATTGCTTAATTATATATCGATTATTTGATCACAAATAAGAAAGTAACAAAATTTGTAATTAAATTTTAAATTTCAATTTTAAAAATACCGTAAATATTATAGTAATAAATATAATAAATATAGCATTTCTGATCTTTATAAATAAAAAATATTAATATATAAAATATGATTAATCATAATTGAAGACCCTTTAAGACAATTTCAATGTATTTTATAAAATAAAAAAAATTGAATAAAAAATAAATAAAAATGTCAATGTATCCTAGTGTATATTATGTATTGCCTTGTTTAATGTAGAATGAAGATTCTACATTGAACACCATCACTTCATAAGACACCAGAAGTGTTGAAACAAAATGGCTATTTTTGTAGTGATTTTATAACATGTTTATCTTATCTTATTTTTGAATAAATAATATTTGCTCTAATCTTTATTGAGCACTTTTTAAGGATAGTATTTTTGTTTATTGTAATTTATTCTATGTACACCTATACTATACTTGTATATATATATATATATATATATATATATATATATATATATATATATATATATATATATATAGTTAAATTCCCAGATCAATTCTGTGGACAAGACAGATTGGTATAAATAAAATGACAATTGGAAAAAAATATCTTAGATTTTGCCGACGCGTTTCGTCTTCCGACTTTTTCAAGGCAAAAATGAAATCAAAATGTTCTTGTTATAGTTACATAAAAAAAAAAATACAAATTTAAAAAGATAGACGCTTCTGTCTAAGCCTTTTTTTCTGGTTAAAATCTCTTACTATAAAGGTAATTTATATTAACCAGAAAAAAAGGCTTAGACAGAAGCGTCTATCTTTTTAAATTTGGATTTTTTTTTTAAATGTAACTATAACAACAAGAACATTTCGATTTCATTTTTGCCTTGAAAAAGTCGGAAGACGAAATGCGTCGGCAAAATCTAAGATGTTTTTTTCCAATTGTGATATATATATATATATATATATATATATATATATATATATATATATATATATATATATATATATATTATTTATTTAAAAATATGATTCCTTCGCTACATAAGAGTTTCCTAAATTTCAAAACAAAAGCCGAAAACTTCAATATAATTATTTGAATTAAACTGAATTAAAGTACCAAGCTCTGTTCCATCTGCAAGCGAATTTTTTGGCAGAATAACTAATTCCTGAGATTTACGCGTTTTATAAGCATATTCATTATTAAAATTAAAATACTATGGTAACGGCTAGAGCAATTATTTAAAGAAAAAGGGTGTAAGGGTTAATAATTTGTTTCAATATCTCAGTTACATTCAAAGAGGTCAAGTCAGGGTAAGGTTGGGGTGTCTAAATTTAAAGCGGAAGATAAGTTAAGTGTCTATGGAGATTTTTTTTTTTTTATTTTTTTTTTTTTCCTGAAATGGTTTTGTGTATATAAAAAAACTGTCATAATTCGCTAACATTTGTTTTTTTGACGACTTCGTTAAGGTTTTTCTTTTTTTTTTTTTTCTTCTTTTTTTTTTAGGGTAGGGCCTTTAAACTTTTTATTTAGACTATGGCGATTAAAATTTGTATTTATTATTTTATGTGATGATGTCGGCAAAAAACCGTTAACTCATGTTATGTAGCGATGGAATCAAATTTTTAAATAAATAATTATATTTATGCTCTACTTTTGTATCGAGCACTATTTTTGAAAAATAATAACAAAAATACTAAAGAACATTGGATTACTTACCTAACGAGTTCTTTCCTATTTTCTATAAATTTTTATACGCACACACACACACACACACACACACACACACACTATATATATATATATATATATATATATATATATATATATATATATATATATATATATATATATCAGAAAAAGAAGTTGAATATGTAATTGTTGTCTTTACGAATATTTATTTCGAAAAACTGAAATTATTAGTTTTCAGAGTTCTAAGCCATTATATGTCTCTATCTGGGTGGCAGAGAACTCTTTCCATTTTATGCTAAGGATGGTGGCTTAGATTGATATCAGTTTGGAATACAATCTGATTGGTAAATAATGATCATGTAATCAGTCATATTAATTTTACCCCAAAATTTGCCGATAGTATATTTTTGGTAGTCAAAACTTGAGCGTGTCGGTGGGGGTCAGTGATCGTGGCTATTAAGAACAAAGTGTTAATTAGTTTAAGTTTATTGCATCTTAGTGGCATCCCACAAAGTTCAATATACAAGTAGCCATGTGCACAAGAAATGTTATCTTTTGCGTATTTGAGTGCGTGCGTTTGTGTGTGCGTGCCCGCCTGCTTAGGAATAGCGTTTTATCACCTTAATAATTATGATTACTATAATATTTCATTATTAAAATAAAATTAAAGTTTATGTACTATTCATTTTTTTTTTACTTTTATGATGCAGACACACGTGCAAGCGTCAAGGGAGGTAACTTTGTTAATGAAATGGCTAAAAACTATTTAAACTTATTAGTTAAAACCGAAATATTTTAAACTATCTGCTGTAAGCTTTTTTTAAAACATTTGTGCAATATTCATAATTAATTTTATTGAACGTAGGTTGCATTTTTTTAATATTTATAGCTTCAAGATGTTTTAATTTATGTTTATTATTTGCATGGAAAAGTATAGATGTATTTTCATCAAGAATTATCAACAATTGCTAATATGGACCGGCATGCCGTTCTAAAAGTTTGCACGTGTTTCTACATCATAAAATTGAAAAATCTCACAATATATAAACTTAGCGATTTTCACTTCAGATGTTAAAATTTAATTTTCAGATGAACAAACCATTTTGTCTGAGAAAAATGATGAACGCAATAATTTTTTGTCTTAACGTGCTGATAATATAGTGCTAATGTCGAAAGTAATCAAAATAAAATCCTATGCATCAACACGTTAATTTTCTTTCTTTCTTTATTAATGACATCAAAATACTTTCCGTGAATATGAAATGTTCCAATAAAAAATAAATAGAAATAACCTGTCTAAATTATTCAATGAAACATGTTTAAATGAAAACATGCTTCCAAAATATACGCAATATATATATATATATATATATATATATATATATATATATATATATATATATATAATAACTGGCCACTCGTATTCGAGTATACTGGTATACTAGAGCGGCTAGCCAATCCCTATTGCAGACTCTTGCTCAGGCATTTTTTATTTGCTCAACACCCAGAGAGCCCAACTATGGATTATACTGCAAGTATGCTGAGAAGACCTTAGTTACAGTTTCTGAGAGAGAGCATGTTATCTAGCATAATATATATGGGCGTGTGACCGAGTGCTTAGAACGCTGGTTTTCTCATCAGGAGACTCATGTTCGAATCTCATCGATTTGTCTGGAAGAAAAGTTCCTGATGTTATCGGTTTGGAGGGGGACCATCCCAACGTTCGTCACTTTTGAAAAGTGTCTGAAAAGCATACCATGGGTTGACCAATGCCATGTGAGTGGAATCAGATAGACGGAACACTTGTGAAACATTTGGCGGTCGTCGCAACCTGTGCTAGCACAAAGTCACATGTCATTGTGACGGAGGGTTTAAGCGTGCTGGCGTTGTTCTCATATATATATATATATATATATATATATATATATATATATATATATATATATATATATATATATATATATATATATATATATAATAGAATTAAGATTACATTAGGTTAATGAACATTTTTACATTGTAAATTGAAATAAAACTTACAAAGATTTTCAAAACCAGTCAATGGATTGTCAATTATTGAAATAAAACAGGTCAAACACTTTGGTTGGAAGTTTTAAATAAAATTTACAAGGTCAAAATGGTCATTAACCTCATGTAATCTTAATTCCTAAAAAAATATGTTGATCTTTTTAAATAAAACATTGAGCTCTATGTCTGAATATTTAATATTTTATATTGTATTAATAGGATTTACTTGGATTATATTCCAAAGAATTATATATATATATATTATAAGAGTTCTCATGTTTCAAAATCGAGAGCCGAAATCATCCAAATCATCCAAATAATTAATAAAATTAAGTTGAATTGTGGTGTTTAGTCCCGTTTAATCTTCAAGCGAAATTTTAGGAATATGCTATCTCTTTGTTTACGTGTATTTTTAGGCACGGTCCTTTACAGAATTTGTTATTGTGGGAGTGTCTAGACTATTTTCCTTCGTTAAGTGCTCAGGGAGTTAATTCTTATCAATAGATTCAATATCCTTCAGTGGGAACCAACTAAAGGATGACCGCAAACATTAGCCTTGAAATAGATACCCTACCCAACCTTAGCAAAACCTCTCAGAAACCTCTACTCTTATGTAGCGAAGGAATCATATTTTTAAACAAAAAATATTATTATAATATAAGCTCTACTTCTGTATGGAGCAATGTCTTCTTAAAAATAAAAACAAAAATACTAAAGAACCCCGGATTATGCACCCAACGTGTTCTTTTTCTATTTTCTGCATACCTGCACAATGATATATATATATATATATATATATATATATATATATATATATATATATATATATATATGTGTGTGTGTGTTTGTGTGTGTGTGTATGTGTGTGTGTGTGTGTGTGTGTAGAGAGAGAGAGAGAGACATTGTAAAGAGGATCTATTTATTTATTCAATATGATAACATTAGATGTCATAAACCGAGCGAACGCACACACCCAAAAACATACACGCGTGTTGTCTTTGTTTCTATTAAATTTCCACGTGCATGTAATTATATTTAATTATTCAATTACTTCTAAGTGTTTTATTACGAAAAGAAAAAAAAAGATTTCTTAAAAGATTTACATTAACCGTGTTTCTTTATACCCCTTCTTTATATCTATGTCTGGTGCCTCTGATAAAAAAAAAACAATATTTCTTTTAATAAAGGAGATATTTGAATAAAATCAATGGACTAACTTAATAATCAGACGTGACAATAAATACTCCAAACGCACGTGGCCATAAATTCTTTTTAAAATTTAAAAGAATTCGCTTCGCTGATGACTTATAAAATTTTTTTAAAAGTAATTAATTAGTAAGCAAAATAAATTAATTACATAAAATTAGATAAATGATAAATTGCATATATAAAATATTAATGACAATATATATATATATACATATATATATATATATATATATATATATATATATATATATATATATATATATATATATATATATACAAATTCAAATAATCTTAGAAAATAAATAGTGTTTTTAAAAACTTCAAATCCACTTACATCATGCCTTAGCATTATTCAGCGAAAAGAAATATCCGAAAAGAAATAAAAGAATATATTTACCTCCCGATTTCTCTCATACGATACCCAACTGACACTATTTTGCTGAACAGTCGAAATCAAAAGCTCATAACGCGCATGTGCGAAATTAACAATATAAAATGGCGATAATTCACCTATCGCACCCTATATACATATATATATATATATATGTGTGTGTGTGTGTGTGTGTGTGTGTGTGTGTGTGTGTGTGTGTGTGTGTGTGTGTGTGTGTGTGTGTGTGTAGTTTTTAGTCAATATATAGTCAATAAAGCCACGTCGCTGAGAAAGCGATTGAAGTCGAGATTCCAAGTCATTATCGATTACAATGCACATACTTCTTTGGATTTTGTCAAGAAACTCTAGATAAACAGCAGAGGCTCCAGAACACATATGTTAACAGTATTCAATGTATGGACGAATGGTTGCTTAGCAAAAGTGCAAGATGAACTCTGACGAGAAAAAAAAAACGCTTCTGGCACGACACAATGAGCCAACTTTCCTTGCAGTAAATGCAGATATTGATTCAATGTAGTTGTTCCACTTCAAGCCAGTTGAAAACGTAATGCCAAAAAAGGCGAGGAGAGACGCTTTTCCGACGTCGAGCATTAGCCATGCTGATGGCGGGCACGGAAATTTCACTTTGGAAGATCAGCTTGGTCTTGGAGGCATTAAAATTAATTTTCAAGAGCAGCGGACAGGTTAACTTTGTCAGCTTTGACCGATTGCCATTGAGACCAGAATAAATGGTAGAGTTCTCTGCATAAATACCTACATGGTAACTGATGGGATCAGGATGATCATTGAAGAAGATCAGAAACAGCTTAGGACCCAGTATAGAGCCTTGGGCACACCCGCATTCTAGTGAAATTATCTGTAACCGAGCGCGTTCAAAACGACACTCATTTCACGATTTGACAGGAATGACTGTATTAAATCAAAAAATCGCTCTGTAATACCGCAACACTGAATCTTACATAGAAGACCAGGATCTGTCAAACGCATTTGAGATATCTAGAGCCACAGCTCTAGTTTTGTGCCGTTATTATCAAGAGCTTGATATACATATTCAGTGATGGCTGTAATGATGTCGTCGGTAGAGCAGGCAAAACTGAATCTATATTGTTTTTTTTCAGAGTGTAGGTCGTGAGGGGTAAACGGTTAACCCCTTCAGTATTGATTAAAGCCTCGAATACTTTGAGAGGACAGTAGGAAACTAATAGGTCAATAGCTTCATTGGTCAAAAGCTTCTCAAGAGTTCTTAAAAACAGGGACAATAGTGGAGAATTTCCAACAAGCTGGAAAGCAGAAAGCAGCGACGCAATAGTTGTAGAATTTGGAGAGAACTGGAGCCGGCTCGGGAGCACATTTCTTTAGGACGACGACTGGTAACCTTTTCCTTATGGGAGTCTAATTTAGGAATGATGCCCGCGACCAGCGACTGGGTTATGCGCATATCACTCAGTATAGCCTCAGTTCTGGGGAGAAATCAGGTGTGGTTATCTAGATGAATCGAATGATCAGTTGGAAGAGAATTTCCGAGCAAAGCATTCGACAGTATCTGCTGTAGAAGTTAGGAATTGATTGAATAGAAGATGGATTTAGGATGTACTGTTGTTCAGTACACTTTTGCAGGTCCACCAATAATCTTTAGAAGCCATTGCGAGATGCTATAGTGATTTTCCTACCGTAGCTTAGATGTGGCACAAGGCCGAAAGTAGGGGGTACCGAATGAGGATCAAACTCACTCATCAGTCGTAATTGTTTTAGCAAGACAAGCTTGCTAACCATTACACCATCTCGAGATGTCGAAACTTGCGAGATGCTATAAGTTGTTACATTATATCAGCAAACAGTACTTTGATTTATTCAGGACACGCTTGCATTCCTTATCAGCAGAAAGAAAGAGACTTATGTTGCAATCAGACATGTCACTCTGGTACAGACTGAAGAAGTGATTCTTGTCGGCTAGATCGGCCGAGCATGCAGGTCAGAACTAAGATGAACACTGTATTTCCCTGCTAGGATGAAAGCATCGATGCCGGCTTTCACCCAGAAGAAGACCTCAGACGTTCATTTTAAAAACAGGCTGATTACATCATTCCAAGGGACCTCACAGAGGAATTCACGGAATGATTCCCAATCTGCTCTTTGATAATACAAAGAGATTCTGTTGGTATAATGTTCTTGGCTCGTTGGGGAGCGGAATGAGATGTTTCAAGACACTAGCACATAAGTTGCCAGGACAGTAAAGCTGCGTCATACGACAGGAGGTAGGGACAGACGTAAGAAATAGACCGATAATAGAAGCGTTCCCGTCAAGGTTACTAGGTAAATGCGTGGGTAAATCAACCACTTGCGTGAGAGAGTGTATGATTGAGAAGTTAAGCGTTTGGATGCCAGCGAGGTCAGTGACAGAGTGTTGAATCCACCTGGAATGGTGGGCATTAAATCACAGAACACGAATATGTATGCAAACGGTTGTAGGAACATGGTCTTGTCTATATTATTTGATATAATATCTAGCACGCACAGTCTTGAGAGGAAGGGGAACCGTAAAGAAAGAAGAGTTATCTGACTAAATTAAGTAGAGAGAGATGGAGACATATGTAAGAATAGCCTATAGATATGAAAAAGCTACTGTTAAGAAGAGAGAGCTATAAAAGAAAAAGAAGACAGACGATAACGATTTCATTTAAATTTTTGAAGAGCAAAGTTGACCGGGAAGCAAGAAGCTGAAAAAGATTTACACAAGTGAAAATTGGCATAGAATAAATTTTCGCATAGAATTTACGGTAATAACATGATGGTTAGACATTTCAACTGTAGATATAAATATCTATGAACATAGATAGATAGATAGATAGATAGATAGATAGATAGATAGATAGATAGATAGATAGATAGATAGATAGATAGATTTTAGGTTGGCCAGAATGTCTTGGCCAACTTAGGGAAAAAAAATTAAGAAAAAAGCAGCAAAATTTTATGGAGCAACGATTCTCGACGATCTTCTGCCATCGATCAGTCATCATCCAAATCTGTCCTAGATACACAGCTCTCTGCCTTTGAAGAAAACAACCGTAAACAAGCTTCCTTCACTTCATCAAAAAAGTCTAATCGCAGGTAGGGGAGAATCTGTGTCATTGTGCGGAAAAGCCCATTGGCTATCGGGAGCGGATCGTGAGCGAATGGTTGATGTGGAGGAATATCGCCACCATCCATCACTTTGAAATTCTCCTTAGTTAACCTGACATTGTTTGACCTCGGATTATTTTGGTGAATCAAAACCCGACATCGATTGACTAAAGCAGGATACATATTTTATTTGTCGTATTTGCGATCTAATGAAAATTTAAAAAAAAAAAAAAAGTAGGACTAAAGATATAGCCGTGGGGTCACCTGCATTTGTACAAAAAGAACAGGAAGAGTGACCGGTCGGGATTAATTTTATTTCACAATTTTATAGTAAAGATTGGATCAGTTAAGAAAATGTGTCCGGTGACTCCGTAACTTTTCAGCATGTGACGAAGACCTGTATGGCAAACACTGTCGAAAACGTTCGAGATTTCCAAATGGCTTCACTATTTTTATCTGGAGCTTGATAGATTATTTCCCAAATTACCGTCAGTACATCAGCATTTGACCTGGAGAAGCGAAATCCATGTTGCTTTTCTAATGTCCTGCGATATAAGATGATTAACTATTAGGTTGGTGCAAAAATAATTACGTAATAATGTCGTTTTTTGACGTTAAAAATACGTCAAAAAACGACATTATTACGTCATTATTTTTGCACCAACCTAATAATTCGGAATTAATTAGTGCCTCTAGGAGTTCCTCAAAAACAGATAAAAGGCCGATAGTTGAAAGAGTCGGACGGTTCACCAGATTTCTAAAAACTAGAAAAACAAAGGAGAGGTGTGTGTGTAAAAATTCAGATATAACTGAAAATATATCTGCAAAAAATATATGAATAAAGACAAAAGGAAAAACGTTTCTTAGCCGACGCATTTCGTCATCTGATAGACATTATTAAGGCAAATGATCTTATTTTGCTACAAGTATTTATAAACAGAAGTAAAAATGTCTCTAGTATTTTTCAGAAATTTTAAATTTAAGAGTATGATTTAGAGTCACTGAATGTCAAGGTAAACTATGAAGGATGTTGATGAAGTCATTTAATGTCTAATCAAAATCGAATATTTTTTTTTCTTTTAATTTGTGTTCTGGAGTTTGTTTTTTTTGTTTTTTTTTTAATATAATGTAAGTATTATTTATTTTATTAGGTTGGTGCAAAAATAATGACGTAATAATGTCGTTTTTTGACGTTAAAAGACGTCAAAAAACGACATTATTACGTCATTATTTTTGTCCCAACCTAATAGTTTTGTTTGTGAAACAAGATAATGTATATATTTTAAATTAAATAACAGACCGTTTTCTTATAATTTATTTAAGAAGAATATATGCAAATGCATACATTCAAGGGCATAAACAGGCAGACGCGATTTTTTTTTCTATTTTTAAGCGTTTCAGCCCAAGTAAGGAGGGAAGCCACTATCACGCAAGGGGTTACAGAGAGCTAGGAGTGATAGAAGAAAGGATAGGGGATAGACAGAGGCGTCTGGAGACGTCGATTGGCATTACTTTTGAATAGTTGGAGATTATAGCTTTCAGGAAAACAGGAAAAGTGGAGGAAGTTCCACAGGCGAGAGGTTCGAGACATGAAGCTATTGGAGTAGGACGGCTACATTTAAGAGTTTCGACAGTGAAAGGGTGTGAGCGAGGTGCAGACTAGTAGAACACTTAAATATGTGTGTAAATGTGTGTGTGGGTATATATAGGGTGGGGTGGGTAAATTGTCACCAAGATACATTCTTAATTTCGCGCATGCATGTTGTTGGCTTTTGATTTTCTTGACTGCGATAGAGTCAGTTCGGCAACATTAATCAATTCATTTCAACCTAAATACTGCTTAGCATTGGCAGTGAAAGTTCCAATACAAACATTGTAAAATGTTTGAGTGTTAATCTGAGGACAGTGTAGAAGATTCGGAAAAAAAATGGGTGAATCTAACGGTAAAGGTGTTTGTAGTGATCACTAGTTATACCTCCATTCATCATCCTACAGGGTCTTAGATTCAACAGGGAGGCCTAAAGAAAGTGCCTCGAAAAATTAGTGCTACTCTGGGTCAAGAGGGTGGCTGATGGAAGACTTTATATTTGGCATCAGTACTATAAACAACGCCACATAAGAAGGAGAACCCACTTACGGTTGTTATACAATTTTTGCGACAACATAAACCGCTTACATCTGGCCAGCTAACTCCCAAGTTTGCAACTATTTTGGCTATTATGTGTGGTTGGTAGTTGAGCGAGAGTTTATCAAAAGTCGTTGTAATACCAAACATGACCCGAATTCAACGATTATGCCAGCAGTCATTAAATAAATCAAAGAAACCGTCCAAGCAGAGATACAGGAGTTTCCAAAATTTTGTGAAGACGGATTTTACTGATTACATTTACGCCTAACGATTTGAAGTGTGTAATTTTGATCAAATATATTTGTTAAAAAGGGATGTCAGTGTTATTTTATTTTTGAATAATTTAGACAACAATTTACCATCGCAGCCTATTGCTGGGTTCTGACTTAAATGTCTGTTTTTATATTTTTATTTACGCTTTATTTCTGACATTGAGCATTTTAACCCACAAATAAAGCATACCTTAAAACTATATTTAATCATATATATATGTTTGTGCATGTGTGTGTGTTACACACACACACACACATATATATATATATATATATATATATATATATATATATATATATATATATTGTCTTTTGATTTCTCGCTCCCTCTCCCTAACTTTGTCTCTCTCTATCTCTCTCCCTCTCTCTCGCTCTCTCTCTCTCTCTCTCTATATATATATATATATATATATATATATATATATATATATATATATATATATTTTTTTAATTAAATCGCGACACGGAAATTTCTCTGTTTCGGAACTTAAATCTGTTTAATTTTCAAGAGATGCCTGGTAAATTTTTATGAAAATGATTTACTTTTGAAAACCAAAGGTTATTTTGTTTAAGAGTTAAGAAGGAGGAAGAAACAAGATTTCGAAATTTTTATGGGTTTGTCTTCTTTGACCAATGAAAGTACAGTTCAAAGATAAAGCCGAAAAGTGTAACAATCTAAGTTAGGATGTGTGTTTTGTATTCCGATTCGTCTTATTGAACTGTCATTTGTAGACATGTCACCAATTTCCCTCAGGTTAAAAATATGGTTTTAATTGCAAAGTGATGTGTATCCAACAAAGGTTATAGGATTTATTTATTTATATTTAGAAATATTATTGTTAATACTTTAG
>OZ010605.1:12394116-12396616 GCA_963932145.1 Acanthosepion lycidas
ATTCTAATAATCTCTTTTCCTTAGACCTCATGTATTTCAACTTAGTGTTAGATTGGCAAATGTGTCTGATCTTGTTTTCTGTTTAATAGATAGCTGTAACCGTAAGTTCGATTCTAATAATTTCTTTTCTTGTACTTTACATTTGTTGCTTCCTTGCCACATACAATTTTCACAAATTTAAATGCAACATCAATCGCCATCTTCTATCATTCTGAATGTTGTTCGTTTATTGTCTTTTCTCATTATTAATGTATTCCCATTGCCTTCCATTCCCAGTAATGCATTGCATCTTTTTGCCATTATCATTTTGCTTGGAGGGGAATGATAAAAATATTGCTGTCAATTAACTAGATTATGAATTTCAAGTTCATATATTTTGGATTTGAAAGTCTGTTGAATCGGGGCCTTATGTAAGACCCTAATAAAATAAAAATAACCTCATGAAAATTTAGTGTTCGTGCCTTTTATAATAATAATATCTGTCTCTATTTCTGAGATGAAATATTATATCCACTATTTACATCATTCGGACTATTGTCCTGATCTTTGTCGATATATTCATTACCAAGTTTCGGCCGTTGTACAACCAGGCCTTCTTCAGGCGACTGGAATTGCATACTGAACGCTTTATTTCGCTCACTGGGATATACTGTTCTCGGTCCACATGCCATGTCTAATGGATACCAGTTATCAGTTATCTGCTGTTAAATCCCCCTCCAAGTACTCCACCGCCTTAACCAGTTATTTTACTCACACTGTTTGGATCATGCCACTGGATCTAACTAACACCTTTATCCACTGTGCCAAGTGTCCTTGTCTATGTAGTCCATCCTTAGAAGTTGTTTACCTATTACTGGCGTTGGCGAGTATTGTATTTTGTTGATGTTATAAAAAGTACCTTTTCATTTGTAACCTCCATTTTGGTTATTCTTCATTCAGCAACATTTTTTTACGTTACAACACTCTATCTATCTATCTATCTATATATATATATATATATATATATATATATATATATATATATATATATATATATATATATATATATTGAATTTGTAGTTCTGATGAGTTGGATCGTATTTACGATTCCAATGGAATAAATTAAGACTATGGAATATTAGTGTTTAAACCTTTTTACTGATATATATATATATATATATATATATATATATATATATATATATATATATATATATATATATATATATATATAAAAGAGAGAGAGATAGAGAGAATTACATTTTCAGAAATGACTCCGGGTATGTAGATAATTTGGGTTCTTTCGCTAGATAAAAGTATAAGGAATTCAAATACCAATGTGGACCCCACTATAAAGTTTATAAAATGTATTATCCTTAGATATTCCGTGATCAGCTGCCAATTTCATCTTATCGAACCAATCAGATTAACTAAATGGTTCGTTGAATGAAACTTTCATATATTTTGCAAAACTAACTTCATCCCATTGTGCCATTATTAGGAATTCTGTTATCTATTAAGTATAACTCAAGTCTGACATAAGGCCAATAAGAAATGGTATCCAGTTTTGAACATATTCGTATGTGCAGCAATATTCCTTTCGATATTAACTTGTTAAATATTTCTTTATCGCCCCAGCTTACACAGAATATTCTAGAAACTTTACGGAATTGTTTTATTGTTAGAGATATGTGACTCAATGGCTTCGTTATTGTAACATTAAAATCAACTATTTGTTTAAATTTTCAAACTGACCGCCAATTCCAGCGTCTTCACCACATTATCTCAAGTTTACCAATTATTTAGATGAAAAATTTCGCACAGGGAAAATAACATCAGACTGGCTTTTCTTCGCTTAACAATATCAATATTCTTTATTTGCTGTGTCCCTTTTCGACATCGGCGATCATGGCTCTCCGCAACTTCCCATCTTTTGTAGTTTTAAATAAACTTTGTCTTTCTGTTATTTATCATAAGCCCTGTCCTGTCATCCATTTACTCAAGCACATTAAATATGTTATAAGTACCTTCTCTCTGTAGGTCTTCCCCTCTCTGTCCTGTGAGTATCAAATTTGCCCATCCCTCCTTTCTCATTATATATCACATATATATCAATTGTCTCTCCCTGATGTTAAGTATGAGTTTTCATTTTGTTTTCATTTTCTACAAAATTTCGTCGTTAATCACATGTTGTATCGACGCTATACTCAGTATCCTTCTGTAGAACCACATTTCTGTCGCTACAAATCACGTCTTCATGTCTGAAAAGATCGCTCAGCACTTACTGCCATCCCTGAGGACAGCTATCACATAGCTGCTTAGTAGTCTTTTCTTTGTTTCTAGCGAAAAATTTCTATTTCTTATTACTCTACTTAGATTTTAGAACATTTCCTTCATTACCCAAATACGCCTTGGGAATTCAGTGTCACTCTTTACGTCCTCTGTTAAAAACTCTTCCATGGTATTTAAATGTCAACTCTTGTTTAATTTTGGTAACTCTGATTTACAATTCGAAATTTAG
>OZ010605.1:12401616-12471616 GCA_963932145.1 Acanthosepion lycidas
AATCTACTATTTAACCTTGTATCCGAGTCCGTATTATCTTTCTATGGTTCTGCACCATAACAATAGATTATGCAAAAAACTGGTAGGTAACACTGACATGTTTAGGAAGTGTTATTAAAATAATCAAGAACATATGACAGATGTGAGACAAAAGGTTCTTTAACCTACTCAGTGAGCTTGAATAAATGGATGGCGGAATAAGTTTTATGAGAGATAACAAAAAGACAAAACATATAAAGAGCTCGGAAGGACAGAAAACGTGGAAAAACATGATCACTGACATGCTTAGGAGGGATTATTAAAATAATGTAGAACATATAAAAACAGCAAACCGCTTCCCTAGGGAAGGCAAATCTGAGGGAAAATAAAAAGAAAGGGGTGTAAAGACAAGTATGTGTGTTTTCATCGGACTTATTGAAGCTGTACAGTGAGGCGATTCTATGAGAATTAGAAGTCCTACCAGGATTCCTTTTTGCTGGTAACAATCAGATACAGATGACACAGTGTTAATAGCAGACACAGTGTTAATAGCAGACACAGAAAATAAATTACAATAATTCCACGAGAAGGAATTGAAGGATAACGACATTAATGGACAAAATAGCAACAGCATAAGGACACAATGCATGGTTGTCACAACCCAGCATGTAAATTTAAAAACTCGAATAACAGAATCAAACAAGTACAACAATTTAATTATCTTTGAAGTGTCTTAACAAAGCAGGCAAATTGCGACACTGAAATCGAAAGGTGCATACGAATAACCACAGATGAATTGGAAAAACTTGCCGGGTTATTTCCGCCCAATTTTCGGAGCAGTGCTTAGAGGACTCTCTGCAATACTATAAATATTTTGCAATAATTTTTTATCACTCTCTTCTTATATTTTTGTATACTTCGTGCGTTCCCTTTTAGGGGAAACATGAGCAATACATATATACGCACACACATGGACGTACCCACATTCACTCAACTCACATACTTTTGACACAAAAGTTTCCACATTATTGTTTTTGTCGCTTGATTTTGTTGTTAATACATTATAATTTGTATATATATATATATATATATATATATATATATATATATATATATATATATATAAATATATATATATAGATAGATAGATAGATAGATAGATAGATAAGTGAACATTGAAGTGAACACTCAGAGGTGACAGGCTGTTTCATGCTGGACGCCATCGTCACATCTGAGGGTTGACTTCAATGTTCACTTTTATATTTATATTTACATACTCTCTATCTCTGATATTGAGCACTTTATCCCATAAATGTAGTACAGCTTATATATATATATATATATATATATATATATATATATATATATATATATATATATATATCGGTTGTCGTTGTTTCTTTACATTATTTTTTCATATTCCGAATCCGCCATGTTTGTTGTGAATATTTCAGGAGACACACGTGTTTATTTCAAAACGCGTACACCGGCCCGCAACAATTTTTTTTTTTTATAATGCTAAAACTCTATGAACTTTTTTGCCTGCTTTCTTGTGCGTTTTCCACCGTGCATACGAAGTAATAAATAGACAGTGGGGGAACGAAACATATAAACTTATTATCAGGTTGGAAGCGGGGGAAGGGAAGGAAAAGGTATGTATAATGATTTAAGCTCTTTCCATATCTCTCTTTCCATGTCTCTCTTTCCACCTCTCTTTCTATTTCCAGTTTTTTCTCTCTCTCTCTCTCTTGTCTCCTTTCTCTCTCTTTCCACCTCTCTCTTCTCTGTCTTTTTACTACTCTCTTTCCACCACTGATATTTCGTGCGGGCTAATTTATATTTTAGTTTTCTTTAATGAAACAATACTTTAAATATTTTAAATATTTAAAAAATATTTTATGCCATTTTTTAAAAATATTTTCTAGTGAACATGATTTTGAAATATTTTTCGGCCTATTAAAAAATATATTTTTAAGTTAAGGCAATTTAAAAAAATACATGAAGTGAATAAGATTTTAAAAAGCGGGTTGGTTTTACAATAAGTATTTTTTTATTTCAACTTTCTTCAGACGTCTTGGGTAAGACCATAAACTACATCCAGTAGCAAGGCCTCTGCTCAGAAGGTTTTGAGGAGCGAGGAACCACCTCTTAATTCCTGGTGTTCCTAGGTCCATTCTGACCCGAGATGGTACCACCTGTTAGGGTCTCAGATATGGGTAAATAGTTAACTATTACCAGAACTACTTTTTTGAAAAAAAATATTACCAGGAATACAACTTTTAAATGAAATTGCCAGATACAGAAAATATTACCAGCAATAAAAAATGCTGTTGGCATTAAATAACCTATTGAGGTTGATATGCTGTAAAACAAAATAAACCAAACCAAACTACACCAAAGAAAATATTCTATTCATACGAATCTATCCTAAAAATGTTGTCGGCATTAAATAACTCATTGAGATTGATATGCCGTAAAGCAAAATAAACCAATCTAAACCAAAGAATACATCTTCTATTCATACGAATCTATCCTAAAATTGTTGTCGGCATTAAATAACCCATTGAAATTGATATGCCGTAAAATAAAATAAACCAATCTAAACGAAAGAATACATCTTCTATTCATACGAATCTATCCTAAAAATGAAGTCGGCATTAAATAACCCATTGAGGTCGATATGCCGTAAAACAAAATAAACCAAACCAAACTCAACTTTCTTTAGACAATATTTTAATGTTGAATTAAACTTCAATTTTTTATAACCTTGACTGTCAGCGATCCAACAGCTCACAGTTTAAATGATAACTGTACGGAACTGTTATGTAATATCAGTCCTCCGATATGTTAGTAAATGTTGAACAATCGCCCCCAAAATGAAGAAGAGACTAGATGCAACAGAATTGTGATTCAATAGAAAGATTCTAGGGATATCTTGCACCGAACATGTGACCAACTAAGATATAATGGGAAAAAAATGACACTTGTAATTAATTAAAAAAATTGATACTGACAGGACAGATGAAATACAAGAGGTTCAATAACCTACTCAGTGAGCTTGAATAAATGAATGGCGGAATAAGTTTTACGAGAGAAAACAAAAAGATAAAATTTATTAAGAAATGGGAAGGACAGAAATTGTGGGGAACCATGATCTCAAAACACCTTCAAGAATGCGGCACATAGAAGAAGAATATGGATGAGATTTAAAATGAATATATTCGTACGTGATTTAAATTTAATTCAACTCTTTTGCAAATATAAATTTTATTCAACTATTTTGCAAATATTTGCTTTATAACTTGGAATTCTATTTCTTTTTGCTTTTTAAATTTTATCCAAAAATCCGTTACATATTTTTTAACCTTCTTCTTCTTCTTTTTCTTCTTCTTTTTCTTCTTCTTCTTCTTCTTCTTCTTCTTCTTCTTCTTCTTTTGTTTCTTCTTGTTGTTCTGCTTTTTCTTCTTCTTTTTCTTCTTCTGCTGCTATTATTTTTTTCTTTTTTCTTCTTCTGTTTATTGTTCTTCTTCTTCAGTTTCTCATTCCCCTTCTTGTGTTCTTGCTTGTTTCTTCTTTCGGTGTCTTCTACTTCTCTTACTTCTTCTGTTTCTCGTTAATTTCGTTCAACAATAATCCTCATATCTGTCATCTTTCACTCAACAATAATCGCTCAGTTTTTCATCTTTCTTTTATAGTTTTCATCTTTTTTTATCTAAATATTTTTTAGGAAACCTTTTTTCCTCTTCTTTAGCTTATTCTTCCTCTTCATTATCATCACCTGCCTCTTCTTCCAACGTTACTGCTCGTGCATCCGTATAATCGATAACCACTCTTGATATATACACAAAATTGAGCAAGTATACACACACGTTCATCACATGCATATAAGCCAAGTAATAAAAACTAAACAAGGACATATTTACATATACAGACTGTCACTTAATTGCCCGCCACCATCAAAAATACAATTGGACACAGCTACACGCCAATGTCATATTTTCTTCTCATCCCCTTTGACAAACCCGACTAGCATCAAAGCTGGCAACATTCAATAATTGACATGTGTGTTGAAAAGAATCTTTTCAATCACCAGCCAACAGGTCTCCAGATAAGGTTCGCTTGCATCAGGAAAGTTATTAACGCATTTTACTGCAAGCCATGTGTGAATTTAAAGTCGACCTATACACGAACACTTTAATTATATGAAACAGGGGGAAGATAATCTGAGGCTAAAGAAAGCTAAAACAGAAGATAAAAGGGAAATTATAAAGATGATATGAATGAAGAATGAAAAATAAAAAGTAATAGCATAAATAATCGAAATAATAATGCAAGATTTTAAAAAGAAAAGGACAAAAAAAAAAACTCTCCGTGTCCGAATCTGTACATTCCATTTGTTAAATTGTTCAAAATTGCCTCTATTTATTTTGGGATAATCATCCTTTAGTTTTCGATTTTCTTTTCCTTCTTGAAGTTTCTTCTTCTTCTTCTTCTTCTTCTTCTTCTTCTTCTTCTTCTTCTTCTTCTTCTTCTTCTTCTTCTATCCTCCTCTACCTATTACTCTATACTGAAAAGTCTTTTCTTCCTCCTCTTTTTTTCTTCTTCTGATCTTCCCCATCCTTTTTCTGACACTCCTAATTCTCCGCCTCCTTCTCCTCCTCCTCCTCTTTTTCTTCGTCTCCTTCTTCTTCTTCTTCTTCTTTTTCTTCTTCTTCTTCTATCCTTCTCTACCTATTACTCTATACTGAAGAGTCTTTTCTTCTTCCTCTTTTTTTTCTTCTTCTGATCTTCCCCATTCTTTTTCTGACACTCCTCCTCCACCGCCTCCTCCTCCTCCTTATTCTTATTCTTCTTCTTTGGACAATCCTAATTACATATTTCCTTTCTTCGTAATTTCTTCATTCACTTTTTGTAACCTAAATATTTTTTACGTATTTACATCTCTTTTTTCTTCTTCTTCTTCTTCTTCTTCTTCTTCTTCTTCTTCTTCTTTTCCTACTTCTTCTTCTCAGTTAATTTTTACCTTTTAACTTAACTCTTCTTTCCCTTTTGTTCTACAGTATTTATTTATCCCTCTCTTTTACGTTGTGTCCTCATCCAACGTTAAATTCATAATATTTTTCTTTTCCGTTTCGTTTTCTCTTTCCTTTCGCCATCCCTTTTTATTTTATCATTCTAATATCTTTCGATGCTTCTCAGTTGTTTGCATTTCCCTCCCCTTGTTTCAAATCTTCATTTTTTTTTATTTCCATCTTCATACGTATTTTGCATTTGACAGCCTTTCTACATTTCTCTTCAATTTCTACTTGATTCGATTTCTCCTTCGCTTTTTTAATATTAGATTTGCTTTTCTTTCATTTTCTACGCTTTCAACAATTGGTTGATGTGTCCTTGAGATATTTCGAAAATTTCTATCCGTAGACAATTTGTCGTTCTAGTGTCGCCATTTGTCTTCGTATATTATACAACAACTTTACTGGAAATACCGATCGTCTCTGTCTAATTCCTTCATTGCCTTCATTTTTTCTCATTGTTATGTAGTCTTTATATTTCAAACAAGTGTCCTCTTCATCAATAACGTTTAGCAATGTTTCAGGGCATCAACACAGACACACACATACAACACACGTGTTTGACTGTGTATGTTTGTGCCTGTGTGTATGAATATGAATACATGAATGTAAGTATTTTAGAAATCGTAATTTTTTGGTCGAGTGAACCAAATAGATTTGCAATTGTTTTGTTGAAAATGTAACATTTTCCGAGGAGGTAAGTGAAATGCTCAAAGTTATTTTCTGATGTCTTTGGGTTTTTGATTACTTGATGTGTAAAATTCCTTTACAGATATCTACAAGCAAAGAGGTATGTACTTGTAAAATTGTGTTAGTTTAATTTCGGTCAGGTCAGGCATACGACTGCTACTGGTAACATGGAACCCTGTAAAACTTGTCGCATGTTCGGGTCGCGACAAAACCACCTGATCGACTAGCATTTCTAGCTTCATTTCATCTCACAGGACGAAAAATAAGACACGTGAAAGGTTGGATCAGCTACTTATAGCAACCAAGAGCCAGCACACACACACACACACACACATACAAATACATACATACACACACACACACATACAAATACACACACACATACACACACACATATATATATATATATATATGTATATATATATGTCGAGAGAGAGAGGAGGCACGATCATGTAGTGGATAGCGACTCGGGCTGAGGAATGTCAACCAACGATCAACATAGACACAGACACTTGCACATACACACACACACACACACACACACATGCACATACACACACAGAGATAGAGGAATCGGGGAGCCGAGTTCGAATTCCAGTCGTATCCATTACTTTCTCTTCCGTGCTAATAACCCTGGGAAAGGTATTAACCCTCTTCTTCTTTCCCTCCAGCAGAACGGACTGGGTTCTATAGCCTTGGATGGCAACTGGTGTAGATGGAGGATAAATCTGAATTCACAACCTGCGTAGGGTCGTTTGGGCAACTTGTGGCACGTAGTGCACCAGGTCTCTGTATTCGTGCCCAATGCCTTCTTCAATATAATCAAATCTCGTGTGCTGGTGTCTGGCAGTCGGTCCCTAGGAACTGAGCTGGATGACACTTATATGTTCAATACGACGCGAGAGTCCACCAAATGTGTGTGTGTGTGTATATATATATATATATATATATATATATATATATATATATATATATATATATATATATATATATATATATATATATAACGTAGTTCATTCGAACATATGAAAACCGCTACATCAAAGCATCCATGTTTCGATGCTTATCACAGCATCTCATCAGGCGGCGGGGGGGGGAAAGTTAAGTTTATTATAATTTTTAATATTTTCTAAAAATATATAAAAAATAGCGGTTTACATATGTTCGAATGTAATACCTGATCGAGACCTATTTTAAATGTTCTAAAAATTACAATTGATATTCTATTCGTTCTCTTTATATTTGTACACACACACACACACACATATATATATATATATACATATATATATATATATATATATATATATATATATACATATACATATATATAAAAGTGAACATAGAAGTCAACACTTGGAGGCGACAGTCTGTTTCATGCTATATGCAATCGTCAGGCCACATATGCTGTTATTTTTCTCGGCTATTTATATATATACGGGTTAGTGTGCATTGTGGGTATTCTATTATGGCGGTTATTTTAACGGAAGTAGTTTGTTTATTTATTTGGCTCTAATTATATTGCTTGTTTTTATTTTTTATTTTTTTGTTTCTTATTTCATTTATTTATTTATTTATTAACGTAGTAAAAATTTGTTTATATCACTTATTTAACAGTTTTGTTTTGGTTTGAGAATTTAATTAAAGCTATTTGTTCAATTTTGGGGTTGATTGTTGGAGTTCATTCTAACTATTATTTTGGCGGGAACAGTTTTTAATTGATTACCTTTATTTGGGATTGGTTTTTTACTTATTTACTTGGATGAATTTAGGTCAATTTATTTTAGTTGTATATTTTCTCTTTTCGGTTTTCGATTTTTAAGTAACATAGTATTTATTTATTTTTTATTTCCATTTTTTTTTTTTTGTTGTTGTTTATTAGTATATTTATTTGTTTTTATTTTATTTTTTCCGTTTTTCATTTTTCATGTCTGCATTTTGAGATGAGCTCGGATCTTTTATTTAATAATTTATTTTTGTCGGGGAAAGTAATGATAGCTATTTTTTCCTCCAAGCAAAGTTTGCAAGTTTTTGATTGGTTGTTGTAGGCTGATGTTTTTTCCTTATCTTCCAAGATATTTTTGGTGTGATGTGCGTTTTGTTTTTAATTTCCCAGTTTTGTGTTTATAATTTCTTTGTATCCAGTGTCCTTCAGTTACTCCTATGTATACGTTTTCTTCATTATCTGGTGATTTTATCGTGGCTTGGTATATTACGTTGTTTTGTAAACAATTTCCGTTTAAGGGACATTCGTTCTTTATTCTGCAGTTGCACGTGGGTTTAATTTGTTCGTGTGGTTTGTTGATAATTTTCCTATTGTGTTTTTTATTATTATTTGTGCCATGTTCTCGGTGCAGCTGTAGCTGATTTTTACTGTGTTTTTGTTGAATATCTTGTGTAAGGTGCTTGATTCTGGGAAGTGTTTGTGTAAGAGATTGAAGAATATTTTTCCTACGTTTGTTTTTACGTTCTTGCTGTACGGTGGGTTGAACCATATGATATTTCTTCTCCTGTTGGCCTTTTTTGTATTCTGTGGTGAGTATGTGAGTATTGCTGGGAATCCGCTATCTTTTAGGGCCGTTTCATAGTCTTTCTTAGCTTTGTTAAATAGGGATTCATTGGAGGAATTGTCGGAGAGCCTGCTGTTAATCGATTTTGGTACTTTGTTAAAATCTCTCTTTCCGCACAGACACACGCAACACATACAGACAATCCTACAACTTTTCTTCAATTTTTCATTATATTCCAACAATTTATCTTTTAATTCCCCACTATCAGCTTTCTGTTTATTTACAAAATCAAAAGTAATATGAGAAAAGTGTAGGTCTCTCGGTGAGAATCTAATTCACTTCACTAAATATCCTCCACAACCTGAGTGAGCAAAATTCTACTCCATGACGAGACTTCATAATGCAAGATTTGTTGATTACAAACATATCCAATCATCCGTTCGTGTCGTAGAGACATATGCTGCTGTAAGGTTTCTGTCATTTGCTATGGTTGTTGGCCGAGGGGGAAAATGCCTGACGGAGCCCAGACTTCTTGATGATGGTTTTGAATTGGTTGCACTACCAAGTCGAATGTGACCAGACTAAACTAATAAATCAACCAGCGGTGGAGGATGATCGGTTCTTTTCTTTCAATTAGTTTTAAGCGAGTTTATAGAGACTGTAGTATAATTTGAACTTGTCACAACGGTTTCACTTCCCTACTACTACTTCATTTGTTCTGTGTCCCTTCAGGAAGTGGGTGGTCATGGCTCTCTACAACTTCTCATCCGTTATAGCTCTTAGTAATGTTTTTCTTTATTATCCTTTCAAATCTCTGTTCTGCTATCCATATACACAGACTTGCAAAACTCGCTTTGTCATAATGTCTAAAGTCTAAGTGTCATATTCTCTAAATTCGCTTTAGTATGAAGAGTAACATTTCTTCTTCTATGTACTATGTTCCTTCGAGACGTCGGTGATAATAGCATTCCACAAGTCCGTCCCGTTCGTTGATCTTATCATCGCTTATCACTTTGCCATGCCTCCATATCCCGTTCTGTCATCCATTCGCACCTGCCTTTTCTTATTACGCTTAACTTTGATAAGTGCTCTATGACATCTTCCCTCATCCAAGAATTTTCACCTGCTTCTTTTTTATTCTGTGGCTAAGCGGGTTTTGTTACCCTTTTCATTAGTATTTCTTTGGTTACATTGTCCAGCATTCACGTGTATACATGAGGAATGATATCACAAACAAGTTGAGAAATATGTTCTTTGTTTCTAACGCAATTTTCATGTTTCTTAGTATTTTGCTTAGATTTTGGGAGGCATATTTAGCTAATTAATAGGCATTCGTATGTCAGTGTCAGGTTTTCAAACTTATTTAAAATACGTCCCAGATGTTTAAATCTCTGTAGTCTTTTTTTAAATATTCTATCCAATTATAAATACTAGGATAAGGTAGCTTTTATAAAAAACTGAAGAAGACCTCTCTGCGGCTGCTCGGTCTCACATTGACTGCTGACCTGAGATGGAACAAATACACTGAGTCAACTGCTTCGTCAACCGCAAAGAAAGTTGGCTCCCTGTTCCGCGCCAGGAAATCCCCCCCCCCTGAATCGATCCTTCAGATCTACAAATCAACAATTCGCCATTGCATGGAGTATTGCTGACATATATGGTCTGGATCCCCTTCTGTTTGCCTCGGGGTTTTTGATAGCCTCCAGAGGCGGATATGCAATATAATTGGCCCTGTTCTGACATCTCGTCTACAGTCACTTTCTCACAGACGCGCCGTCGCCTCTCTCTGTCTTTTTTTTTTTACAAATACTTTGATGGCAATTTCTTCGAGAAGCTGCATTCGCTGACTCCCAGATTTCATGAGTTCAAGCGCCCTACGAGGCTGGCATCCCGCTATCACCCTTTCACTGTCGAAACTCCTAAATGTAGCCATCTCTTCTACTTCAATAGCTTCATATCTCGCACCTCTGACCTGTCGAACTCCCTTCTCTATTCCAGTTTCTCTCAGAGCTATAATCTCCAGCTATTCAAATGTAATGTCAATCGACAACTCCATTTGCCTTGATCTATCCACTACCCTTCTCCTCATCGTTTCCTCTATCACTCCTATCTCTGATCTTGCTCCAAATTTTATGTAACCCCTTCCGTCCTAGTGGCTTCTCGGCTTGCTTGGGGGGAAACGCTTAAAAAAAAAGTATGGTGATATTTTGTTGCAATAGCCATCTCTGTAGAAAATATAATAATGATTTACTAATAAGAGTCCTACTAATTAACCCATCCCGGAGATGGGTGGGTGAATAAGCGGATTCGAACAATTCCCAATATGATTTGTGTATAAATGAATAAAACAAACCCGACTGGAGCAGGAAGTCGGCACTCCTATTTTGAATTCCGAACAGTTATCCATTACCCGACCCGCAAATCCAAGCTTAAAGCACCTTATATTCCCAAGCGATCATTCATTTAGGTATTGACCTAGTTCGATTATGATAAACTTTGGTAATCGATGTTTCAACGTGATATGAGCTTAAGCAGAAATTTTCATTGTGTTAAATACTTTGTATGATTAACTAAATTGACATAATTCATCCGTTTGTATGCGTATGTCATTAAAAGTTTACAGAATTTTTTTTTTATTTACAACCTTTTTTTTTCTTTTTATATATATAAAAATGTTCAAATTAGGATGGGGTTGTTTTTTTAGAATGTTCCAGATTAATTTTATGTTATCTTTTAGGAATGATTAAATGTATTGCGCCATTCTTTTGATGTCAACCGACCTTTTAAACAGTGACAAAATGGGGCAAAGTAAATTGATCAAGACCTCCGTAAAATTATTTTTGACCTTCATATATATAGACCTGGATATAGAAAGATATCTGTTCAGTTAAATGTGCCATTGAGTTTAGTTCGTACGATAGTTTGTCACTTGAAGACGTGTCATTCCATTCATCCACACAAAATCTCTGGTGGTCCTAGAAAGATAACGGAACGTACGGCAAGATTATTGGCAAGAAAAGTTGGCAACGAGTCAATTTGTTTCGTTTAACAATGGCAGAATATTGATATCGATAGTGGATGAGTCACCCAACCTCTACTGCTGTTTATCGTTGCGTTGCTGTTACAGGATACGTGGCACCACAAAATATGGATCAAGGAAGATCTAGATTCGCTCTTACGCCTGACCACGAAGAACACATTCTAGAGTCAATCGGAGACTATCCCAATATCAACGCACGTCAAGTGACACTAGCATTTAGTCCATCTCATACTACCGCCATTTTACTTGTTTTGCTGTTGGAACCCCCATCGCCACAAAAAGTTTGTAAAATATTTTGGGGATTGTATATTTAACAGCGTCTACCGTATAATTTAAACTTAACTCAAAACGATGGATTAGCGGATAGTGATTTCTAAGCACAGCTTAGATGCAGCACGAGGCCGAACGTATGGGGCACCCAGTGAGGATCGAACTCACTACTCAGTCGCTATTATTCTAGCAAGACAAGCTTTCTAACCATTATGTCACGTTGATGCGACCCAAGTCTAGTGGATATATTTTTATATGAACTTTTTTCTTGTTTTGTTGTCTTGAACCCGCCCTTAAATTTTGTAAAACTATTTTTGATACACTCTTTATATAGGAATAAAAAAGAAAAAATATTTGTAATTATATGTAACTACGTTTGGGAATGTATGAATGTATCACGTCTCAATTAAGTTCTGGCTAAATAGCAGGGCCAAATGTGTCCCTATGGTCTTGTGTGGCAACTTTCTAGGTGAAGGATAATTCTTAACTAGAACCCTCCAAACCTGGGTTAAATAGCCTCCACAAGCTGAATACGGCTAAATATCTGAAAATATGGTATTAGAAGGCTTTTGATTCAGATTTGGATCCGAGACATGTTACCCTTAATATAATGAAATATAATTTAACAGTCCGGGATTTTTCAGCGAGAGTATTTCTCAAAATTACCATAAGATTATAACAATGTTGGAGATGATGTGTTAATATGACTGTAGGAGAAAGTTTCTTTGTAACATGACAGTAATATTGCGCAAACATCGCAACCAAAATACAAAGCGTCTGTAACCTTGCAAGAGCCATCCATTTTAGCCGTGAAAAAACCACAAATCCGTTTCTTAGCACCGCTAAAACATCAAATGGGTATCCAGTAGTAAGGTCTGGAGACGGTTTGAAAAGCATAAAACCACCTCTTAACTGCTGTTTTTCCCAGATCTACACTGGCCCGGGGAGATAGCAGCTGTTAGGGTTTCAGCTATGTGCAAAATTTAAACGCGAAACTGGGATCAAAACACAGTATAACTATAAAAATACATCTTTATATTAAAAATATCAGTAATATATTTTCATAGTTAAAAAATAGCAACAATACATTTAAAAAAAAAATTATCAGCCATAATTTAAAAAAAAAAATGATAATGCTGCCAAGAAAATTAAATTTCGGCATCAAATGACCCATAAGGAGATGACATGCCTCTAATCAAACAATTCAACAAGGCTTGAAGATTTTTTAATTGGATGCTGGATAGCTGACAAATTTCTTGGGCTCTGAGGAGTTGCTTCACTTTCTCCAATCAAGTTGCCTACAAGATATCGCCCATATTTTCGGTTCTATAACAGCAAATGGTTTGTTAATGAGACATGTATTAGGTCCACTGATCCGGCTAAATACCAGATTGACAAGAGACCTCTGTATTATACGGATACTTGACAAATGACATCCGTTTATCCGAACAAGGATGGATTCTTGCAGAAGGTTTATTCCTGTTTTATTGGGTATAAGTTGCCTAGAATACGTTTGAGGATAAAAGCTCTTCACATTGGGTTTAACCAACATGAGCCCAATCGAGGTTTTATGGGGTGTGGTTGAGATATTTACATGTGAAATCATGTACCAACAAATAACAGAGAAATGTGGATAGCTATCAAAATGGCATGGTGGTTTGTAAAGCGTAACGTAAATGTGGTACAAGGCCAAAAGTAAGTGCGCCCAGTGAGGAACGAACTCTCTATTCAGTCTTAATTGATTTAGCAAGAAAAATGGTCACCATAACGCCACGTCGAATTGTCCCAGTTATCGAAATGGTATTGCTCAACATTTTGCGAGAGGTCTTCCGACTCTTTCCGACGTCATTGCCGTCTATATTTGTATATGAGATTTGAAATACATTTTTCTATTATTATTATTATTATTATTATTATTATTATTATATTTCCGTCAATCTCCTTATTATCTTGCAATTTATTTTTTTCTTTCTTCTTTTTTTGTCTTTTTTCATTTTTTTTTATTCTTTATTTTTCTATCTTATTGCAATTGTAATTCCACCTTCTGTTTTCTTTCGTATTCTTCTTTAATCACAGAGACATGTTACTATTTCTTTTATTTTACTTGTTTTTATAAAATGTCTTTTTTATTTTACATTATTTTATTTGTTAAATTAGTTTTTTCTTTTATTTTTCATTTAAATTATTTTTCTTCTTTTTTCTACATTCCAATAATTTTTATTCCTTTGATTTATTCAGTTTTTCATTCTTCTTGAATTATTCGGTTTGTTTTTTCTTGAATTACCTTATTTTTATCTTTCATTTGATTTTTGTGGCATCATATTTTACCCATCGACGTTTTTCTTCTTCCTTTTCTTCTTCTTTTTCTTTCTCTTCTTTCTTCTTCTTCTTCTTTTTCTTCTTCTTCTTCTTTTCTTCTTCTCCTACCTATATTTCTACATATTCTACTTCTTCATCTTCCTCTGTTTCTTCTCTTCTCTTTCTTGTTTGTTTACTTCTCGGTTTTTCCTACTACTTCTTTATTAATTTGTTCTTCTTTTACTTATATAACTTCTACTGCTCCTCCGCCACACTCTTCTTTTTTCTTCTGTTTTTTCTACTCCTTGTTTTTTTTTTCTTTTTTCTTCTTCATCTTTTATTTTGCCTCTTCGTCTCCTCCTTTTCCTTTTACTTAGAATTCTTCTAATTCTTCTTCTTTTTCTTCTACTGCTCATTCTTCTTCTTCTCCTTTTCTTCTTCTGCGTATCTTTTAAACTTCTGTAATTTGAGACATTCGTTGTTGTTTTTATTGTTTCAGTTTATAAAGTCCTTTTTTTGATAACCATGGAACTTCAATATTTTAAATGAGGTCGTCTAATTGGCGCCTAAATTACGGAACGTCTCATACGAAAGCGTTTTTCAACTTTGTTATAGATATTCCCTAAACTAATTTAAATCTAAATGATCACATATATATATATATATATATATATATATATATATATATATATATATATATATATATATATATATATATATTATAAATTGATTTATTTAAAATATGTTTTTTTTTCAAAAACGGAAGATAAAAGCTACGAATTTAATTTTGTAATTAAATTAAAGACATTAATTCCATTTCATCCTCAAGCGAATTTAGCACTATTTTGTAAAAATAAAAATATCTGTAAGAAGACCGGATTATATATCTTACTGTTCTTTCTTTATATATATATATATATATATATATATATATATATATATATATATATATATATATATATATATATATATATATATGTAATTTATATATATATTATTTATATAATATATATGCGCGCTATTTATTAGAAATCCCTCAATATCAGCGATAGTGCTAACATATTTAGTTGCGTCGATGTGAACCTGGATCCCCTCCCTTGCGGTCGTCCTTTGCGTTTGTCTGACGATCGTAAAGAGCGTGAAACCCAGGGTCTCAGATGCACATAAACGTAACTATATATATATATATATATATATATATATATATATATATATATATATATATATATATATATATATATATATATATATATATATATATATATATATATATATTCTTTTATCCTCATTCTGTCCAAATACTTTACCGGTGTATCTCTTTCCGTTGATTCTGGGATTCTACCAATCCTTCTACTTATTCCTTGTCATCCTCTCCTTATTTCATTCTCTCTCTTCATCTTCGTCCTTTTTCTAACATAAAAAGATAAACTATTTTTCATATCTCTACCTTTTCTCCCTTCTTTTTACTCACCCTCTTTCATTCCATTTTTTCCCACTCAATCATCATTAAATCTCCCTGTTACGACTTCACTCTTCCTTCAACCTGGATGCACCAAAGATTTTCGACGGTGAACAATACCAACCGACCCACACTATGGCAAACAACTTAGCCTAAATTTCGCGTCACTTTTGTCGTGTTTATCTGATTTTATTGGTCAAGTGTAGCCCACAGGAAGACATCATTGACGTTCTGTCAGAATGAAGAATGTTGAAAGGACCCTGTCCGCGTCTTATCATTCCGGTTAATACCTTTTAACATCTTCAAGTAGATTCTAGTTGAATCTTCAAGTCCTGCCTTTGCTGAATTACAGTTAGGGATCATGTTGTCTCTTCTTACTGATAATGTATGTATCCAAGAACACGTACATTCCCAAGCTAAATCAAACGACATATAGACGGACATATACATGAACAGACACGCAAACGCAGGCACACGCAGAGACAAACACACACACATATATATATATATATATATATATTTGAATAAATTATATATATATATATATATATATATATATATATATATATATATATATATATATAATTTATTAAAAAATTATAACATAAATATGTTATAAAATCATTACAAAAATAGCCATTTTGTTTCAACACTTCTGGTGTCTTATCAAGTCATGGTGTTATAATGTAGAATAAAGTATTTAAAAGTTTCAAATCGACCAAACACCCTTCGATAGGGGAAACGCTTTTACATTAGCTACAATGACCAAATCAAGTATATGAGAATTCCAAAAAAATTTACAACGAAACTTGGTTATAATAATTAATGCCTTAATGTTAGGGTTAAACTAAAATATAAATCATTCTAATATATATATATATATATATATATATATATATATATATATATATATATATATATATATATATATATATATAGTAAATGTTATATATATATATATAATGTAAAAGTTACCGCCACTTCTAATACAACATTTTCTTTTCTCATACTTCCTGCCAGTGGAACTCCCGTTTCCTTACTGACAATTTTCAAAGAATTAAAGGAAATGGCAACCACTGTCTTCTACCATCTTGAAAAATAAAACAAAACAACAAAATACCGAAAATTACCTTATGTGTGAATAGTCTATTTCTGACCAGCACAACTATATGCTGGTTTTCCTCATCTCTACACTGACTGTTTCGGCATGGGGGTTATGGATTTAGTTTAGAAGCACTCGGTTAAGAGGAAGCCTCGTTTTGAAAAGGAGCTTGGTTTGGTGACAAGGCGATAGACCGGAGTGGGAGTTTATTTATAGACAAAAACTTTAGTTGTATGTAAATGAATGTAGGTTCCTGCTGGTGAATTATATTATTAAGCGATAAGGAATTTAAAGACAAGACACATTAAAGTTAGAATAAATTATTTAAATAATAGATTCCCAAGATATGTAAGTAAAACCGAAACACACAATGGAATGTCGTACAACACACATACATGCACACATACCCACTTCACACATACATACATACGCATACATATATTTACCCATACACACATATATACACAGATAAACACACACACACACACACACACACATATATATATATATATATATATATATATATATATATATATATATATATATGTAATGAAAAACAAACCACTTTAAGGTACCATTACGATAATTTATTTCACCTAAATCCTTTTTTAAGGATTCAGGATCATCAGGTAAAACTTCCAACAACGAATTGAGAGGAAAAATGAGATTAGAAATTGGTGGGTAGTGTAATATATATATATATATATATATATATATATATATATATATATATATATATATATATATATATATATATATATATATATATATATATATATATATATATATATGTGTATGTATGTATGCATGCATGTATGTATACCATCCATTTACACCTAAATCGGTTATATTAATCAAAACAAGGTGTCCTCTCAAGTAGCCCCGTACGTTCTCACTGACTACTATCTATACTAAATTCAAAAGCCCTATTCCGCGACAGTCAGTCTAGATTTGAGTAGGATGGGCATTTTGTTGTATTGGTCTGAAATCAAGAACGACATGTTATGAAATGTTTTATTTCAGACAATTATTTTAATATATTTTGTTTATGTGTTATTTTTATACACAATTTATATTGAAGAAAATGTTCTGTTTTTAATTAAACAGTATTATTTAAATTTACCGGCCTGAATGTTCATGGATTTTCGTAGAAAATATGCATTCTACGACAGGAATCGAACCTGTCTCCTTTTCTGGCAACCCTCATTTAATCTAACATTCTATACCATTTAGCTACAGAGAAGCATGTGGTTATTAAAGTCTAAATTAATGTTTAGTTTTATTATATGGAATAATTAGTAAATTTACCAATGTTCAGAATCAGTACTTGTTTGAGTATAATAACAGTCAAACTGAAATATTTTACATGTAATTATTATTATTATTATTATTATTATTATTATTATTATTATTATTATTAATATTATTATTATTATTATTATTATTATTTTCTTTGATTTTTCGTTGTATACTCCTTTCCTTCCGGGTCCCAACAAGAGACCTAAGATAAGAAATTGCATCAGTATATTTTCCACTGAATGTTTTTGTTGTTTTTGATATTGAGTCAGAGGATTCCAAACACAAGTTGAACTTTTAATGTATTACTATTATTTATATAATACTATTGCTACAAACGTTATTCAATGTACATGAAGATTGAAAAGTAACTCCCCTTTTCAAAACACTTACAATATATATTTTAACTAGAATTTTTACAAGAAATAGATATAGGAGGGAGCGTTTAGAATGAGGTTATATTTAAAATTCGATATGGGAACCACCAGCTTTCTCGAGCCACCCAGGAATCGCGTAAGATGATTTAACCAGGAACACTTTTGGTATGGAAGAGATAGCTTCTTGTATTCTTGCTTCAAGTTTTGTATAGTAGACTTATTCTTATTTTTTAATCAGTTCACCCAAAGCTAGGCGGGAATGATACTAGTACACAAGAGATTGCTGGGAGTTAAGCAGAGAAAACCAAAACTGGTTATAGAGGGGAACGAGGAAAGGACAAGAGCTGAACAGGGTTGAAGAAGATAGAAGATAGAAACACTTTTTGAAGATTGTAATTATCAGGGAAGCAATGAAACGGAAGGGAGTTCCATACGCGGGAAATGAGAGTAAAGAAACAATTGTAGTAGAAGTTTAGCTAATTCGTCAGTAAAATGGTGGGGTTAGTAGTCAACCTAGTAGAACACTTAAACACACGTAGTCCGGGTAGCAGGAAAAAGCTCGTCAGAGCAGTAGCCATGAAAATGATTGCAGAAAACACAGATTGAAACCACGTTATGTCGGAGAGAAAGTGACTGATATCAAGATACCAACAAAGATCGCTCATATTGCAAATCTTCCTTTGTATTCTGTCATGAACTTCAAGATGAGTAGCAGGAGCACCTAACCAGATATGGCACGAGTATTCAAGGCACAGACGAATTGTAGAATTGTAAATGTGAAAGATGCTTTCTGGGTAGGGAAACCTAACACGTTGCAGTTAACCAACCTTCCTTCTATTAGATGCAGCTATTCTTCCGATGTAGGTGATCCACTTAAAGTCAACATGAGGACAAGAATGAGCAATGCGTTGCTCTCCATGATTATAGCATCAGCCATGCTGATGGTGAGCAGGAAAGTTTCTCTCTAGTGATTAAATGAGAGCAATTTCGTTTTGGAAGTATTAAAATTAACAAACTATTTCCAGTCCCAGTTAACCATTGACTGCAGGTCATTTTCAAGAGCAGCTGGGAGGTTGATTCGTTAACTCTGACGAATTTACTATTGAGACAGGAGTAAACGATAGTATCTTCGGCATGAAAGCCGACTTCGGAACTGATGACACCAGGAAGAACATTGATGAAGATCAGAAACTGTACAGGACCCAGAATTGAAACTTGGGTTCACCGCGTTCGTGTGAAAAGGATCAGGAAGCAAGTCCGTTCAAAACGAGCATCATTTTATTTTTAAACAACAGCAAAGAAAAAAATCACAGGGTGTACACTTCAGGACTCCTGGTTGGCCAAACATACATAGAATAGGGATTTACTTTTTAATGGCCGTGTATATATATATATATATATATATATATATATATATATATATATATATATATATATGTCCACTAGCAGCATTTCCCAGCGTTGCCCGTGCTTGTTTTAAAAATCGTACGACACATACAGCAATCGCTATCACTTGATTTAAAATATTTTTGCCTTTCCTTGCCTTTAAAGGAGTGCTCTTTGCCGTGCTGATGTTGCTTTATGCCTTACTTCTTGCCTATCTCACACTGCGAATTTTTTCTAAGCGCTATACTAAATATAACTGTTACAAAAAAGAACTAAACAAAATAAACACAAAACGATCAGCTTGAAAAAGGACTCGTAATTGGAAAAAACGAATGAAAAAAGAATGTTAAAAAGAAATAATTTTTCACACCCAACCCAGTTCTGCGGAATCAGAATCAACGTTGAGTTTAAGCAAGCGAATGAGCCAATTGAAGTAAAGTGCCATGTAGATTTAAATTTTTCCCACTTGTGACGAATGCAGCTATCGATTTTTTTTGCATGCTAGTTAACATTCATGTCAGTCAGCTGTTGGCTATCACGCTGGCCATTAGAATCGTCCTGCCTATTCGTGACAGCCAGCTATAGGCTCTCACTCTGGCCAGTAGAAAATGACCACAAACTGCATGAAAACTGCCGTAGAAGCATGAAGAAATCGATTATTTCCACTATCGATGGGAATTAGGAAATGCAAAATAGGTCTTGGCCTTCTTGCTAACTTGTATCATGTGCATGCATGTAAATTTTGGTTTAAATCCGTCGAAAATTGCGGCCGTGCATTCGTCACACACACACACACACACACACATATATATTCTGCTTTATATATATATATATATGTGTGTGTGTGTGTGTGTGTGTGTGTGTGTGCGTGTGCGCGTGTGTGTGTGTGACACTATTTAGCGGTTGCGTGAAATTAAAAAGGCGAGAAATAATTAAGTCGTTAAGAAGCTATCACGAAAAGACATACTGAGCGATGTTATTTTTTAACAAAGAAAAGTGGTAAAGATTTTTATTTTCATTTGCGAAGGAAAGTATTTTTTTCGCAGAAGATAGGAAATTCGTAACATCTCGGATCTGTCGAATTAATTTATGCTACGAAGCGGCGAAGAAAAGATAGCCATCTGCCCATGGCAATAATGAAAAATTCAAAATGGTCAAGTGGCCTACGAAACAGAAGCTGGGAGATAATATTAATCGGGTCACGTACTGACCGAGAAAGACATCAGCGGAGGCCACCCAAGAAGAAAGGGAAGAATAAACCATTAATTATCTTTCGGAGATATCATTTGGTTTGGGGGAAAACACCTGTTTTATGTTATACCTGACCATGATAAGAGTTTATTACCGTGAGAGATAATTAGCGACAGAGTGCGGAGACGTCCAGTTAACCACCCACTTGACGATGGCGAAAATCTCGTTGATAAAGTTCAGGTGACATTCGGTTAAGATAGAGATTAAGGACCACACTACGAGACGTAGGGGTCTGGTGAAAAAAAAGACGAAAAGAAAAAAGAAAAAAGGAAGATAATGCTTTTTTTCCATTCAGCGAAATTTTTAAACTGCGGCCAGTGTAGCCACACCCACGCTGCTGGGCGTTCATTGGCTGAATGGTGGCGTGAGCGGTAGGCAAAGGTAAACTATGAGGAAGAAGGGAAACCTGTTGACGCCCTCTGAGGGGATTGGTGTGAGATACCAATATGAGAAAGGAAGAATTGGTGAGGGCGATTCCCCTTAAGAACTCCTCTAAGCAGAAAGTAATGGACTTCCAAAAATGCAAAGTGATAAATTTTCCTGTCAGAAAGCAAAGAAAATCCTTATTGTGGATTTAGAATTATCGAGGAACTCAAACCCCGACAAGCCCACACCCAATTTTGGTCGGCGTCCATATAAACAGAGTCGCAGCGAGTAGACGGCAGTAAGATAGAAAGGAGTTGCAGTTCCGAGAAGACGCAGACAGAGTTGAGCTGTGAGCTCTGAGACCATCCTCGCAGGAAGCTGACTGAAGATCCATGCATCCCGACTTCGACTTCTAACCAAGAACAATTTATTTTTGAAGAACGTCTTAGACTCACACCACCAAAACAAGTTTTACGAATATGGCATGAAGATACAAAAAAAAAAAAACAATTATTGAAGAACACCTTAAGATATTAAGACTCGCCTAACAAACGCAAAGTGTCACTTGTGTTGCTCGGACTCGGCTTGCCTTACGGCCCGGCGACTGATTGATTTCGTCTACCTAAGATCAAATCATAACGTGGATGGGTTAGACTAGAAGTCAAAGCAGTTACTCCGGTAACCAGCTGTTGGAGGCGAGCTGGGAACGACAAAGCTGATAACGAATCTAACCAGTGTGGCACCATTTAACGAGGCAGAAAGAGAAAATGAAAGAGAGGAAGAAAAGGAGAGGCTAAGAACCGTAGTGTTAAGCAAGAACACACACACAGCTAAGAGACAATGGATAAAAGGATATTTTGATAAGTAACAAATGGCGAAAGAGTGTCATTACAATGACAGGGAAATTCTGAGTAAAAAGAAAAGGAAAGAAGGAAAGAATCAGATATGTTTTGGCATCGGCCGTGTTATCTAGGGATATGAAAACAAACTATTGGTACGGAAGACATCTTATTATCAACTACAGACCGGCTGGCCAGAGAGAGAGAAAGAAACATTCAAATGAGAATGTTATTTCGTTAAGTGACAACTAAAAAGACTTAGACAGATATGAAAAATTAAAAAAACCACCCACGAGCATCCTTGGCCTGAAACAAAGCCGCAGATTCGTCCACGCCCGACTAAGACATCATTGGTCGAGTGGTGATAACGTGATGCACGAGGGAGGCTGTTGCCGCCCATCTGGAGGATGAGTAAGAGAGGTTGCCACGAAGATGTGGGGAGGGCAGTTCACGCCCCTCTGAAGTATGATGAGAAAGTGGGAGTGAGGAAAGGTTCCCAAAAATGGAAAAAGGTGGAAATTCCTAACCAGAGAGGTGGATATGTATTTAGAATTATCGATCAACCCCCCGGCGCCGACAAACCCACCCCGGTTTTGGTTGGCGCCCATATAAACGAAGCCACAACGAGCAGAAATGAGTCGAGTTCCAGCAGTCTTCGGTTAAGGCAAGCCTCGCAGATAGCTGACCAGATTCCCGCACATTTTTCGGACCACATCTTCAAACCAAGAACAATTATTTTGAAGAGCGACTTAGATCCAGATCACCGAAATAAGTTTTTCTTTTGACTTTCGTCCAAAGATCCACCGAAACACCAATTTCTTAAAGAGCAGACGACTTGAAGTGTTAAAACTTGCCTAGCGGAAAACGACGTGCCACAATCCATAGAACGGGTCGGGAAATAGATGCAGTCCTATGTATCGAACAACTAGACATAAAGTTTGTTACCTTTTTGTTTGATACTTTGAATTTTTGAGTTTTCATTTTATTGCCTTTTATGCGTATTTTTGTGGTATCACCCCCGTTGGACTCGGTTTGCAGTACGGCCCCGATGACTGATTGATTTCCTCTGCCTAGATCAAATCACAACGTGGGTAGGCAGACTGGGAATCAAAGTAGGAAGTCACCGTTGGTGCCGTGGTAGACTGGGATACAACGACACGGTTGGCGCTGCGACCAGGGGACGACGTCACACCAGATTCCCATCCGAATCCGCCAAGGGTCAGGACGTCACATTTGGTGCCGTGACAGCAGGATTACGTCACATTTGGTGCCGCGACCAATACCAAGTCACATTGGTCGTCACAGGACGGCAACGGGCGCGGATAGACCGGGGTGACGTCACACGCACACACACACACACACACACACACACACATATATATATATATATATATATATATATATATATATATATATATATATATATATATATTACATTTGGGAAAATTTGATTTATCCGTGTGTTACGGAATATAATTTGAACCCTACATATTTTAAGTAGTTTTCCTTGTTTACATTCAAGAGAAGGAATGGTTTGTTCAAGACCCTGCAGGAATTAGGCACGGTTATTGTTTTCGTTTCGAGAACCTTGAAAAATTCTCTTGTTATATTGAGAAATAAAGCATTTTTTTTAAGCATTACGCCCCGAGCATGCCGCGAAGCCACTAGGATGCAGGTGATTGCAGAAGATTAGGAGCAAGAGCAGATAAGAGTGATAGAAGAAAGGATGAGGAGAGGGATAGTGCGTAGATCAAGGTAACTGGTGGTGTCGATTGACATTACATTTGCATAGTTGGAGATTATAGCTCTCAGGGAAACAGTAATTGGTAAGGGTGTTCCACAGGCGAGAGGTGCGAGATATGAAGCTATTGGAGTAGAAGAGACGGTTACATTTAAAAGTTTCTATAGTGTAAGGGTGGGAGTGGTGTGGCAGCCTCGTAGGGCGCTTGAATTCATAGAGTATGGGAACCAGTGAAAGCAGCTCATCGGAGCAATTACCATGAAAGTATTTGTAGAAAAGACAGAGAGAGGCGACGGCGTGTCTGTGAGAGAGTGACTGTAGACGAGACGCCAGATCAGGGCCAATTATATTATATATCCGTCTCTGGATCTTGTCAAGAACTCCGAGGTAAACAGAAGGTACTCCAGACCATATATGGCAGCAATACTCCATGCAAGGGCGAATGGTTGATTTGTATACTTCAAGTATCGATTCAGGGGAGAAAAATTTCCTGGCGCGGCACAGAGAGCGAACTTTCCTCGCGGTGGAAGAAGCAATTGACTTAATGTATTTGTTCCATCTCAGGTCAGCAGTCCACGTGAGACCGAGCAGACGCAGGGAGTTGCTCTCCAGAATTTGACTATCAGACATTCTAATGGGTGGGGGAGGGGGTCAGGGAAGGATCTCTATGGTGATTAATAGTTTAGTTTAGTTTTTGAGGCGTTAAAGTTGACCAGCCAATTCTTGCCCCAATTAACAACCGATTGGAGGTCCATTTCAAGATGCACGGCCAGGTTAGTTTTGTCACCGACACTAGATTTGTTTTTTGGCAGGAGTAAATTGTAGTGTCGTCCGCGTAGATGCCAACTTAGGAATCTATGGCATCAGGAAGGTCGTTGATGAAAATAAGGAATAGAGTGGGGCCAAGGATGGAGCATTGGGGAACAACTGCGTTTGTGGGGCGGAGGAAAGTGACGTCTATTTCAGTCCGACATGTCGCTACGAAATAGGTGAAAGAAGTGGTTCCTATGGGCAGTGGCGGCTGAGCAAGCAGCTGAGAACCAAGGGGAGGAGTGCGACTTGACTTTAAATTTCCTTGAGGCGATGAAAGCGTCGATTCCAGCTTTAACCCAGGATGAGACCTCAGAAGCACAGGTAGTGTAACGACAACATCCCAGGGGACATCGCTGATGAAATCACAGAACGAGTCCCAAAACTTTCGGTTTACATTTGACCTCATTGGAGAAATGACTAGATATCATTGACTGCACTTTTTTTTTTTTTACTTTCGTTCACCCACACGAGACGCAAGTGTTACCAAATTTAAATAGATACTGAATGAACTGTTTGCAATGACCTAAAGAAGAGGGGTGAAAGAAATAAAATTGCCTATTCTGATAATATATAGGATATAAATATTTTTTACCCTTAAACATGAAAACGTTAAGATTGTAGATACCAGACAAGCACCCTCTTAGGAGTGTGTTCTCTATTATAAACTTTCTGGTGAAGAAGCTGTCCGAGGGGGATTTTCTTCTTAACAAATAAATCGTGTTTCATTAAGAGGGATTATATATAAGAGTGTTTCATTAAGACGGATCAAAGTCCGCAATTAATAAGTCAATGTTATTTGTGAAAATTTATTTCTCCATTGGATCATGTTATTTAAGTCATGCCAATTATGTGTGAAAAATAATATCGCTCAAATATCCGCTAAATCTGATAGAAAAAGAAAAAAAAATCATTAGACGCTTAAACTTAAGTCACAGTTAAAATCGGGCCAAATTACTGGAACACCCTTTACATACGGAAGGAACCGGGATAATTTAACGTCGAGAATATGGTAAAGCGAGTTCTAGCTGTGATTGTCAGAGCTTCTGCAATAAATGTATGTATTAGTTTGATGCAAAAATAATGACGATTTTTGACGTTAGAAAATACGTCAGAAGCCGTCATTATTTTTGCACCAAACTAATAGCTTGTTTGAGCATCTGTCATCGATAAATTAGTGTGGGTCTACCAAAGCTTCGTCTGTGTGATATTAGTTTAAAGGTGAAAAATAATTCATCGGTCGCAATGTCACGTAATCTTTTTTTTATCGCTATCAAGTCTGTAGAGTGAGGACTTGACAGCATCAACCAAGATATGACAACAATACTCCTTAGCAATTGTATAATGGATTAAAATGTTGTTCCATGAATTTGGTGACATAGCAACTGTTAGTTCAATACCTGGATCGGATAGTGTTTACTTGAAATCAGTGAAAACGGTGCGGAATATCTGAGCAGTATTAAAATTAAGAACTAGACTACTAAAATCCATAGATCGATAGACACACGATGAACACAGATAGGGACAGGTATATGACATATATTGAATATGGAGTGATTTTATTTATTTTTCTAGCGTTCTTAACATTTTTCATGAGGTCTAAAAGCGTGTATTATCCAAACGCTTTCGCCTCATGCTTCATCCATTTTCAAAGAGAGATATTTAATTTCCTTGATGGTGTGAGAATCGTTGCATTTGCTTTCATATTGAATTTTTTTGTTTTACTGATCAAAGTACAGTCAGGATTCCTTAACGTCTTTCAAAGCGGGTAACGTTAAATATAGACCTGACCTCTCAGGTTTTGTTTATAGCCAGTGCTTCACTTTTCCTTAATCGATTTCTACACCCCGATCTTTTTTTTAATATATCAGAAGTATTTGATATGGATGCTGCGTTGCGTGTGTGTGCTTAGGTGCTTTCTTAACGAATGGCGTCTTTCAAGTGATTGCTTAGGCGCCTAATATAAAGAGCCTATCCTGTGGCAATTTTATTCGTCTTTTAATTTTAAAAATAGTATTATCATAAACGCAGAAGTTAATTGAAGCACTAATATTTAAAAAAATAAACAGGCCGGCACTTAACAATGCTTGCATTGAAACCAGTCACCAAATCATACTATGATGTGATCACTAAAACAATAACTCCAGTACGAAAGAAATTACTACCACTCCTAGAAACACGATTATGTGAATATTGTTTGAAAATAATTTTTCGAAAACAATTATTCGAAAAACAATTATTCGAAAAACTTTAATTTGAATTGTAATTTTTTTAATGAAAATTAATCGAAAGGATAATCTTACTAACTAATAATCATTCGAAATCCCAAATTCTTTATTGCAATGAAAATGTAAGAATTAATAGACAAAATAGTGAAATGACAATTATTCGAATTTCAAATATCGTTTATAAAACAATTTAGTAATAAAAAATATCCTTATAACCTTAAATTATATAATACTACATATAAATAGTTAACGATTGAAAAGTACTAGTTAAACGATGCCATTAATTATTTCAAGTTTTCCATTTACATCACGGTATTTCTTGGCGTTCTTGATATATTGGCAACCTAATCTTACATTTTTAACATGAATTTCTTACTAACATGAGAGCGTCAAAGAATGTTCATACTGTGGGAAGATAGAATAACACTTGCTGCAAAAAAGGCCTACGCCATCCTTCAAGGGCGTTTTTAGTTCTAGGTAAATCAGCATTGACAATCTCAAAGCAAGAGCATATAGGTATTTCAAACACAGGTATTCTGAATAATTATGATTTATTACAAGAGAACTTTGGATTAATTTTCATTCGAACAATTTACTGTTATTGTTTCCAAACAATTATTTTCGAACACTTTTCTCAATTCAGACAACATGGTATAGAAAAACGATAAAATATTGGAAATTTAACACGTAGATTGAATTGTCTAATTTATTAGCTGAAACCGGAGATTACAATGGAGTGATTCTAAATGCTCTTATATGCTTGCCTTGAATCCCAAACCAGCCCAGACCGAAAGTAGAACTCATATATATATATATATATATATATATATATATATATATATATATATATATATATATATTGTATAGATTCCAGAAAGTACCTGACTGCTTCTGTCACGCTTTATTTTTTCCAAGAGTAAGAATAGAATAAAAATTCGGTTTGGTATCATATATGGGTTTGAATTGCGAAGTCTTTTTCTTTGTATTGACAGAGTTCAAAACCGTTTCTGTAGTCTCAAGTAGGATGACCTGAAAACAACTTTGCCATTGACGAAACTTTTCTAGTCGCTCGGTACTGCATCAGTATTTTCATGCCAAAACAACAAGCGAAATTCATTCCTTATAACCTAGAATTCAGACTTTCAGAGCTACAACTGAGCCGGATCACCCTCATCCCTCTCGTATAATATTGGTATGTAGGCATTTGCACTAAGAGAGCTCCATCCCACGAACAGACAAGAAGAAATATAGTTCTCTGATCACTAAGATTTTAACAACTTCAAGCCGTCGATCAATTGCTACCTATCCTTTTTCTTGCATAAGCCTCATCCCTTCTAGACATATGAGATATTTATTCACCAAAACATCACCTACTTTGTGATTCCTAACAATTTTTGTTCCATGGCTAAGGTCTCACACCCTCTGTTCCGCCATCCATTTACCCAAGCTCGCTGCCTTCATACATCTCTCTTGCCCTCAGTATGCCCCGTGAAGATAAAGTTTTCTAAGTATTCGTTCCTCATTTTGTATCCGAGCCACTCCGGCTGTATTTTATTAATGCTGAATATAAATGATATTTCTATGGTCATTTTCTTTGAAACTTCCTTGTTGCTTGCTGGCTCCGTCCATGGAAATTTCAGTATTCTTCTGTAGAACCCCATTTTTTTATTTCTAGATCTTCATTATGCGTGGGGAAATAGTCTAATATTCACAGCTATATAAATAGATGGATATCACACAGCATTCCGATTTTGATTTTCTTTGTTTTCTAACGACAATTCCCCGTTATGTTTTGCAGTTCTGATGTCCTCACTTTGTGCAATTATATTAGAGGACGCAATATATATATATATATATATATATATATATATATATATATATATATATATATATATATATATATTCTATTCGACAGTAATATTTTCTATTATTGAATGTACCAAAAGTTAAGTTTACTTTTATTAAGTTATTCTGACTAGGGATTTCCCAACAAGGACGAAGTTCTATGAGAATTGTTCAAATTCGAAACGCTTTCAGTTTCCTCATCTTTTAGGTAACAGTCTTTTTTTTTCTTCGGTTTAGTTGTAAGTTATACTACCAGTTATGTTAATTTTAACGTTGTGTCAAAAACGAAGCGACAAATCAGAAAATGTTGTCTCCGAAATCAAGTAGGGAAAAAGAAAACATTCATAAAATATAATGGTTGGGTAGTTCTTTGCATTCTATAACTATCCTTTCATTTTGATATCTCACTAACACTGCATATTTCTTTAAGTCGATCTCCATCTTCTTGCACTCATTCAAAACGTTGCCTGTCTGCATAAATGACACCAGTTGATTCTTTTTCATTTCCGATAAAAGTTTTTATTATCGTTATAATTATTCTTATTATTAATATTACTCAAATATTTATTATTCGAATATTTCTTCTTTTTTTTTCATGGCATGATCTTTTTTAATGATTTATATTCTTTCTGCTTTCTCTAAAAATTTCATTTCTAAGTTACGTTTTTCTTTGTTGATTTTCAGGTTTTGCTAATGAATATACTTTTCTTTTTTTTCTCCTTTTTACAATCAATAGAATTTCTGATCTACGAATGTGAACCAGTTATTCACATTTAGTTTCCTTTTTATAGTTTCTTTGCTTATCTCCTTTGAATATATTTTCTTAATATTATATGTTGAAATATATTTTTAATACTCAAAATCATATATCACCCACAAAAATCTTTAACAATCTTCTGTTCAGTTGCTCATTGTCCACCCAACATTTAAAAACGACCACCGGTGGGTGATATCTCCATGTTTAGGAACCCTGTCCCAAACCAAATGGTCATCCTGGGCATGACGATAAACTATATCTGCGTCGGGAGTAAGATGATAAACTATGTCTAACAACAAGGCTTCTGATCAGGAGGTTTTGAGGAGCGTGGACTCATCTCTTAATTGCTGGTGTTCCCAGGTTCACCCTGACCCGGGGTGGTAGCATCAGTTGTGGTCCCAGTTATGGGGAAATAGTTAACACCGAAACTTGTGTAAAACTAGGTCTCGATACCAGAAATAATTTGTAATAAAAAAATATAATGCCAGCAATAATTTTTTTAAGAAAACATTATTAGCAGCAATATTTTTAAAACAAATTACTAGCAATACAAACAGCTATAGATTTTTTTTTAATTTTACCTGCTATAGATTACTTCAAGGAAATATATTCACAGAAATAGATTTTTTGAAGAAAAACATATTACCAGCAATAAAAATTTTGTCGGTGTTAAATAATCCATTGAGGTTGATATGCCGTAAACCAAACCAAACCAAACCAAACCAAACCTAAACAAAATGGAAAACATTTCAATATTCAGAAAAATATATTTGTTGGATAATTCATTACATCCTATAGATAACCTTTTTGTGACTTATTATCATTGTCTATTTCTTTGAGTAAATTTACATTTTCTTTCTCTCAATGGAAAGTTTTACTGTCTTAATAGATGTCACCAGTTGATAACTTTTCATTTCTGATAAAAGTTATTATTATCGTTACAATTGTTTTTATTATGACTATTATTCTACTATTTACTGCTATAATATTTCTTTTCTTTTTGCATCGCAAGATCAGTTTAATGTTTTATAATCTTTCTATTTTCTTCCTCTACAGGCCCCATTTTTCATTTATGCTATCCTTTCTTTATTCTCAGGTTTTTTTTTTCGTGAATATATATTCACTTTTTTTCTGTCTTCCCCGGTGAGTACCCTTTTGCCAGCAATAGAGATCGAAGATTGCTGAATATATTCAGCTGAAAAATTGAAACCAAATGTGTATTCAACAAACAAGGAGACAAGCAGCCGGCATCATTTGAAATAAAAGAAAAAAGTAGCAACCAAAAATTCTTCTATAAACAGAATCATATAGACGCAAGAATAAAATTAACAGAATCACATGAATCCTCACACATTTTATTTTGTTTTGTCTTTTTCCCTTGAATAAATTCATATATACTCGCACATAAGTCGAAATTTTGATGAGAAAATACACAGATAATAAGGGTGAACTTAATATAGTTATTAAACTAAAGGGGAAAAATCGCCACAACATGACGGGCGATGATTTCAACCCTGGTAAATGAGATATTTCTATTTTATGTATCAGTGACCCATGCAAAAATTTCTATCACATAAAGAAGAAACAAAACAATGTATTAAGAGATAGGATAATGTCGTTTAGGACTGTTATGGGGAAACACACCCCTTCTATAGTTAATAGAAACTCCCACCTAATATAAGTAGGAGTATTAAGAGAAACGTGGTCAGTCGATGTCGGACGACCGGCTGAACGGTTGAACTCTCTGCCTTCGGGCGGGAAGGAACCAGAACGAGGCTACGCAAAAGGGCGGAGTCTCCTTCGGGGAGGTAAACCGACCCTGAACCCGTTTATACGGGTTCAAAGGGTATATTTTTGGCCGAGTCCACGGGCTCGGTGATCCCACGTTAAACCGGCCTTGTGCCACATGATACCCTCGTGGGGGGTGACTAAATACTAGTCGAGGTCAGTCGATGGCGGACGACACTAGTCGAATACGAAAGTAGTTGGCGACCACAACAAGATTACTCTGCGTAATACCTATTATATCAAGTTCCTAATGTTTTGTACGTCGAACATATTGAGAACAGATCTAGTACAAATACAAGCCTCCACTGAGAAATTACTCCACAACAAGGACGTAGACGACCATGGCTCTCCACAACACCCTGTCCCTTGTTGCTCTTAATACACCTTTTTTTTCACCAGCTACTTCTTCTAAGCCTTCTAAGTCCAACATGTATATCATGCGTTGTCTTCCTCTGTCCCGCTTGCCCTCTATATGTCCCGTGAGGATCAGATTATCCAAGCCGCACTACCTCATTATGTACACTAGACACTTAAACTGTCTCTTCTTGATGTTAAATATTAGTTTCTATTTTCTCTAAAACTTTGTCGATACTCACATACTCGGTCCACGGGATCATCAGCATCCTTCTGTAGAACCACGTTTATGTTGTTTAGTTATCTAATATACTCGACTGGCTTCAAATAAAAAATATATTCATCGTGGACATTTTATTTTAATGCACAGATTTATTATCGGATCAATATAAAATTGAGAAAAAGGTTCGTTTTCTCTCCAAATTTATTTATCCTATACGACGTGACGAGCTTCAGAGAACAACAAAAGTCTCCAAGGATTTGTTATATTAATGGCAAACTCAAAGGGAAATGTGAAATCACTTTTAAACAATATCACAAATAAAATAATAAAGTGAAAATAACAACCTGAAGAAGGACAGTGATTCCAGACCACAAAATTATAAAAAAAAAAAATTATTAAAAAATAAATAAGTTTTTTGAAACTTTACTAAATTATCTAAACATGTGGGAAAATATTAAGTTTGCTGAATTAATTGTTATTAAACATAAAATTTGTGAAAATAAAAATCTTAAAAATGATTTTAAGGAATTAAATGTATTCTGGTTTTAAATGAATCCTAGATCCACTATTTTAATACTGGTAATGCTGGCATCATATTTAATGAAAAATCTCTTAGAGTTAACCTGTAGAAAAAGAGAATATTTATAAATTTAAAAGACATTAGGAAAATTGTAATATTATCGACGCATTTCGTCCAATATGGACTTTTTCAAGGCAAATTCACTAACAATAACTTAACAAAATATCCTTAGCAACTGGAAGAATTAGAAATCAGTTGACAATATGAATATAATAGCGTTTTCTACATTTTTCCAGTTGCTAAGGACATTTTGATATTATTAGTTACTTTGTTTTAATAAATTCATTTTGTTTTTGCCTTGAAAAAGTCGACATTGGACGAAACGCGTCGGCTGATATTACAGTTTTCCTATTATCTTTTACATGTATAAATAATATTTAATGTATACCTACTTTTGCATCCCTTTCTATATGTATGTATTAGATTTTTTAAAAAAAGATAACTTTTAAATATTAGTTCTGGATATTAAAAATTATAACATCTGAAAATGTATTTTGAAAAATGCTTAATGGAAAAATGTTTCTCCTCACAGAAAGTAAAAATAAAATTTTAAAGAAATCATAAATGGATATTTTTTCTATCCAGAGGGAAGAAATTCGAGCAGTCATGATTTTCACTTCAACACCTGCAGTCTGGTAAAAATAGAAAAAAAAACAAAAAAAAAACCTGCACATGCATATCAGCGTGGAGGTTTTGAAAATGTCTCCTGTTTTGTGACATGCAACACAATAAAACACTTCGCACCGCATCAAACAATGCGAATGTGCATCTTAGCTGTTTCGACATGAAAGTGCATCAAAAATCAGGGTGATTGCTTATCTTGTTCGTATTATAGCATGCCCACCTGCTTGCGACAATTGTTTTTTAATCAGTGCACCCAGGAAGGAGACTGATGTTAAAGGACTGGAGGTGTGGATTTTGGAAATTTCCTAAGAACCACACGACGTGTAGACCCAAGCCTTTTGAGTGAAATTGGATATCCGGAACCGTTGGGTACCATCAATATCTGCGCTAGCACGAAATTACGAGTCATCGTTCAATGTGTCGATCACATTAGATAATACGATCCCAGAAACTGCAACCGAAGTCTGCTCAGCATAGTTGCCGTATAAACCACAGGTGGGCCCTGTCTGAGTTGAACAAACACAAAAGCTCCTGAGCAAGCTTCTGCAATAGGGATTGGTTAACCATCCTAGTAGACGGGTCTCTTCGAATACAAGTGTCCAGCTATACATACACACACACACGCATATATATATATATATATATATATATATATATATATATATATATATATATATATATATAGTTGCAAATTAAAAAAATAGTAATGTTTTATATGAAATTATTTATGTATTTATATATATTATAATATATATAAAGAAATAAATACTTTAATAAAAAACATTATTATTTTTTTAAATTGCAACTTTTTTCTATATATACATATTAAGAAAGTATACGTGGCTTCTCATTATGCTATATATATATATATATATATATATATATATATATATATATATGTGTGTGTGTGTGTGTGTGTGTCTATGTGTGTATGTGTGTGTGTAGATATGTAGTTAAATAGGAAAGAACACGTTAGGTAAATAACTTCTCTAGTATTTTTGTTTTTAAAAAACAGTGCTCTATACAGAAATAGACCTTAAATATTTTTTAAATAATTAATATATATATATATATATATGTGTGTGTGTGTGTGTGTGTGTGTGTTTGCGCCTCTTCGCTTGCATTCTTTTTTTAACAGTAAGTTTCATTGCCCACGTGTGTGCCTCCATTAATATCGACTCACGCTTTTTCTCCTTTTCATATTCTCTTCCATGTCAATCTCTGTATGTGCGCGTTTGATAAATGAATAGAAAACAGGAAAGCAACGATTGAATACGGTTTCTTCAAAGACAGAAATATCAAGAGAAATATTAATGAATGAAACAAAACAATCGAAAGGAAAGTAATGAGCAAATCATAAGAAAACGAAACATTATCCGAAAACAGATAAAATTATATGAAAAAAAAAAATACTAAAAATAATTGAAAGAGTAGAATTAAAATCATCTCCATTTTTAGGGCATTTCTTTTTTCCTGATCCATTCTATCTCTCTACCAACAATCAATAGCCGAAGAACATCGAATCACGCGACTCCTTAACGCTAAAGTGATGCCTTCCTGCGATACAACTTCTACAATGTATGCGTTTTAACAGTGTTGTCAATGGCACTTTCTTATAGATATTTCCTATGCTAAGCCAGTATTGCACTTCAAGGTTGAAAACTGGCGCCTCGTAACCAGCAGATCGGGTAGATGGAGCTTGACAGTCCAAGATGGCATTCCATGTAAGAGGAAGAAAATTGATTTTAAACTTACGTTGTCTTGATGCCATGCCATAACAGGAAAAGGGCTATTAAATTAAATCTAGACAGAAAACCCAGAGTGTAAACTCGATGTCGGTTGGCAGTCAACATTGTCAAATCCTGCAGCCAAGCCGTCCATACATGTAATGGCCAGTATTCGTTTGGTTCTTGACGGTAAGAAGATGGAGACCACGTTGCCTGGGCAGTGCACGGCCTCCATATATCATTTCCAGTCTAGAAGAAAAATTCTGAATTCGAACCACATGTTGCCTTGTAGACCTTCTGAGGGGTGGGACGGGTTAACGTAAACATCCTCAGTGCAAAAGGAAACGGAAGACATTGCACTAATTCGCGTTGAATGTCACATGCATCACAAGTGAATCTATGTATAATCCAGGGCCCCCAAGATGAGAAAACCTGTGCGTCTTGTTCTCATATATTTTTGAGGCTCTAATAATTTAAATTAGTAATCCTTCATCCACATTCTGCATAATGCAAAATCACCCCGATCAAATTCATCTGACATATGAACTGAGAAAGAAACTTTTTACTTTTTTTTAACATAGTGCCGCCATTCCTCCTACTAACTGACCAACTTTTACAACATTTGTATGAATGATATACCGTCGACAAATAAAACCTTTCGCTATGTGACATAATGTAACAATGTTCGGCTGTTAGGTATAATTTAATGGATTAGGTTGATCCTGTGTTGTCAATCCTAACATCCTGTTCGTTTCATTCACTGCCAAAATTTTATGCATCAGACAATAATGCCGAGATGAATGACAACGAAGATTAGCTCAGTATTAATATACTTATATCGTTTTTTAAAAATATTATCGAAATTTACTTACATAATCACGTTTGACAAATGCACGCACGCACATGTATACGCACACATACGCGCATACATAAAAAGAAAGAATATCGATAAAACTGTAGATTAAGCTCCGGAAACCAATTGTAATGAAAATTTTCATTCTACTTTAAATTTACATGCTTATTTCGAAAATTACAATAAATTTTTTGTGACGAAAACCGTTTACGAGTTATCGAAAATATAATTTCGGCCTCATCTGCGTCGCGGTTACAGCCCGGCCGACATTACTAGCTTTGCATATGTTTGCCACGAACAATTATACGCGGAAGCTTCACTTGGATTGATTAGTGCACACAGGGCGAAATTTAAATGCGTGTAGTAATCAAGATGAGTAAGAAGGTAAGAAGATCAGTAAAATGGCCGTTGACTAAGTAAGTTTCCGCGCATAACTTGTCCAGTATGTAAATAACGCTCGAAATGGCGGCCGGGTCAGACACGAATAAGGCCGAACTTATATTGTCGATATCTCGTAAATGGTTTTAATCCGAAACCATTTACTTTTTGTTTTTGAAATAAGCATGCAAGTTTACACCAGAATGGAAATCTTCTTTATAATTTGTTTCCAGGACTTAATTTTGCATCTTACCAAAATATCAATATCATACCAATAATATGAGCATCCCAACTAGCGTATAAGCTACTTACATCAAACTTAGAGTAAATATAATGAAAAACAAAAACAACTAAAGTTACTTGCTGATACGCCCTGAAGAATGGACTGAATAATTATGGAAAAGATCGTCGACGTAACACTGGAAACGAGGCGCTGAATATAAAATCAATCAGCTAAGTGCAAAATTTTATTTGTATTAATCCTATATGTGTATGCACACACACACACACACACACACACACACACACACACACATATATATACATATATATATATATATATATATATATATATATATATAATAATTATTAATTTTTAAAAAAATATTCCTTCGCTACATAAGAGTTCTCATGTTTCAAGAACGAGAGCCAAAATTCTCAATATAATTATTACAATTAAATTAAAGTATCAAGCCCTGTTTCCTCCTCAATCGAAAATTTCAAGCCCTGTTTCATCCTTAACCGAAAATTTTCTAAATTTTCGCTTGAGGATGAAACAGGGCTTGATACTTTAATTCAATTTAATTTTAATAATTATATGGCAGTAATGTATGTAAACAACGCTAGTAATGGCTAGCGAATGAATCCGAACTGTTATTGTTGATAAGTCCAAAACGGTAATTTTTTTTTCCAAATTTATCAAGCCTGATTCGAATGTAACTATTTTCATATCTACCGTGAAACATAACATAGCAATTATTTTCAAATTTTGACTCGGGAGCTTTAGGCGGAAAGGTTAAAAATACTAAGGAACGCAGGGGGGGTCAAAGTGTTAGCTTGAAAAATTCAAATTAATCCGACAGTTCCCCACAAGCCGAGGATGTGGCACAGGGGCCAATTTTCGAACATAAGGCTGTTCCGAGCACGTACGTTCGAGCAAAAATCCCTCGTAGACTCCGCATACACGGCATCAGATGGCTGTCTGCCTCCCCATGATCAAGGTAAGAATCTGCTTTCAAATAACAATTAACAATATATTTATCTATCCTAAAATAGATGCACATCGCTACGAAAATATTTGTTTTTGATTTTTTTCTTCCTATCCTTCTTCATGAATGTCGGAGGTCATGGACAATTTCAAAAAAGCGTTTCACTGTCTTTTTACCTTCACTACAAACTCTGCCAGACGTACTCCTTGTCCAATCTCTGATGTAATCAGACTAGTATCGCCTTGGTTTTCGCCTCGGTCTTCTGCCATCAATGCGTCGCTTCAGGATGTGGATGCCCAGGGTCTGTGATCTAAAAAAATAAAAAAAAGTACGTTATACTTATAATTATTTTTGCAATTTCCCACAGTATACTTTGACAAGTTAATCAATGTCCGAACATATGATGAGAATACCATTTGAGTAGCGGGAACGTTTTAAGTAAAACGGGGACAAAAAATAAACGATTAGGATCCAGAGAGAGAAGGAAAGTTGAAATTTCTAACACATAATGAGGAAAGAATGCTTGGAGAATTTGATCCTCGCATGACTTAAGGTAGGATGGAATAAAGAAGCGAATAAAATTCCTAACAAACCTATATAAATTGTTAGCAGAACAAGGAGTAGGAGGTATAGCAAATAGACAAAACTAAACAAGAGCTACAATGGTAAGGAACATGTGTATAGTCATGATCCCCTCAGTTCAGAATGGACTTTTTACATAAGATTAGAATTAAAATAGTCGTAACTAAGTGCCTCTAACTTTTATTCCCCACCACAACCGAATAGTCAATTTTAATCGTTCTAATTTTCTGTTTATTTTTATCTTTTACACTTGCAAATTATTTTCGATTATTTCACGTCTGCCAATGACGACAGGTACAATAGTGAACATTTTATATCTTGTTATTTTTACATTTCTAGAAAATTATATGAGTTTTTTTTTTGGTGGGGGTGGTTTGGCAATTTACAGAAATGAACATCAGTCAGCGTATAAAATCCTTTGTCGTTTCTTGATAGGCAAGAATCATTTGTTAATAAGAAAATTGTTATGTGATTGAAGTGTATGGCTCATCGCTGATAGTAAAAAAAAAAATTACAAACGAACCGAATCTTTGAGTTCCTTTGAATTTTACCTGTTCGGACTAATGCTAGTTAGATAGGTTCATGGAGTTCTGCTATTTAACAAACATTTGCAGGTTATTTATAGCCAGAAAATATTTTTAGAATATAAGAATTCTTTTGCAAATAATAATAATGATTTTGGGATACAAGACTTACTAATTAACCTATAAGAGAAAAAGAGTTAGATTCAATGATATTTGTGCGTCAATAATTGTGCGTAAATGAATATAACGAAACGGAATGGAATTAGAACTCGGCTCTCCGATATATAATTAAGAGCCATTATCCTTTATACCACCCGCATACCCAAACTTACAGCACATGGTATTCCCATCAAAGTACTGACAAGGCTCGAAGCTGTATTACTCTGGTGATCGTATGATCAGATTGATGATAATTTTGTGCACAAGTTTTTCTTCGTTATAAACATCTGTAAGACGTCAGCATATCTCAGAATTGTTATTTACAAAGTTGCGATTTGTTGCCATGTCGACGCAGATTCTTACAGATGTTCTTGTCTGCGACTGAGCTAATTTCAAATTTAATTATAATTAAATTGAGGCAAAACCTCCCCGCGGCTTCTTCTGCACACTCACAGGAAAATCTTACAAGTATCTTTGAAGATGTGCGTATGCTCTTCCTTACACTTCCGTCTTTCATGTGCAATCATTCAACTCTTATACGCTGACTACAGGCCTTAAGAAAAATCCAGTATTTAGGAATATGTGTTTCCTATACACTTACGGAAACGAACATTTGATTTCCTCTTCTTATTCGGCACGGGTAAAAGACAATTTGGAACAAGATAATTGTGAGTGAAGAGTGGGGAACACAGGCGGAAGTGGAAGAAAACGCAAGGTGAGATGGTTTAGGTCGGAAGAAACATACAAGCACTAATGAACAGGATTTTTTCGTTTGCTTTGTATGGTTTTATGGCATATCAAACTCAATGGGTTATTTAATTGAGACAAAATTTGTAGTGCTGGTAATACGTTTTCAAACATATATTACTGGTAATATTTTTTTTTCAAAAATTTATTTTTTTCTTCAATTATGTATTGCTGGCAATACATTTTTTCAAAAATGTATGGCTGGTATTAAAACCTATATTTACACTTTCATAGTGTTTTGATCGTAGTTTGGGGTTAACTATTTGCTCATAGCTGGGATTCTAACAGGTGCTACCACACCCAGTCATGGTGGACCAGGGAACACCAGCAATTTAGAGGTAGTTCCACACTCCTCAAAACATCCTGATCAGAGGCCTTGCGGTTGGATGTAGTTTATCGTCTTAACCAGGACGTGGATGTAGTTTATAGTCTTACCCACGGCACCAGATTTGGATGATGTTTTCATCTTCTGCACAGGTGCAGTCAATGAAATCTTTAACCCCAGTCGACAAGGCCACTGGCTGCCACCTGATTGGTATGATGATAATAATTTGCACACGTGTTTCCTCATTCGAGTCAGAGTTCAGTGAAAAGATTTAATTCCGTTTTGTTATTGGACATGAAATAGTGTTTTCATGTATCTCGAAAAGGTAAGCGATTGGAGTTTTTTCGGCATTTTAACCACAATATTTACTAGCGACGAAAAGTAAGCTATGATTTCTCTAAGAAAGAAATAAATGATTTTTAGCTTAGAAAAATTCGAGATCGTAAAATGAATGTAATATAAAAACGAGCTGTTCAGAATGTTTAGTTGGAAACAGAAATAAAAAATATACCAACTGTAGAAACAGGTGTAAAGATACCAAGTCACGGATCCAATAACCCATTATAGTCATAAGTGGACCAAATATAATATCTCTGGTGTGTGAACCTGACGAAAACAACCCCTTTTCAAGCAGGTTTTGAATTCGGAGTTGTCCTTCTAGATTGATTGCAACACCAAAAGAAAGTGCACGTCGTCAGGAATGCTATTTTCAACACAGCTGGGTATTTGTATGAAGTTAAACATAACGAACAGAGGTTGGAACTCAGCGCTCACCTTTTTCTTGCTCGATTTGTTAAATTTACACTACCCGCTCATACGGGGATAAAAGGTATTTTGCTTAACAAAAGACAACATAATTTCCACAAGGCGCGAAAGACTTCATGTTACAAATGAGACACAACATATGCTAATGAAGCTGAAATCCTTCTCATACAGAATTATATTCACAACATCTTCAGACGCTTTTCGCTTTTTTTTATTTATTATATTCACTGCTGTTGGCTTTGATCATTTCAAAGATGAATTAAATAAATGATATACAACACTCTTGAAAATCGCAAAAAATATTTCGCACTGAAAGTCATATTATTATTTTCGTGATAACAGCATTTTCCTGTAGGAGGAAACGGAAATAATCTTAAAGAACCCAGTTCATAATCTATATTAGTCACATCGGTATATTCGCTAATTTTATCAGAAGTTTAATAATCTATATAAGAATTCCAAAAATGTTTGTGTCACATATTTCAATTAAAGGGACACAACTCCTTAACACATAAATATCTAATCTATATCATAAATGCAAAAATGTGTGTATGTCACACTTCATCCATTCGTAAATACGCTTTTAAGTAGGCGCACAAGGGGGTCGTCAGTGATGTTTTGACTTGGTTCATCAGGGAGTTTCGGGTCTTTCAACATCATACTCCCCATCACCAAGTCGACCCAATCAGCGGAGATCAACCCCTGATTCCCCCTTTTGATTAAACACTAACAGCTACTCTGACCTTTTTAAAGAATAAGAGGAAGAAAGACCACATGTTCCGCACATCCGATTGGATGTTAGTAACAACCAATCTGCTGCGCGGACTAAGTTCTAAATGGCCTGCGGTTGGGACTGGTTTCTTTTCTTATTTCGATGGATTGCAGTTTCGATGGATAACTGAGGAGGTAATCTTAATATTCCTAAATATTACCCTATTTCCTTGAGTATTTAAGGTTTAATTATTTGCCGTTTTCATTTTGTACTTTTTCCTTTTTTGACGGGGATACTTGAACTCAACGCTATTATCACATTTTATCGTTAGCCTGTTTCTTAATACAAATAATATCTACAAAAGAGGGAAATGTTCCTATAAATAAAAGATAAAATAGATTAGACAAATGTCTTACGTTCGAATAAAAAAATATTTTTAAATTATATTTATATATATGTATCGCTAAAAACCGATGACAAACTGATAAAATAAAAATGATATATATACAAACGATATATGGTAATGATCAAGAGGAAAAACACTATAAATACACTATATACGCGTTATGGTTCCGATTTAAAATATACAAAAATGTGACATGTTCGTCTAAAATAAAAATTAAATAAATAAATTAGACAAAAGGTCCAACGTTCGAATAAGGCCTTACGTTCGAATAAAAATTAAATAAATAAATAGACAAAAAGTCTTACGTTCGAATAAAAAATAAATAAATAAAGAAGTAAATAAAAAAATAGGCGAAAGGTCTTACGTTATAATAAAGGAAAAAAGGCTTGCGTTCGAAAAAAAATATTATGAGAATAATGGACAAAAAGTCTTACGAGATCGGAACCGCTAAAAAAGATAAATAGTAACCTAAAAGGTACCGCGTATAACAAGGGTTTAACATAAAAACATATTTACAAATAATACAATTTACAAATTGACGAGATATATTCTTTGGCTGTACTTGTACAATTCAATTCATGTATTTACTCACATTCGCACGCACAAAAAAAAATAAAAAAATTATAAATGCTTTTTAAATTAAAATCATCAATTAAAGGAACACAAAATTCTAACTTATAACTATCACATCTGTATAATACATGCGAAAATGTTTGTGCGCCACGCTTTTTCAATTAAAGGGACACAACTCTCTAAATTTTAAATATCTCATCAATCTTCTATATTATAAATGCGAAAATGTGTGTGTGTCACACTTTTTCAATTAAATGGACTCAACTCTCTAAATCTTAAATATCTCATCTTCTTCAAATGGGACTTGTTCATCCAGGATTGGAACTGAATCGTTACATTGCAAAGTTAACTGTCTGTGAACTTGAAGACAAATGATGAACTTGCCTCAAAGAGATCTCATCAATTTCGTTGTGCTAAATCCAAACAGAGTAACTGAACAAATGTACAGAGAAAATTTAAAGGAAACAGGAAACACATGGAAGAATTGTGGCAATGTGTTCAAAACAATGAGCCCCTGTTGAACCAAGACCAACAGTAAGAACAATGTGGGGGGTTTCTTGGATGTAAATGGAGATTTGGTATAACAATTTAAACTAACCTTCTTTTATCTGGGGATCCAAAGAAAAATAACTCGAGAAGTAGCATCGTCTGGAATTTCTGCTACACACTTGCTTGGATGGTGTACAACACAGAGCATCTTCAAAATTGAACTACCACTATTTGCAACCTCAAAAGAGGAACCCACTTGGCTAAGCTGCTGGAAGATACAAGCTTCATTGCGTGGGATGAATATATCATGGCACAAAAGCGAGCATTTGAAGCCCTCCCTAGATAAAATAATCAAATACATTAGTCAGAATTCACAAATCATGGCAGTTATCACTGGTGATTTTAGATAAAAATTATCAGGAATTGAAAGAGGAACTCAAGCTGATGAAATCAATGATTGCCTGAAAAAGTTTGCGTCTGGAGCTATTTTCAAAGCAAATGCCTGAAAACAAACATGAGGGTTAGAGTTACAGTTGGCCTTGAAGCAGGAAAATTTGCTGCTTTGCTCTTGCAGTTTGGCAATGGAAACATCAAAATTGAAATATTTCACTCCCAGATGCTTGTGGAGTTCCAGTCTCAAGTATCCAAGATGTGATTAACCGTGTTTATCCAAATATTAAACAACATTTCATGGATTCAAATTGCCCTACTGAAACCGCCGTATAAGCTCCCAAGAATCAAACTGTGGATAGCATCAACTGGAAACTTCAAGAAATTTCAAAGGAAATCATGAAGTAATTTTCCGCGGTTGAACAATAGATTTCTTGAACTTATTGAATCCTCCTGGAATGGCATCACATAAGCTGGAACTAAAAGAAAATCTGCCAGTTACGCTATTGAGAAATCTGAATCTGCCAAAGCTTTGTAATGGAACAAAGTTAATTTCTCAAGATGCTTCCTTATCTCTTGGAAGCAGAGATCCTTACTGGTCCAGGAAAGGAGGAAAGGGTTTAATTGAAAGAATCCCCATAAGTGAAGGAAGGGCGGGTAATAGATTTTAATTGTGAAAACTAAAAAGTCAACCAGCCAAAAAACTAATACAGAAGTTATCCATTTCAATGTTTCAATCAGACGAAATGCACGAGTCAGCGGTCAGAGGAGGGTGGAATGCATCTGTCTTAAAGAGGAGAAGTTTTATAAAATTAAACCCGAATCTTAATCTTATCGCATTAATTTGGTCTTATGTGAAGAATGCAATTTTAAAATTAAATTATATATATATATATATATATATATATATATATATATATAATTTACTTTTAGACCCCTTTTTATTTCTTTATATATATTATGAAGGGACAAATTCCGGCAATTGCTTTAAGACATTTTTATGTTTATACATTCTTTTTATAGATACAAATATTTAAGTAAATGTTCTGTTTATATTAAACAGTATTAAAGAACATTTACTGGCCTGAATGTCCGAGAAATTTTCACAGAAAATATTCGTCCTCCGACAGGAATCGAACCTGTATCCTATACGGAACCGTCATATAGCCTGATGTGCCTTAACCGAATCTTAAAATAATTGTCGGACTTTGTCCATCTCATAATGTGTGACGTCATTTGTTTAAATTTGGATACGCCATGAGCACATATGAATGTACGGGAACCAATCATGGAAGATAGTAGTTTAAATATAGTAAAATCGACTTTGCTAACCGAACGCTCTTCTGTGGCTCGATCGGTTAAGGCACGTCTGTCTATATGGCGGTTCCGTATAGGATACAGGCTCGATTCCTGTTGGACGACGAATATTTTCTATGAAAATTTCTCGGACATTCAGTTCAGAAAATGTTATTTAATACTGATAATTTTAAACAGTGTATTTGCTTAAATATTTGTATCTATAAAACAATGTATAAACATAAATATATATATGCATCTTATTTATTTATCATATTTTGACCTTATTATTCTTCAGTTCTTATTTCCTTCTGCTCTTTATAATGTTATTTATATTTTCCTCCTATTTTATTAATATTTATCAAATCCAATTATTTCAAAGCTAACGAATGTGTTTTTGGCTAAAAAGATTTTCGTTTCTCTTCAATATGGCTATCAACATACGAAGATTCTTAGAATCAAGATTACGAATTCTATACTTAAATATCTAATATGGTTTTCGGTATAATTCTATACCAAAGCAATTTAGCATTTCTCTGCTATACAAAATATGAAAAATGAAACTGAGGAACGATTTAGCTTTTATCAAATTAAATCATCTTCGTTCTTGCTGTTTTACAAATTATATCATTATCTTCGTTCGTGTTTCATACTTTCCTCCAAACCAACACTGCTACAAATTCCATAGTTTAGTCTATGTTTGTCTTTTTAAAAAGCCAAGCTTTCAACGCTTCTTTTCTTCTACCTTACTCTCATCCATTCACGTATTCCTTTCTTTACGAATACTGATATATAATATTCTCTTTCTTTCTATTTCTACTTTTCATTTTTAAATACTTTTTAGTTATTTCCTGCTCAAAAATGTCACTCTATCGACACACTGCTTTTTGGATTTATTTTCTTCATTCTGTTTAAGACTCCGTCACTTTCAATGCCATCTTCTTTTATTTAACATTCTTTATTTATTCATTTTCAAAAACGAGATGTAACTTGATGGTTGTTCTTTTCTTTCATATCCAATAATATAGTTTTTTTTTTTTTTTTTTTTTTCTGAATAGTTCATCTCCAGTACGAAATGTTTCTTTCTATTGATTTTTTATTCCTATTTGTTTATCACTGTTTCTTTGTTTTCGAATGCCGCCCAGTAAATAGCTATCAATTCAATTTCCTTTTCATATCTCAATGGTTTCTGTCATTTCTGTCTTTCTTTCTTTCTTTCTTTCTTTCTTTCTTTCTTTTTTTTGTCCTTGTCAAAAGCATAACTTAAATCCTGCCTTAAATTTTACCTTACTTTTTATACAGTGTAACCCGGATATAATAGAGTTGTCGGGACCGGATAAGAAGTATCTTACATGCGGGTTTCTCTTATATCCGGGTTTGGTCTATTTTGTTTAGGTAAGTATGGCTCTAATTTGGGACCAGAGAAAATATCTCTTATATCCGGGTTTCTCTTATGTCAGGGTTTCTCTTATATCCGGGTTACACTGTATATCATACTTTTTACATTTTCTTCATTATATGATTCTTTCTTTCTTTCTTTCTTTCTTTCTAAGTTTCTGGCTTATTTCTTTTTTCGTCCTTCGTTCGTTTCTTTCTCTTCTTTCTTTCTTTCTTAGTTTCTGCCTTATTTCTTTTTTCGTTCTTCGATCCTTTCTTTCTTTGTCTTCTTTCTTTCTTAGTTTCTGGCTTATTTCTTTTTTCGTCCTTCATTCTTTTCTTTCTTTCTCTGCTTTCTTTCTTTCTTATTTTCTGCCTTATTTCTTTTTTCGTTCTTCGTTCCTTTCTTTCTATCTTTCTTAGTTTTTGGCTAATTTCTTTTTTCGTCCTTCGTTCCTTTCTTTCTTTCTCTTCTTTCTTTCTTAGTTTCTGGCTTATTTCTTTTCTCGTCCTTCGTTTCTTTCTCTTTTTTCTTAGTTTCTGGCTTATTTCTTTTTTCGTCCTTCGTTCGTTTCTTTCTCTTCTTTCTTTCTTTCTTAGTTTCTGGCTTATTTCTTTTCTCGTCCTTCGTTTCTTTCTCTTTTTTCTAAGTTTCTGGCTTATTTCTTTTTTCGTCCTTCGTTCGTTTCTTTCTCTTCTTTCTTTCTTTCTTAGTTTCTGCCTTATTTCTTTTTTCGTTCTTCGATCCTTTCTTTCTTTCTCTTCTTTCTTTCTTAGTTTCTGGCTTATTTCTTTTTTCGTCCTTCGTTCTTTTCTTTCTTTCTCTGCTTTCTTTCTTTCTTATTTTCTGCCTTATTTCTTTTTTCGTTCTTCGTTCCTTTCTTTCTATCTTTCTTAGTTTTTGGCTAATTTCTTTTTTCGTCCTTCGTTCCTTTCTTTCTTTCTCTTCTTTCTTTCTTAGTTTCTGGCTTATTTCTTTTCTCGTCCTTCGTTTCTTTCTCTTTTTTCTTAGTTTCTGGCTTATTTCTTTTTTCGTCCTTCGTTCGTTTCTTTCTCTTCTTTCTTTCTTTCTTAGTTTCTGGCTTATTTCTTTTCTCGTCCTTCGTTTCTTTCTCTTTTTTCTAAGTTTCTGGCTTATTTCTTTTTTCGTCCTTCGTTCGTTTCTTTCTCTTCTTTCTTTCTTTCTTAGTTTCTGCCTTATTTCTTTTTTCGTTCTTCGATCCTTTCTTTCTTTGTCTTCTTTCTTTCTTAGTTTCTGGCTTATTTCTTTTTTCGTCCTTCATTCTTTTCTTTCTTTCTCTGCTTTCTTTCTTTCTTATTTTCTGCCTTATTTCTTTTTTCGTTCTTCGTTCCTTTCTTTCTATCTTTCTTAGTTTTTGGCTAATTTCTTTTTTCGTCCTTCGTTCCTTTCTTTCTTTCTCTTCTTTCTTTCTTAGTTTCTGGCTTATTTCTTTTCTCGTCCTTCGTTTCTTTCTCTTTTTTCTTAGTTTCTGGCTTATTTCTTTTTTCGTCCTTCGTTCGTTTCTTTCTCTTCTTTCTTTCTTTCTTAGTTTCTGGCTTATTTCTTTTCTCGTCCTTCGTTTCTTTCTCTTTTTTCTAAGTTTCTGGCTTATTTCTTTTTTCGTCCTTCGTTCGTTTCTTTCTCTTCTTTCTTTCTTTCTTTCTTAGTTTCTGCCTTATTTCTTTTTTCGTTCTTCGATCCTTTCTTTCTTTCTCTTCTTTCTTTCTTAGTTTCTGGCTTATTTCTTTTTTCGTCCTTCGTTCTTTTCTTTCTTTCTCTGCTTTCTTTCTTTCTTATTTTCTGCCTTATTTCTTTTTTCGTTCTTCGTTCCTTTCTTTCTATCTTTCTTAGTTTTTGGCTTATTTCTTTTCTCGTCCTTCGTTTCTTTCTCTTTTTTCTTAGTTTCTGGCTTATTTCTTTTTTCGTCCTTCGTTCCTTCCTTTCTTTCTTTCTCCTTTTCTTTCTTTCTTTCTTTTATCTTTTCTTTGAGATTTTCTTTCCCTTCAAAATCCGAACTTTAGCTATCTTTTCAGTTATCTTCTTTTTTTCTTTTTTCTATATTTTTTTCTTTTTCTTTATTAATAATTTATTCTTTTTCGTTTTTCGTATTTTTTTTCATATCCCATTTCTCTTCCTTCTTTCTTCATTCCTTTACTTTTTCTTTCGTTTTTCTTTTTCATTGTTTTTCTTTCTTTCTTGTTTTTTTTCATTCTATAATCGTTCTTTCTTTTATACGTTTTATTTTTCTTTCTTTGTTTTATTCTTTCTTCCTTTTTTTCTTTCCTTCATTTTTTTCTACCTATTTACTTTTTTCTTTTCTTTTTCTTCCATTATTTTCTTTCTTTATCCAATTCCTGTCTTTTTCTTGTCCTTTTTTTCCACATTCTTTCTTTATTTCTTTTTTCTTTCTTTCTTTTTCTCGTCTTTCTTTTTCTTTCTTTATTTCTCCCTTTTTCTGGCTTTCTTCTTTCTTTCTCTTTCTTTTCTTTCTTTCTTCATTTTTCTTTCTCTTTTCCTTTTTCTTTCTTTATTTCTCCCTTTTTCTTGCTTTCTTCTTTATTTCTCTTTCTTTCTCTTTCTTTCTCTCTTCATTTTTCCTTCTCTTTTCCTTTTTCTTTCTTTATTTCTCCCTTTTTCTTGTTTTTCCTTCTTTCCTTTTTTTATTATTTTTCTTTCTTTCTTTTTTTTCCTTACCCTCAACTCCACTTTCTTTTATTTTCCCATTCTCTTATTCGATCTTCCTGTATCTCCTCAATTTTTTTCTATATTTAATCCCATTATTTCTTCGTTACGTTTCTCTCTCTCTTCCACCCCTCTCTGTCTTTTTCCCCTCTTTCTTTTCACAACGTCGTCACATTTTCATATAATTTATTCGTCCTCTTCTTTGTCGATAAATATTTTCCCGCTCGGATCTACCCACATAACGCTAACAATAATAGTATACTGTATAAAACCCAAACTGTTTCTTATTTTCTTCAATACAACGCAATAAAAATAACAATATCTACAAGAGACATGATAAAAGATCTTTTCACGAACATAAATAAAATTCTCTCCAAAGAAACAAAAAATAAAGAAAGAAAGAAAGAAAGAACTATGTATTTTCTGTTTTTTTCTTTGTAAAGCATTTGCAATTTACTATTGGTCTTTTATAACGTTTTATCTTCAGACAGAGAAATAAAAGTTTTCACGAAGACTTGTTTCTTATTTACGCTTATGCCAGTGCCTTTGATTTTTCTTCATTCTATTGTTTATTTGTGAATTTGTGTGCATACAAATTCTTTTACGGATTTCTTTTTTTCTCTCTGGTTATTATTGTTGCTGTCCTTGTTGCTGCCGTTGTTGTTTTTGTTGTTAATGTTGTTCTTTGTTCTTATCTTCCTACCGAATTTCTCTTCACGTCATAACAAGGTTTTCAAATACTTTGTTTTCAATCATTCAAAAATCTGTTTTTACGCCTACTACACCCGAGAAAGAATCTTCTGTATATTAATAAAAGAAATAGTCGATCAGAGACCAACTTCGCTAACACGACATAGCATTTGAGCGGAGGTAATCGATTTTGAGCATTTCAGGCACGGGAGATAACTGAATGCTTACGGAGTGGCATTTTACACTTAAGAGAGGATAAAAGAAATGGTTAAAATTAAAGACTGCTTGCTTACCAATAAATATTTGAACAAAAGTGTTTTTATTATTTGGAATTTTTTTTTTTTTTTTTTTTAAAGTTAGGAATCAGTTTTCTAATATTCTGAAGTTTTATCACTATTATTTCGCTTACACTCTTCTCTAAAATTTATTTAGTGGCTTTTCTTTTGTGCATGCTACAAAATAAAACGTTTGGCTTGATCCACGACTATGTCATTTGATTATTTTCGTTATCATTGTGGTAGAAACATATCTCATCTCATCTCTCGTATATAACTCTCTACTATAATAAACTAGATGTTTTCACTGCTAACGCTGAATTAGTTAAATAAATCTTCATAAGCTTCTATTTAGAGTTGTTGCTATATTGCAATATATTCTTCACCGATATCTTCGTATCTAGAGTTATAGGAATGATATATTTTCACCTAAAAGATGTTCATTCCAGCGAAGCGATATTATTTACGAATTTAAATGTCCATTAAAGAGGTGTGTTCCTGACCAATCCAAATTTGTAAATAATTATATTGGATATACTACAACATGTTTAAAAAGAAGACTCAAGTTATATATCTATGACCACAGCTCGGTTGTGTCTCATTTAAATACACACAGTGACCAACCAGACCCTATCCGTAACATAATCGTTGATAATACAAACACAATAGCATCCTCTACATGCAAAAAAGACCAATATAATAGAGGTATTATTAATAATTAAAAAAAAAGGAAAAAAAAACAACGGTCAATAACATCAACTATGAACACGGTCACAATGTACTGACCGTGTTTGGAAAATAAAACTTTCCTATAACTCTAGATAAATACATAAAACAATACATTTATTCAGTTAAAAGTAAAACAAAATTCATTCTTGGTAAATCCTAAAAGTATAGCTTGGAAAACATTTGGAGAATTTCTAAATAATTTGTTTTGGTATATAATATAGACAAGTTCTGACTATCAAAGATATTAAATCTTTCAAATAAGTTGTTTTGTGTTATGGCCAAATTTGCCAAAAATCATATGAATTTTTCTTTCCTTATGCAGGTAGTTTTTACTAGCAATCAGTTCTTGATTATTTTAATGTCTTTCCCAAATATGTCAAGGTTTCTTAGCACTTACGGCTGTTCTATGTGACGTACTTTATCAAATGCCTTTGCGTAATCTATAAATCAATGGCATACATCCTTCTGCATTGGTCTTTCTGTTAATATTCTTCTGCATAAAGTTTGCGTTCTTTGTTTCAGGGTCTTTGATGAATCGCCCTGTTTCTGTCCTATTTCTGGTCTAATCATAGTGCGCACTCTGTTCATCCGAATTAAGATAAGTTTCGTTATATGGTTCATTAGGCTGATTCTTCGATGGAGTTCGCTTTCAGTAATTAGTGTCGTACATAAGCTTATTGTAACTAAAGTATTTCACAATTGAAACAGTTGTACTCATCATAATGTCAATATTAGAAAAGCAGTTTTGAAAAAGATAGTCATTGTTGATAAATATAAAAGATGATGTGTTTGATATTTCGTAGATCGATAAAATATTTAGATGAATAAATGTCCATACCTCAGGCCAAACAGTATCTATTGGTTAGAAAAAGACGGAAGTCTCAAGATAATGGAAGCATTAAAACAAAAACAAAAAGACAACACTAATAATGAAATCTGTCACAAAGTGCTGACTTTTTTTGGAAAATGAAAAATACATAATATATATATATATAAATCTACATATTCAATTAGAAATCGAAGTAATCCTTGGTAATAGCAAATAGAACAGCCGAAAGCACTTGAATAAGTATTTGAACGCTTTTACACATTTTATGTCCAGAAAAAGTATCATTAGTATGAATCTACAAAGAAAAATGAATAAAAAAGCTTAATGGCAGTACTTTTGCATTCATCTTTACTAAAATTTGACTCGATCTCATGTGAGTAAGAAAAATGGCCTCTAAATCTACTTCAGGATAACGCCTCCCTTTTTTTTTTACAATAATCCCAGCAAAAGTTCGTATCGTTTTTTGTAAAGCTATTCCATATGCAGATATGTCCGATACATGAGCTTATATCATGTAGATTTTAGAAACATTTGACTTGACTTGGCTTGTATCGGTTTTCACCCTAGTCGAGTTGAACTGGCTTCCTCCCGAACAAGTACAGCATCAGGGACAATCGCTTCCCACGCTCGCCGATCCTCAGTCAGGTCACACGAAATGGCGAGCCAATCGCGATTCCATCGGCGAAGACCTACCATCAGAGACGACGCTAGACCAGGACGGGTTGAAGAGGATGGAGACTCAGGCGACGACGTAGAGTGGCTGTGGGCACACGATCGATTCGACGGCATCGTAGAATGCAGCGAAGGCAATCGTTGTCGAACACTTCAAGCCTTCGTAGGTCAACCGCTCTAAGTGGCTACGTTTCGTAGCTTTAGAGAAGGATAGTCCGAACAATAGCCTGATAGATGCGCCCCTTCGTAGCCGTGGAAATCTCCCGTCGCCCCCATAGTGACCGCTTGAGACCCACGAATGTCGACTTTGCAGCTCTTATACGGCGTTCAAACTCAGCATCAGCCTGCCTGGATGGTATAATGGTTGAACCGAGATAGACGAAAGACTGCACGTCCTCCAGATTGACACCATCCAGCGTCAGTGGCTGCCAGTTGACCGGATCAACCAGGACTTTGGTCTTCCAGGCATTGATAGTCAAACCCACATCCCGTGTTGCAGCTTGCACACTGTTGAGCGCAGCTTGCACATCGTCAGATTTCGATCCGCCCAAGACAATGTCGTACGCGTAGGCCAGATCAGACACCCTGACATTCCGACCAACCGCAACTTCAGCGTAGTCCCTTCATTTGATTTTCTAAAGACATGCTATACCGTCCGAATTACGCATAATGGAAAGAAAAGTCGCCTTTCAGAAACACAACGTTCCAAAACAGTCTTCTAAATTATTTGAAAATTACCTTGAGTCAAGAAGAACATTTTGGAATATTTTTGGCCATATCAATCGCCTGACATTGTCATCCACATTGAATTAGTATGGGATTAATCGGATGGAAGCGTTCGAAGAGAATACCCTCAAAACAATGCTTTGGAATTTCCTTTTTCTCAGAATCTGTTGGAAAGAAACTCCAAAAATTTATAAAATAGTAAGTAAGGTAGGTTTTGACTTTATTTACGAAAACAAGATATTATGCTATTGTATGATAATATCTATTGCTAATTGCTTAATTTGTGTTATATACGGGGTAAAAGCAAATGCAGTGTAGTTAGTGAGTAGTTACCTTTTATTTTAAAAAGATACAAAAATATATAATTTTTATGTGTTTCTTTTAAATGTAACATAATCCCAAATTTTTTGCCTGAAATATACATTTACACAACTCCATGAAATGTCGATCTCTAGCGATTGTGTTACATACGGGGTGTAACAGCAAAATTGTCGAAATCGTGTAAATTTTTGCATCTTATAAATAAATAAATAAATATATCTTAATGGAACTCTAGGAGGGTTTTATAAGACTATTGGACTCTATTTGAGCAATAAGAATGTAAAAAAAAAAATTCTCTCTGCTTAACAGAAGTATTGTGATGAAATCTTTCATAAACTAAAACGACATATTCCTCATTAATTAATCATAATTATGGATTGGAAGCTCATGAAGCATTAAAATAAAATTCACACACACACACATACATACATACATACATATATATATATATATATATATATATATATATATATATATATATATATATATATATATATTGTTCCAGGATCATTTTCCAATTTATTCAAGATGATATTCGCCCTCTGTAATCTTATTTCTGTCTTGGAATAACAAGTTGCCTCACAGGGTTCAGTTACAAGTTACTTTTCAAGTCTTTTGCGGTGCTCTTTGGACTGTCATAGGTAACACCCTTCTCTCGCATGCCAAACACCTTATGAACTGAGTTGGATCTTTTTCTAATTAGTTCTCAGTTGAGATGATGTTCCCTATTGCTTGTGTGACCTCGTGATCCAATTTTCCTCTCTACTGTTCCCTCTTTTTTAAACATACTCACCGATCTCTTGATGGCTCTTGAATGGGCTTTGAAGATGGAAGCCGGATTATGAATTTTGCTTTCATTACTGAACGACTGAAGGATCCTTTTCCTCTCCCCATTGCTGAGTCGGGAAGACATAGTGGGACTGACACAGAACGATTTTAATCTACTCTCTTTTTTTTTGGTGGATAACTTATGAATAACAAATGGTATGAAGATGGCTAAACATCTTATATGAAAACCTGGAAAAATCAATTAATTTACTCGTTTATTTTATATTAAACATTTTGCGAGTTGGATAATTATGCTATTACATGATTTGGACAATTTTGCTGTTACACCTGATAATTGGGCTTAATGCTATTTTCTAGCCATTTAGATATTTTGTTGTGTAATCGACATGATTCGTCACGTATTTCTGTTGTACATTTTGAGTGTCGTTTTTTCTGTGTCGGTATCCATTCGAAAATCAAATTCTGGTACCCAAGAAAATTGATGACAATGCTTTTATAGTTATTCATTTCCAGTAAATGTCGATTTCCTGTCTTTAAAAAAAAATACGGGTTGGCATTCCCAAGCAACAATGCTATAATGACACAGCAGTGAAAATGCGTAATCATGGTGAAAGTATAAGCGATGTAAATGCAAAATTACCTAGAAACCGCTGCCATTTTGGACAGTATGTTTAAAGAAGAGCATTATAAAACGAAATCAATTTTACGTAAAATTTAACATACTGACATGATAACACACATATTGACTGACATAAAGTAAAAAAAAACATCAGGAGGGTTGTAAATGTTTCGTAATAATCAGTCATAAATTTATGATTTAATATTTTTTTATATCCCAGGCTGGCCGCATGTGCTTGAGTTTGAAACAAAATAAAGATAAAAATGAATCACTCCTGGGAGATATTTGCATCTCGTGGCTGTAAAACGATCTCTTTTATAATTTGATATAATAATCCATAAAATGCTACTTAAGTTTCCACAACTGAGAAGACAATTTAAACCATATATATATATATATATATATATATATATATATATATATATATATATATATATATATATATATATATATATATATATCGTTTAAATATATATTTATATATATATATATATATATATATATATATATATATATATGTATGTATGTATGTATACACACTCACACACACACACACATATATATATGTGTGTGTGTATATATATATATATAAATATATATATATATATATATATATATATATATATATATATATATATAACAAATAAGTTTATACAAGTTTCATTGACACCTAATGTTAACTTACTGCGAATATGCTCTTTCTTCGATTTTTCTTACAAGCGTTATATTTTCTGGACATCGTCTGTCAAAAATGTTTATAAGTTCCTTATATCTCAGTGCTTTCGGCTATTCCGTTAGCCATTTTCAAGGATTATCATTTTCTAATAGTTAACTGAACATGAAGATTATATATATATATATATATATATATATATATATATATATATATATATATATATATATATATATATATATATATGTGTGTGTGTGTGTGTGTGTGTGTGTGTGTATGTGTTTGTAAAATACAGCAATCACATTTCCATATATGTGTATCTATAGTGACCAGGATATATTTTATTTTCTAAACAGGTTCAGCACATTTTGGCCGTGTCTACAATTGGTATCACTGAGTGATGTATATTTTTCTTTTCCTAAAAATAATAGAAGCATTAATAATGATAAAAAAAAAGAAAAAGCGTTGGATTGTGTATGCATTGAAGACTGAAAAATGAAAGAGATGACCAATGATTTTCTGGGGAAAACGTTAATAAGTAAGAAGGCTTTGTAAACAGTTCTCAGAATAGACTATTCATAGAAAAAGAATAAAATGTGCAATGCTATTCTCCAAAATCATCGTCTTGCAGAAAATTTATGACGCTTGTAATGGATATATATTAATAATTTATGAGTGCATCTCTAATTTTCTAACGAATACATTTACCGGAAAATCTGTATCGGGAAGATAAGCCTAAGTAATCTTTTTACCTTTCTATGCACAAACAGACATACGCGCACACATGTACATACAAACACACAGAAACACACCCTATATATATATATATATATATATATATATATATATATATATATATATATAGAGAGAGAGAGAGAGAGAGAGAGAGAGAGAGACAGACAGACAGACAGAGAGACAGAGACAGAGAGAGACAGAGAAAGACACAGAGAGAGAGACAATGCAAATAATGTTAAGAGGAGAGAATTGCTGATATCTCCTGAGGAGTGGATCGAACAATTATAAAATATTTCGTCTCCAAAACTCTTGTGTCGGTTTACTGAATGCAGCATCAATCTCAATCAGCTAAGCGAAAAAATATTTATATTAATCTATCTATCTATCTATATATATATATATATATATATATATATATATATATATATATATAGTTGAAGAGTTAATAGGCCGGCTAATGAAAATTGAGGGAAAAAAGACAACAAAATGATAACAATATTCACAACAAGACCGATTATATCTCCATATATAAAACAGAAAATGTCTGTGTTTGTGTCTCTGTGTGTTCGTTTCGAAAATTTAATGAGCCGATGTTGCTTTAGAACCAGCAGTTTGCTTTCAATACCATTTTAGACTCCATCTTTAGAAAGAAAGGAGGTTTGTTCTTCTTGGATACATTTGAGAGACAAGTAAAAAGATGCTCACGAAGCTCCTCCTCGCAAAAGTACAGCAAAAGAAGGTGATTGCCTTAGCTGTGCCATCCTCCGAAATTGCTGAAACCTTTCTCCCCTATGGTAAGAGAGCGAACTCCGCTTTTGAGCTGCCAATTAATTTGACCTTTTCTGATTCAGCGACTTGCAATATCAGCAAGGGTTCTGATAAAACTGATGTCCTGAAAAGGTGTGAAATCATTGTGCAGGATGAGTGCACGATGGCACAAAAAGAAGCTCTGGATTTCCTGTATAGGACATTGCGAGATATAAGGGATATTCAGCATACAATGCGACGAATACTTGTACTTTTATCAGGAGATTTCAGAAAAATTCTCCCCGTTATTCCACCAGGTACAAGAACGAACGCTGTGAGAGCATGCATTAAGTCATCACCTCTGTGGCAACAAGCCAAATTTCTGTCTCTTAAATCCAATATGAGTTCTGAACTGTTCGGGGATCAAATGTCGGCGAAATTTTGAATGGACCTTCTAAAAGACGGTGGTGGCAACGTGCCATCGGATGAAGATGGAGATATCACAGTTAATATGCCCCGTTGTAAATACTATTCACGACATCAAAGCTGTTGTTTTCCTAAATCTGGTTAACAATTCTGGAAACCCTAGTTGGTTGTGCGAGAGCGAAATAGTGGCTACTTAAAACACCAGTGTTGCAAAAATCACTGAAGAATTGCTGGAATGGTTACCAGGAAGCCTTCAAATCTACAAGTCAATTTACAGCGTTGCTGAACAAGAGGTTGTTAACTATCGAATAAACTTTCTAAACTCTTGGAATCCTTTCGAACCACATCTCCATTGCACTGCACCTTCAAATTAGAGTCCCAGTAATTCGGCTAAGGAACCTGAAATCGCCTAGTCTTTCAGTGGAACCCGTTTTATGATTAAGAATCTGCTGCTACATATTATTGAGACCACTATTCTCAGAGAATGTGGTATAAGAGAAAATGTATTCCTACCCAGATATCGCCATTGTCTGTCCAGACTTCAGTTTCTACTGAAACTTTGCTTCGCGATGTCAATCATCAAGCCGTAAAGACAAACGCTCTCCACAAAAGGTGATGTTGATGCTAACCTCCAAGACAGAACTCACTGTCTTCTTCGTCTCATGGTTTTTACTTACATGAAGGGGTATGATATTATTTTTTTATTAAATAAATTTGCTGCCAGTTAAGTACGTTCATTATATCATGCTAGACAAATATTATTGCAAGAAGGTATCGTAGCATTTTATGACCAAACATTCATCTTTGGATCGAATATCCTTGTCGAAACGGATCGGCTGCTTTTGTTTTATATCAAGAGATTCTTGACAAAAGCCAAAAGCCAATTAATGATCTGCTATGTTATCGGTCATGATCTTGTATCTCGGTTTCAGTTACTTTCTCAACGTTGTAAAGTGGATCATTTCTATACTAACAGCTAAATGTGCTATCCTTTTAAGATATTGCAACTGTTGAAATTCCTCATGAATGCGGCTTCTATTATTTAGTACCGTCTGTAATTTTGTAACGCCAAACAACTAATCTCGAAGAAGGCTGAACCATGATATGTCCTATAGGTTTCATTCGCTAGAAGTTATTTTTATACGGTGATCTGAGAAAGCGGTTAGATATTTCTCATCGACTTTTATTTCTTTCTTTCAATTCTTCTGTTATCTCATTCACTAGATCTTTCTTTCTCTCTTTTCTTCTCTTTCCTACTTTTCTTTCGCTTCTTCCGTTTTATTACTTACATTTCATCAGTTCTTCTCTTTCCTTCTTTCATCTTTTCTTTCTAGAATTTATTCCGTTTCTTTCGCTTTCGCCTCTTTCTTTCTTTCTTTCTTTTAATTCTCTGTTATTTTTTCATTCAGTCATTCATTCTTATTTTTCAGCAGTTTCCTTCTTTCTTTCTCTCTGTTTCCTTCCTTATTTCTTTCATTCGTTTCTTCCTTTCTTTCTTTCTTTCTTCTGATTCCTTTCATATTTCTTTCATTTGATTCTTTCTTTCTTTCTTTCTTTCTTTCATTTTTCCGTGTCCTGCCTTGTTTCTTCCATTCGTTTCCTTCATTCTTCCCTGTCCTTCTTTATTTATTTCATTCGTCTCTTCTCTTTTTCCCTCTCCTTCACTATTTCTTTCATTCGTTTCTGTCATTCGTTTCTTTCTTTCTTTCTTTCTTTCTTCTAATTCATTTCATATTTTTTTCATTTGATTTCTTCTTTCTTTCTTTCTTTCTTTCTTTCTTTATTTATTTCATTCGTCTCTTTCCTTTTTCCCACTCCTTCGCTATTTCTTTCATTCGTTTCTTTCTTTCTTTCTTCTGATTCCTTTCATATTTCTTTCATTTGATTTTTTTCTTTCTTTCTTTCTTTCTTTCTTTCTTGCTTTCTTCCGTGTCAAAAATCAAAGAAACGAATCACCGATACGAATTAAAGAAATAAAGAAACAGAGGAAAGAAAGAAAGAAAGAAACGAATCAAAGAAACGAATCAAAGAAAGAAAGAAAGAAACAGAAGAAAGAAAGAAATAAAGAAAGAAACAAACAAACAAACAAAAGAAAGAAAGAAAGAAAGAAAGAAAGAACGAAAGAAAGAAAGAAAGAAAGAAAGAAAGAAAGAAAGAAAGGAAAAAGAGACGAATCAAAGAAACGAATCACCGATATGAATCAAAGAAATAAAGAAACAGAAGAAAGAAAGAAAGAATGAAAGAAAGAAAGAAAGAATGACACGAATCAAAGAAATAAAGAAAGAAACAGAAAAAAGAAAGAAAGAGAAGAAAGAAAAAAGAAAGAAAGAAAGAAAGAAAGAAAAAAGAGACAAATCAAAGAAACGAATCAGCGATACGAATCAAGGAAATAAAGAAATATTAGGTTAGTACAAAAATAATGTCGTTTTCTCACATAGTAACATATGTGAGGAAACGACATTATTTTGCACCAACCTAATAGAAGAAAGAAAGAATGAGTGAAAGAAATAAATGGAAGAAAGAAAGAAACAAGCAAACAAAGAAATGAAGGAAAAAATAAAGGAAGAAAAGTAAGAAAGAAAGAAACGATAGGCAGAAAGAAAGAAAGAAGCAAAAAAGAAAGAAATGTATGAATGAAAGAAATAAAGAATTCTAAGAAAGAAAGAAGAAAAGAAAGAAAAAAAGAAAGCAAAAACGAAATAGATAAAAACCAATGTGGTTTTTCTCGGAAAACAAGAGTCCAATCAGTTCGTAATACTGATTTAACAATATTTCCCTGTATTTCGCCTTTTTTTGGATTGTGTTGTGCCTAAGTTCCGTGTCTGGCCATGGGGGGAAAAATAATTATGACCGAAATAGCTAGGGTTCGAGCACAGATACAAATTAGAATCTTGAATAATATTTTTGAAAGGCAGATAGACATTTAGTTATCTGACAAAACCCAGTCCTCCCACTTTCTATTTAGAATGGTTTTAGACTTTAGCTCTACCAAGACAAGTTTAGTAAAAAAAAACATCAAGCAAAAATAAAATCAACTGATAAAAAAAAAAGATAAAAATTCTGAGAAAAAGTTTGTAGCAAGAATAGATGAAAGAAAAATCATAATGGTCAAAAATAAAAGACAAAAAAGGGATAGAAAATTAATGGACACATAAAACAACCTAAAAAGACGGAATCAAGCTAAAAAGAATATAGATAAGGAAATATAAAAAAAAAAAGTTTTAAAAAACGCTAAAAACGACGGAAATGGATGGGAGCTATAAAACATTTCTTTATTACCAACAGAGGACTTTGCTCTAAGAAGTCGATACATTTATTAAAAGAAAATAAAGAATTTTAAAAAAGCAAAAATGTGAGTTAAAAATATTACAACAATGTGAACACACGGAAATGATTAAGAAGGAGGGAATTATTGGCTACGCCTACCATTGTGTGTAATGTGTTATATATTAGGGATCGATTCCGCTATAACAGTGATCTGGGCATCAATGTCTGTTATGCAAACATCGCAACATAACAACTGTCAATCTATATATTTCATACGTTTACTTTGTATATATGTGTGTAACTTCTAAGGTGCTGAAAGGTTCTATTGTATCCATGGATATTGAGTTAGTGTTAATGGGGATATTAACTGCTCTCTTATAAGGAAACAACAGTCATTGACCGAGCAGCTTACGAGCTACGATTTTCTTTAGTCACAGTTTATCGGGCTGTGATCAAAATTTAGTATCTCTCTTCGAGCGGACAGACTGCATTTTACCTATGAGTTGTGTTTCTGACTTCGGATAAAATGCAACCTTTGTCTTCGGGTAGAGGGCAACTGAAAACGTATTGAGAAGTACCCGATTCCCGGTATTAGTTGTCGCACGAGGATCAGCTACTAAAGGTAATCGGGGAGATTTTTTGGATCTGGCCTGGGTGCACCCGTTCGAGCTCACCACATTACACAGACCTTGAATCACATCTTGCCAGCGTTAAGTCGTAACAAAATACTATTTGTAGTATCTGCCTTTGGGTGGGCTCACAGAATACAATAAATAAATGAGAGATGCCTGCTCCTGTGCATTCCAAACCTGGGGAAGCACCTCTTCATTGCGTCAAAGTCGGATATCGAAGGAATACCGACGTCATCGCGACTTCCCTCCTGAATTAAAACCTGCCGTCAGCGTGGGTAGACGACCAAACACATTGTGGTATCTTATCTCTTCGTATGTAATTCTAATGGTATTGGAAATATTAGCAGTTTCCTTATGACGATACATTCGGCATTCATTGACTGAGCAGCCAGTACTTAAGTCGGTTGTAATTTATAAAATTTTCTATTAAATTTATTTTCCAAGAAAACAGGTTTCTCAAATCCAGTAGGTATCAGCGCTCTTTTCAGTATTGATGGGATTTTCTTTCCTAATATTATTATTATGTGGAATGACATAATATTTATTACATCATTATTTTCTCTTCGAGTGACATATGATATCCATTTTAGCTGTTCCAACTGTTGAAGTTAAGTCGGATTTGTTTTTTTTTTTTTTTTTTTTTTTTTTGTTTTGTTTTGTTTTGTTTTTTCTCATTTGGTTCAGTCCTGCGTTTGGGATTCTTCGTTTGGGATTCGAAGAAGTGTTGCCTCTGCCAGGCTTGAAACGTTCAAAAACATCGTTGGTTACAAATGGCGATTATCACCCTTTTGTTGAGATAGTCACGAGGATCACGTAACGGCCGGTGAATGACGTAAGTATATAGATTGACGAAGGAAGTTGTGATGTAGTGCCCAGAGAAGGACGTTCTTGGCACAGGAAAAACGCATGGTCTAACCGCCCAAAACTCTATTTTTCTCTTCGGGAAATATTACATGTAATGCTCCCCTTTCTTACACACCTTTTGTTGTTGCATATGTTGGAATTTCTCTGCGTGGGACACGTTTATACGTGTATATCCCTAATTTTGTGTACGAGGTTGCATTATAAACCTCTCCGTGAACCAAGCATGTTTATTATTCTTTTTCTATTCAGCTATTCCGTCCTGTCCGTGAACTACGCTGTTGTTGTTTCAGGGATATACGAATGCCCATAAAGATAGGTATGTAATTGGAAAAATAAATATCTTTTTCCTTCGCACTCGTTACACAATTTTTACCAATTGATCTTAGAAACCTGTTGTCTACAGCTGATAGTTTATATATTTCTAATCTATGTGACCTCATGCATGCCATCCATATGAATGTTTTCACCTGACGGAGAACATAAATCAAGTTTTCAGGTAAATGTTTTGATTTTGTAGCAATTTCCAGTCCTGACCGAAACTACCTGTAGAGCACCTATTCTGTGTTCAGTTTCCTTATTTCCTATACTAATGTTTTTGTAAGTGACCTAAATACTTCAGAGATGCCATTTGTTTATGGGGCAAAATTCGGCATTCATTAACCGTGCAGCCAGTGTTAATTTCGGTTGTAATTTATAAAATCTTTGTCGGAAGAAGAATTTTCGAGAAAATAGTTTTCATCAAGTGCGAGTATATAGGAAGAAAGCTATTCGGGGAAAATTAGGTACCTCCATGAGATCGCTAAAAAAAGAGCATAACATGATGAAAATGACGCTAAACTTGACGAAAACAAAATTATATCGTTTAAATGCTTACGTTATTATTAAGAGGAAAGATCAAAGTTTATTTTGATTATTTTTAGAAATTTTTCCTTCTTTTGAGAACATAAGGAATTTTGATTTAAAAATCCTTCTTTCTCTTTGTATCACTGGAACTAGTAAAATAACATATACAATTTTTAGCAGATTTTTTTTTGTGTAACACACACTTATTTGGAAAATCTTGCAAAAATAGAAATAATTGTCAGATGTTAATGAAACTTCGAGTAACTATTCACAGTTGATCGAAATTATTATAAATATGATTTTTCTTTTTATTAAAGTCATGTCAGAATAATTTTTTTTATATTTATTACCCCCCCCCATAGCTAATTTTATGAAAACTTTAGAAATTCGATCGATTTCACTTTAGTAATTACAATAGTTAAAAGCACAAGGCTTTGAGGAATGCAAATCACTTTTTTTTTGTTTTTAATTGGACCCTCCCTACCTAAAAATCAGTTATGAATTGTAACATACAAAACTTAATAGAACAAATATATTATTTAATTTCAAATACTTTCATTTGCTTTTAATTGTTTTTATGAATATGGACAATATTTTCTGAAAGCAAAACATTTTTTCAGTGAAAAAATGAATTTTCAATACAATTATTTGTTATTTCTTGAATTATAATAGATTTACACATTGAAGTTGTTAAAATATTATAAAATTAATTAAAAGCCACATCGGGTCTCCTAAGTCTCCTCATGAAATAGATCTTTTTTTAGCACGTTGTAAATTGTATCGTTTTAACTAATCAGAAAACCCGCAGTAATTAAGATATGTAATATTGTGTTTATAATCGGGCTGTAATTATAAAGTACGGAAGACCAACCAGAATACAATTAAGTTGCGTTTTTTGAGGTAAGCATTGTTCTCCGCTGTTAAGGTGATATGGGGTCTTACCCAAAATAATAATAATGGACTATTCCATACTTAATAAATACTGCACCTCAGGAGTAGGCAAGGATTCAGTTTTGACCGACTGTTCGGTTATACTCTCATCTTACGGACGGGAGGAACCCGAAGGAGGCTACGCCGAAGGGCGGAGTCTCCTTCGGGGAGGTAGACCGGCCTTGAACCCGATTATACGGGTTCAATGGGCATATTTTTGGCCGAGTCTACGGGCTCGGAGTGCCCACGTTAAAAAGGCCTTGTGCTACATGACACTCTTGTGTGTGTGTTGGGGGGGGTGACTGAATATCTTCAGTTTTGATCGACTGTTTGGTTATACTCTCATCTTACGGACGGGAGGAACCCGAAGGAGGCTACGCCGAAGGGCGGAGTCTCCTTCGGGGAGGTAGACCGGCCCTGAACCCGATTATACGGGTTCAATGGGGATATTTTCGGCCAAGCCTACGGCCTCGGAGTGCCCACGTTAAAAAGGCCTTGTGCCACATGACACCCTCATCGGGGGGTGACTGAATATCTTTAGTCGTTCAAGTTTTGACCGACTGTTCAGTTGTACTCTCTTCCTACGGACGGGAGGAACCCGAAGGAGGCTACGCCGAAGGGCGGGGTCTCCTTCGTGGAGGTAGACCGGCCTTGAACCCGTTTATACGGGTTCAATGGCTATATTTTTGGCCGGGCCCACGGCCTCGGATATCCCACTTTAAAAAGGCCTTGTGCCACATGACGCCCTCTTGGGGTGGGGGGGGCTGAATATCTTCAGTTGTTCAAGTCGAGTCAAAAGTCGCGTTCAGACAATTACTGCAAGACATTGGAATAGTGATACTGGTCGAGACTACATTGTTCTCTCTACTAAACCTGATTGTTCATGCTAACACTTCTACTTCTCTGTATATATTCCTATTTTTAATATATCTGTGATTATTCCATACCTGTGTTCGAGTTCTTCTTTATTGGTTCTACCTTGGACTATCACCGTGGTACAAGGAACCGGACCATAACATATGGTCATTACTTTTCCGAAACACGTGTGGTGAAGTTAATTTGATTTTTCAGTTTCAACTGAGAAGTGTACCTACATGTATCAGTATCATCTTATTAAATTTATATGATCTTATTTGTATATTAATCTCATTTACGAAATTTTTTTTTATAAATGAAATATAAAAAATAATAATAAAATGAATGGAAATACAAATAACACAGTAAAATGTAGTAAATGTACATAAAATTATAATATTTTATGTACACTTCTGACAAAATTTCATAAGAAAGGTACCTATAAATTAATTAGATACCTTTCTTATGAAATATGAAATTTAATCTCATTCTTAACACTCTTATTTTAATTTCTTTATAATATATTTTCCATAAAGCATCATAAAAATAAAGGTGAAAGCTAAGTACAAAAACTAATTAGAGCGCTGAAAGTTTTCCTTAAAAATAACTAGCTAAATAATTTGTTCACTTAAATCTAAATAATTTCATTTTTCTCCTTCCGTAGAAAAAATCATCATCACGTAATACGTCAATATGTCATTCATCCCCTGTCAAGTGACGCGAAAGGTTATGACCTGTTTTCATTTATTTTCAATTTATATGTTTTCGGCGCAAATTCTAAGTTAAGCTTCCTTCAAAATATTTGAAATAAACATTATAATTTCTCATTTTCTTAAAATAAGTTTTTAAAAAGTGATAATTGATTTTTAAAAGAATTTCAAACTGAGATATTCATTTTTTTTTATAACATTGAAAAACATTGTTGCCATGATCGATTATCTGTCAATTTTGCTGACTTAAAAAAAATCAAGATTTTTAACGAAAATTTCGTACGTGCTAGGAACGATTAAAAATGTAAAAATTACCCTCAAAATACTTTAATGTTTCCTCTTAATAATACCATAAACATTTAGACGATAAAAATTGTTTTCGTCAAGTTTGGCGTCTTTTTCATTTTGATGTTTCATTTATAATGAAGGGATAGCGAAAAAATGGATAGAAAATGATTTATCGCCTACAAATCCAAGTATAGTCTTTTTTAACGGAAAGTGAAGACTAGGTATTTCCCACTCAGATATGGCAGAGTTACTGTCTTTTCATTCTAATCTGGTCCTTTAAAGATAGAGAAGAACAGGATATTCATTGCCTTATTTGTTTTCTATGTTTTGTCAATGCTTATGCATGTTATTTCAAAGCAAGGCATATTTTTAGATTGTAATATTTTTTTTTGTTTTTAATGTAATAATCGTTTGGTGATACGAGTCTTTATAATCAAGATTGAGCTGAGTGAGAAAAGTTAGATAAATATCATTCTCAAGTATCCTTACTAGGTCCTCCATATTTTCGGCACTGTACCACATCTGAACCACTCTTAGAAAATCACTATAATATTCATACTCTGGAGAAAAAATATAATTCAATAGAAATGTTTTCATATTCAAATGAATAAATTAAAAACACAACACACGCAGTGATGTATGGCAATCAAACCTATCAAATATGATGCTATTATACAAAGACTTCTGGTATTTTTAATCATAAAAAGCTATATTTTAACCAAAGCAAAAAATTCGAATTTTCCTCATTTCTAAGTCAGGTGCTTACGTGCATTATCTTCTGTGGTGGAGAATGTCACGATACCGACAATTAAAAAAAAAAAATCAGCTTGATTTTTTTTAGCAGACCAATACTCGAAAAATGTTATCGAAACCTGATCTGAGAAAGGTAAATATATTAAATCGAAGTGATATTAGTTACGATGGGGCATCCATATATCTGTCGGCCGATATCAACAACAGTTGGATATTGATCAAATGTGTTCACTGCGTTTAATATATATGGATTCCAATCAGTTTATTAACATGTCGAAATATAAATATCTCTTGCATAAAATAAAGTTGTTTTTTTTTTATAATTAGGATGTGAAGTTTGCTATTTGACTATACAAACTTATATTTATAGTGCACTTAACGAGGAAAGATGACGTGAATGATTTGATACTCGCAGAACATTGTGAGGGCAAGAGGGACAGAGGAAAAGAACGGATAGCTTAAAAATTCTTTAGTTCCTCCAGTTCCATCACAACTAGGACCCGCCATACCACGCACATTGTTGCAAACCACCCATATTCGTTCGATATCCCATTGGGAAGATGTAAATGTCTCTTCATACCGCGAACCATTGCTTTGTGGAACTTAATCTCAACAGGATGTTTTCCTGATCACTACAATTTTAACCTGTTCAGGTTTAGGGTTAACCATTATTTTCCCCACCTATCTGCATAAAATATGCCTCTTGCTCTGTAACCCTCTACCTCGAGTGGCTCCGGGGCATTGTACACGGTAAACCTCACTTTAAAAAAAAAACATATGTGTAAGGCACATAAAGAGGAAAGTAGTACACAATAGACATATTGGAGGCAAGAGGGACAGAGGAAAACAACGAATAACCTACAGGCGTAACTGGTTGGCTGAGCAAGCTTTATGAGAGATAACTAAAAAACAACATTTATTAAGAGATACACAGGAAATTGTGGAGAGATATGATCCTTATCGTCCAAAAAAGAAGACAACAGATAGAAGTTAAAAATGTAGATTAGTGCTAGAATCATTAATTCTTTTCTATGACGACTGCTAAAAATTTAATTCTTGTTGTTCACAAAGCGAGAATTGATTTTTAGTATATATTGTTTTTTTTTTGTTTTGTTTTTTTTTACTAAGAGTCTTATTCCTATAATCACGTCTTATTCCTATAATCACGTCATTTCTATTGGTTGAGAGGGCTGTAATGATTTTAAGGTTTAGCCTTTAGAATAGGTCGGTAGGTATGAGTTAGGTTCGTCTATCGTCCTGTTTACACTGCTCCTCCATTTCCTGAACAGGAGTAGAGGTTTATCCTTTGTTTTCAGGTTAAGATTGGGTTTCTGGTTCTTTTAAAGTCTACTCTATAATTTTAATGTCTCCAACTGAACTCTGATATTTTACTATTATTTTTTCCCTAGGTAGGAGTAGATAGGTTTTCCTATCGTCAGGTTTCCACACCTCCACTGTTTTCTGAACCGGATTACAGTTTTATAACTGATTTCTTTATTTGAGATTGGGTTTCCGTTTTGTGCTAAAGTTTTAAGGAACACATTGGAAGTTTTGGAGAGTCATGATCACCATCGAAAAAGGAACCGGCACATAAGAGAACAAAAATGTAGATTCATGTAGAATACTTAGTTTTTTTTTTTTTCAATGCCAACTGCCAAAAATTAAATTTTATTTGTTCCTCAATCTTTGTGTCAAATAAATGTTAATTTTTATCATTAGGATGTAGACTATGTAATATGTTGTCTTCGATAAACTTCATCTGGTTCTTGAGTCCAAGATCGAAATTTGTCGTCCATGTGTGTGAACTGAGAATCTCTATGTTACTAAATCAACGAAACGCTGCTTCAATCCACTAGGCCTGTTATTTGATTGGGCCTTCTTTAGAAAAAATATAATAATAATAATAATAATAATAATAATAATAATAATAATAATAAAGAAAATATAAACTCATAACATTTTAGAAAAGAAAACATGGAATCTTCAATTATTCAGGAATATTTTCCATGTAGCAGTGGCGTTTTGAAAAAAAAAATAATGCTAGAGTATTGGTACTTCAGAATAATAGTAAACTTTATTTTGTTAACTACTTAAAAAATAAATGTAAATCACATTTATAGCCCATAATAATCCATCTTTATTTGGCATGAAGCATATGTCAGAAAATAATACATATATATATATATATATATATATATATATATATATATATATATATATATATATATATATACGCATGTTTCATTAAAAACGACAGACAATGTACTGCGGTTAAGGATTTTATTTAATTTTTCTTGTGTTTGAACAAGAGATTTCTTTTTTGGACAAAGAGTGTGAAACTCCATTAGAAACATACTAGTAGAAAATACAAATATATTAACAGCATCCACCTGCAAAAAAGACAAAAAATAATGGAAGCTTTAATAAGAAAAAAAGAAAAAAGCCAACTCTTAACAAGATTAACTACGAACAAGGCCACAATGTGCTAACCGTATTCGGAAATTAAAAACATCCCTAGCACACACTAAGACATACACAGAACGCACACACTCAATTTTACTGGAAAATCTAATCATCCTTGATCATGGCTAAAGGTATAGCCGAAAGCGCTCGGAACTATAAAACATTTGGATAGTTCTTACACACCTTTTGTCCAGAAAGGAAAGCTCTCTGTTCGAACACAAGAAAAATTAATTAAAAACTTAGCCGTAGTACCTTGTCTGTCGTTTTTAATTAAACATGTATAAAGGAAGGATTGCTGCCTAAATATACAACTATCAAATATTTGATTGACACCTGATATATTCTTTTACAAAAAATTAAAAATATATCCCCACATGACCTTATACTGATTTGGGTTTAGCAATGAAAGTGTTAAAGATGCTACATAACAAAATTTCTACCCACATTACATCAGATATCGACTGTTAAGTGTATATCAGGAACGCACAGATTAGAATTTTGAAAAAGCGATGTACAAGAGAGATTTAATGAAGAAGTGCTCGGAAATAATAAAAAAAGCGAAGTTTTCTAGAAAAAAGGGAAAAATAGCCACAAATTCTCCATAAAGGAAGGAATCTCGTTTTCTTAGAGAAATGCATAAAAACATACATATGGCTGAACGATAAAGAGAAAAAAATAGGAGAAATAAATAGGAGAAATAAAACATGAGAGCTTAAAAATACGAACTCAAGAAAAGGAAGCGAATATAATGCGAAGCCCTTCCTTAAAAAATTGCTGCATAAAAAATACGGGAAAGAGTGTAAGATATGGAAGAAAAATAATGTAGTTGCTGCAGTATTAGTCGTACTAGCAGCAATAGAATGTATTGTCTCCTGTGTCGCGATACCAATAGCATTAAACATCATCACCATTTAAAAAAAAAGTGGAATAAGTTATTACGTTGTCTCCATCTGACAAGACACTAAGTGGATAAAAAATGCTAAAAATCTAATAAAAAGAAACAAAACTGAATTTGCCTATAAAAACTTAGGGAACAAATGTCTAAGAATATTTCGAACTCATTCGTTTATTCTTTCTTGTAATGTTCAACGAATGCCATTGTGGGAACTAAATGCTTGGTTACTCTAATGAAGAATTTGCGAAAGTGTGTAAATCTATGAAAAAATAAAGTGAAAAAAAATTCTTCGTAAAATTTCAGATATATTATTTGCACTAGAAGCAATACACAGGGACAGCACAATGTCCCTGGGCAAAATTTGTTTTATATATCCATATGTTTTTATTTGTTCACAGTACACCCAAAATAAACGTTGGTGGTATTTGATCAGATAAATGATACACACACTCGTAAAAAGTATGTTATTTTTATTCAATAGTTGGAAAATCTTCGTAACACTTCAAGTTCATAAATATCTAAATTTAAAACGTTTGCCAAAACAAAGCATTTTAAACATTTGGTATCAGATTAGTTTCTTTTTTTCTTTTACTTAAGACATCTTTATTGCAAACTAAAATATCCTGTTCAAATCGACATGGTTTCCAAGGCTGGTATAATACACCAGTGTCTGACACACTATTTCTATCTGAAATAGTCCCTGCATAATTTTCACCTGAAATGCACCCTGCATAATTTTCACCTGAAATACTCCCTGCATATTTTTCACCTGAAATACTCCCTGCATAAATTTAATCTGAAATGCCCCCTGCATAATTTTCACCTGAAATACTCCATGCATAATTTTCACCAGAAATGCTCCCTGCATAATTTTCACCTGAAATGCTCCCTGCAGAAATTTCACCTGAAATACTCCCTGCATAATGTTCACCTGAAATAGTCCCTGCATAATTTTCACCTGAAATACTCCATGCATAATTTTCACCTGAAATGCTCCCTGCATAATTTTCACCTGAATTAAACCCTGCATAATTTTCACCTGAAACACTCCCTGCATAATTTTCACCTGAAATGCTCCCTGCATAAATTTAATCGAAAATGCTCCCTGCATAAATTTCACCTGAAATGCTCCCTGCAAAAATTTCACCTGAAATAGTCCCTGCATAATTTTCACCTGAAATACTCCCTGC
>OZ010605.1:12476616-12589375 GCA_963932145.1 Acanthosepion lycidas
ATTGAAGGGATTCGTTGTAGCACTTGCCTTAAAGAAACACAAAATATTCTACTCATAAATACAGCCGACACCTTACGAAGGTTTTATCTATGCAAAATACGTGTTGATTTCTTTTTTTTCCCAAAAACTGCTCAGTAGAAAATGTCATGATGCCATTTTTTACTTTAGTTCTCTGATCGGGAACCGAAAAAAATTTGTATGCACCAGAAATGAAAGGTAATAATAATAATAATAATAATAATAATAATAATAATAATAATAATAATAAGCATGGATTTCCAGGAATCCCTTCAATTAGTCTACTGCAATATTTGCACTGGAAAATCTGCAACTTCTACGGGAAGGAAACTGAAAGAAACTGGTATGAACACCACCCAGACCCGGTTACGGAGAAAGGGCCTGTTACAATTCTATGGGACTACACAATACACACTGACAGAACAATCAAGGCCAACCGCCCAGATATTGTTATTACAGACCATAAACAAAAAAAGTGCCTCCTTATTGATATGGCAGTCCCTGATGACTGCAATGTATCTTTGAAGATATTCAAAAAGCTGTCAAAATACAAGAACTTTGAAATAGAAATCTCGAAAATGTGACATATGGGAACATCAACAATCCCTGTTGTAGTTGGAGCCCTAGGACTGGTTGGAAAAGATCGCAGTAGACTAATTGAAGGGATTCCTGGAAGTCCCTGCCTCAAGGAGATACAAAAAATTGTTCTGACAAGTACAGTTCACGCTTTACGAAGGGCTTTATCTATGTATTTTTTTTTTTTTTTTTGTCAGTGGAAAGTGTCATGATGCCATTTCTAACCTTAGGTTCCCGGGCGGGACCCAGAAAGAAATGTGTAAGTCCCAGAAATAAAAAAAAAAATAAAAAAATAATAATAATAATAACGAAAATACAAGGATCTTGAAGTGGAAATCACAAAAAAATGGCACATAATATCAGTAATCCCCATTGTAATTAGAGCTCTCGGATTGATTGGAAAATGTTCTGATAAACTCAAAGAAAGCATTAATATATTGTACACTCAAGTACAGCTCACATATTATGAAGAGCTTTATCAATGTAAAATATGTGTCATCTCAGGTTTTTTCTTACCAAATGATCAGTGGAAAAAATTGTGAAGCTATTTCTGATTTTAGGTCTCTAGTTGGGATCCAGAAAGTAATGTGTATACAACAAAAAGTAAGGGAAATAATAATAATAATAATAATAATAATAATAATAATAATAATAATAATAACAATGATATCTGATTAAAGAAATTTTAATACTAGTCACATCGGCTTATCCAGCAGAACCTGGTCTGATGAGAAGGGTAAGTGGAACGAACACCAGTAGTTCAAATACAGATCTTAATGGAGGATGAACTCTTCAAAATCAATGGCTATCCAATCTAACAGTAGACTAAATAGCCTCACCAATCCGTAAATTAAATACGGCTTCACCCATGAAGATATGGTCATATAAGGACCATATCTTCATAAGATATAAGGATGGGTTCCTCCAACAGTAGTGAATAACCCTGGATTTATATTTGAAGCCAAAATTTAATTACATTTTACCTAAAAACAACAGGCGTGAATGAATTCCTGCAAAAAAGAAAAATGGTAGAAATGTAAAATAGACAATATCAAAAAGGTTGAGTCATCGATGATGCTAATTATTTTTTTCTCTTTGTCTATCAATTTTGGAAATATACTTTTAAATATTACTGCAAAATGATTTTTTTTTAATCTTGTGTCACGTTCCATTTTTGCAGATTGTCAGACAGACAGAGCCCAAAGCGATTTTGCAGCATAGACAATGATTTCAATTATGAAATTAATTAAATTCAAGCGAATAGGAGTTTTATTTTTTATTTTTTTTATTTATTTATATTTTTTGTTTCAGCATTTCACTCCAAGCAAGGCAATAATGCCACTAAGACGCAAGGGGGTTGAATAAAGAATGAGAAGACTTTAGTGAGAGGTGAGGAAAGAAAATAAAACAACAGAGTTCCGGTTTCGAGTAACGTTGCATTTATAGTTTTGAAGATTGTAGGTTGCAGGTAAGCAAGATATCAAAGTGTTTTCCACAGGTGAGAAATGCGAAAAAAGAAATATCTATATTAGAAGCGATGTTTGCATCTAGCTAGTTCAAGACTAAACTAGATGCTTAAATTCATGTAGTAGAGGTAGTTTATAGTTTTGAAGATTGTAGGTTGCAGTTAAGCAAGATATCAAAGTGTTTTCCACGGGTGAGAAATGCGAAAAAAGAAATATCTATATTAGAAGCCATGTTAGCATCTAGCTAGTTCAAGACTAAACTAGATGCTTAAATTCATGTAGTAGAGATACTAAAGGAAAAAAGCTCCAACTACAACAGGGATTGTTGATGTTCCCATATGCCACATTTTCGAGATTTCTATTTCAAGGTCCTTGTATTTTGACAGCTTTTTGAATATCTTCAAAGATACATTGCAGTCTGCAGGGACTGCCATATAAATAAGAAGACACATTTTTGTTTGTGGTCTTTAATAACAATATCTGGGCGGTTGGCTTTGATTGTTCTGTCAGTGTGTATTGTGTAGTCCCATAGAATTGTAACAGGTCCTATCTCCGTAACTGGGTCTTGGTGGTGTTCGTACCATTTTCTTTCAGTTTCCTTCCCATAGAAGTTGCAGATATTCCAGTGCAGATATTGGCCCTCTCTGTCATGCTGGGTTTTATATTCAGTGGTTGCTAATATCGTGCAACCTGATACAAGATGATCGATCGTTTCTGGATATTTATCACAGAATCTGGGTTTTGGGCTGACACAATATTTTAGTATATGTGCTTAATAATTCTTATTTAACAAGCATTGGTCCTCTGCAGCAAGGATAAAACCTTCAGTTTCAGCTTTCAACCCTGCACTACGTAGCCACTGATGGTTACGTGTTTTGTCTACAACAGCTTGTTTGGTACGGGCAAAGTATTGGCCATGAAGCGTTTTATCTTGCCATCACTTCTGTATCTGGTCGTTGTTGTTATTATTATTATTAATATTATTATTATTATTATTATTATTATTATATTTTTATTATAAGACATTATTAAAAAACATTTTAAATCGCCAGTTACATCGTTACAGTGTGTGTGTGTGCGCACCCGCTTGTAAAGCAAATACTATAAAACAAGAGAAATTTTCTAAAGTTCAGTTTGGAAGGAAAGTACAAGAAAGATGCGCGAAGCAGGCGGAATTTACTCCTTGTCTAAGATGGATTATTTGTAATTTTGAAAAGTCAATCATTAAAATTAAGCAACAGAAAACGTCTGTTGTTTTTACATTTCTGCCTAAATACACATAATATATATATATATATATATATATATATATATATATATATATATATATATATGTATAACTAGTGAGCCAGACAAACCTACCCAGGTTTCACCTTAGCGGATCGTCAGGGAAAGCTGGCTAAAGAAACAAAGGAAAACGCATATTTATATGCGATAGTCAAAATTATACCACGTGACCAAAGATAAAGTAAAACACAAGAAATCCGGGGGGTGGTTAAAGATTTATTCAACTAAAAGGGGAGGAGATATTAAAATACGAACATTAAGGTGGAATGACAAAATACACGCGGAAATTCGTCTTAATTTAGTAACCAAGATTTTTTATGCCTACCTATGTTAAGAATTTCGGTTTGGGAGTATAATAGCTGGTTATGTTGATTATATAAAGCTATAAAACGAGTATAGTTGCCTATATTTGTATTTGTATTATATATATATATATATATATATATATATATATATATATATATATATATATATATATAATTAAAATATGTGTGTAAATGAATTATAGGTATATAAATTCTGTATAAATTTTTCGACAGGTGTTTTACATTTCTAATTCCGACATGAAATCAGGCCATACACCGATGTTAGATCAGACTGACAGAGTTTTCGTCGGTTGAAATAGATCTATCCCCCAGCCAAATAAGGTAATTTTGTAGTTTGTTATTTAATAATATTGATATGTTCTGTTATAATAAATACATACATCTTTTTTTTCGATCCGTTTCAATATTTTACATTACTAGGATTCACTTGGATTATATACCAACGGATTACCTATTATATAACCACGAATTATTATCTGCATTACATATATATATATATATATATATATATATATATATATGAAATCATAAGATTAACATATATATATATATATATATATATATATATATATATATATATGTATATATATATATATGGAATCATAAGATTAACATATATATATATATATATATATATATATATATATATATATATATATATGTTAATCTTATGATTCCATGCAAGAGAGTAAAGCCTCTAAGTTACAAAGGGTTCCTGAATATGTATGAATAAGTAAAAAAAAAAGAGAAACATTATTAAATAGCGAGAAGAAGACAAGTGTAACTTAGGAAACTGTAGATAACGTTTGACATTCTTTTTATATTTTTGAAGAAAAAAATTTGGTGGAAAGAACGGAGCCGGAAGAGTGTTTCACAGCCGACAGGGGCAAGAAAAGAGACTGTTATCATATAACTTACCGTTGTATCCACCAAATTCAAGGTTAGATTTGATTAGGCCTTGCCGCTAATATTGTACCCTGCTAATATATATATATATATATATATATATATATATATATATATATATATATATATATATATATATATATATATACATTTAGTGAGCCAGACAAACCTACCTAGGTTTCACCTAAACGGATGGTCAGGGAAAGTCGGCAAACGAGGCAAAGAGAAACGCATATTTATAGTCGATAACTAAAATTAACTCTACGGTTGTATTGAGCTCTTTTGTTAGTTAGTTGTTTACTCGTATCAGGTTTTTTTCTTTGGGCTTCAGACCTGCATCTGTGCGATTTTTTTCGGCAGAAGTTCATGTTTGTAGCTCTTTCTTTTTTTAAAACCTTTTTTCCCTCCAGATTGATTTGATTATTGGCAAATCAAACATTCGAGGGTTTTTCGAAATGAATATTGTTATCTACATTTGTATATATATATATATATATATATATATATATATATATATATATATATATATAAGTGTAGAGTTTATAGTAGTTCCAACGAGAGAAAAGTGTATATATATATATATATATATATATATATGTATGTGTGTGTGTGTGTGTGTGTGTGTGTATGTATGTATGTTTCATATCGTAGTTTCAGTGCTGGTGGGAATAAATTAGAACTCGATGTATAATAACAGGCCAATAATTTATATTAATATTAAATTTTTTTCTTTACCGGTGAGAAAACAAATATATATTTATTATTATTTTATACCTACGTGTGTATGCGTGTGTGTCTGCGTGTGTGTCTACGCGCGTGTCTGGTAAAGGCAAAATATTTCTTTTCGTTTTTTACTATGCAATAAACTCCACGTTTTATGAAATGAAATTCAATTAATTAAACTTCGGTTTGTATAATTTATGTAGCTAATTAAACTGAGTAATTAAAATTGAATCATCTATTTATGCTGCAACCGGATATGACTTCAATGCGGTTCGTTTCATTTGCCAATTCTCCATTTTCTTTCGTATTTGATTCCAGCTATAAGCAAACAAAATGATTTCATCAATTAAGCCAATTAAATTATAAACGTGCTTCAGTAAAAAAAAGAAGAAATTACTATATACTAATTAGTCATGTACACATGTTTCCATTCTCCAGAAATCTCTCGACGATAGGTTGACAGAAATCAATATCATAAAATATTAGTGACAAACAGTATTTCCATAATATCCTCCATTCTTAATCAAATCCGAGCGCTGATAGAAACAATGTCTCGTTCTTTGTTAAAGTTTATTTTAAATTGGTTTAGCCACTGTGAAACAGACCACATTCCAGCAAATATAATACAATGTATCTTTTACGGTATTTTAACTGTAACATATTTTATCGCTTTTCTGCCATACGTTTGTTTAAAGACATATATCTGTTTCATTGAAAAAAAATGATGCTTCATAATAATCCTTTTTTTCTATGCTGCGTCTTTTCAGGATGTTGTCGATCATGACTCTCCACAAAAACTTTGCACATCGTGATAAAAGCTGTTGGGAAACCGTAGGACACAAGATACGCTAATTTAAATCTGAAATGAGATATTCCTAAAAATACCAGGATGTAGATTACAGACTTTTGTCTACGGCAGTGTCATCATATCTTCTATGTGCCTTGTCCCTTCAGGACGTTAGCGACATGGCTCTCCTCAATGTCGTGTGTTTTGTAGTCCTTAATCAATTATGTTAGATTGTTATGTCCCCTAAACATTGTGCTGCCAATCATTTACTTTATCTCACTGTTATCTTGCTTTCTGTGTTAAATTTTCCAAGCCTTCTTTTCTTATTATCTGCCCTAAAAATTTAAACTTTTTTCTGATGTCAAATATAAGTTTCTTTTTTGTTTCTATTTTTCTAAATCTTCGTTGTTGCTTACATATTCCTTTTCCATGGCATTCTCAACTTTAAGTCTCTTCATCATCTCTAAGGAGATTATCCATCATCGACTTTTATATAGGAGAACTGATATCACGCAGCAGTTCCGCACGATTTTCTTTCCTTCTATGGAAATGTTCATCTTTCTTACTACTGTATGTAGATTTTGGAAGGAATTTTTCACTCTCATTTACATTAGACATAAGATATTTCTTTCACAATAATTGTTATATTTGCATATAATTACGCCGAAATTCAGAAAATAATTAAGAAAAAGAGAAAATAAAAGGAAAAAAAAATCTTATGAATTCCGAATGATTAACGAACTGGGTCGAGTACTGTTTCAAATATAAGACTGGTCGATTGGGTCTCGTCTACATAGTCACAGACTCACAATACTAGCTAGTGTTTCTGTTGCTGTGGTATCAAATAGGTTTTATCAATTGGAGTTACTTATCCCACGACATAGTTGTCAGGGTCTTTGACTGGCAATCCGTTCCAGAAATAGAAAACTCCGAAGTTATAACCGATGACGCATGGGGTTTGCAATTAAATCGCGTAAAAAAACTACTTAATATGGAAAACACAGCAACAACTTATGGCTTGGTGAGGTTGCGCCATTAGGGAAGTCTTGAGAATTAACATAATATATAAATAATAACGTGTTCGCTGACTCTGAAGCAGATGCCTTCTCATGCACATCTGTGTTTTTTTCAATATCATCAGAGATTTACAGCGACTTGTATTGCATTCCTGCTGAGTGTTACGACAGAACGTATCATTTGGCGTGATCGACAGTTTTGGATAAGGCCAGTATATTTAGACCTCCGATTCTAATAACTTAAGACTTCACACTAACGAAACCATTGACGGTCTCCAAAGAGTTCTGTCTATTTGATTTCAAGGCCTGGATCAGCCTGTTGTATCGTCTTCAGGCAATTTCAAATGTTGATGTGAGCTGGGATATCCTTCTAAAGCTGATATCAACAAGTAGCCAACATTTGATGAGATTCCAGACCGGATCTGATGTCCAGAAATCGTAGGGTCTTACCATACGCTACACGCCCATACCACTTTGACACGCGTACAGACACTATTGAATGGACATTTGCTACTCAGTATTAATGGACACGAAGGCAAACCTCATTAATTATTACCTCAATCCAAGTTCCGTACGATTGATTAATGCTGAAAATGTTAAAATCTATCAAGAGAAACCGTAATTGAAAAAAGATTGTCTCTCAATGTTTTTTCACCTCAAGCAAAGCGAAAAAAGATATTAGGAAAAAGGTCATTCGTGAGAATTAAACAAACTAGGAAGATAATAGAAGACCTGGTGTCGTGGAAACTGATGACGATTAACATTGCATCTAAGTTATTGATGATCGTTATTGATAGAATATAAGGAAACCAGAATTGATTTTCCTAAGATGGAAATGCAAGAGATGGGACTTGCAACTAACAATAGTGAAATTATGAAATCTAGGTGCCAATCTAGAATTGATGTTAAATTTGTGAAGTCTGTTGATTGAATTTGCAAACATAATCAAAATATTCGATCAGACGACTTAGCATAGCTATTAAGGGCTAAGTAAATAAGTTTCTGGGATTACAAAGCACAATACACTATTTGAAGTTTATATACATACAGTGGGTAGAAAAAGTTTTTAACACATCGGTTATTTATAAATTTTGAATATTTTTTTCAATTTCAATGATACTTACTTTAAATATTTTAATGCACATTGTCCAAGTAAACATAAAGGGAAATTAAGAAACATTCTTTTTATGTCATTTTACGGCCAATTCTCGATTTTGACTCTGTGCAAAAATATTTAACACTGTTTGTTAATATTTAGTAGCATATCCTATGCTATCCCATACAACCTCGAGTCATATTTTGTAGTTTCTAACGAGGTTCTTGTATGAAGATTTTGGCAGATTTACCCATTCTTCTTGAAAGACTTTCTTCAGTTCTTTGATATTTTTGATCTCTTGTGTGTACTCTCAACTTCAATGTTTTCCATAAATTTTCTATTGGATTGAGATCCGTTGACTGGCTAGGTCATTCCAGAAAATCAATTCTATTTTCATTGAACCAGTTTTGAGTTGTTTTAGCCATGTGCTTTGGATCATTGCATTGTCCTGTTTGAATACAAAATGACGGTCCAGACTCAAACCTGTTGCATTTTTAATAGATAATAATTAATTGCTTGTATTTTGCTGCGTTCATTCTTCCTTTGATGACTTCCATTTCTATTATACGAAAAACAACCCCAAATCATTACACTTTCACCCCCATATTTGATTGTTGGTATGGTGTTTACTGGATTGTATTCTCTTCCTTTTTGTCGTCCATATATAGGTGCACGTGTTTCTTTCGAAAAGCTCAATTTTCGTTTGATCTAATCAAATGATTTTCTTCCAGAATTCAACTGATTCAAGTTAATAATTTTGACACATTTCAAACGGTCTTGCACATGTTTGCATTTTAATTGTGTAATCTTTCTTGGCTGTCTAGATTACAGCCTTTTACGTTTCAGGAATCTCTTAATTGTATCTTTACTTACATCAATTCCGGCATTTTTTAAATCGTTTGGAATTTTTCTTCGAGTAAAAAATGGTTGTTTCTTCACATTCCGGGTTTTATAACGTTCAGTCACCTCGTTTAATTTACGCGGACGACCACTCCTTTGAATATTTTAAGTAGTATCATAGTTTTCACACTTTCGAACAACATCACCCATTGTACATACCAGCAAATTTAAATCTTGAGCAATTTTTCGATACCCCTTACCAACTTTCTGTAGCTTTATAATCTTCTGTCGCATATCAATTGACAATTCTTTTGTTTCAACCATTTTTATAAGTTTAGATAATGACAGAGTCTGTACTGTATTAGACTTTTTATCAATATGTGCCAATTAAGTGACATACTTGGTTAATACATATATTGAAGACAACCATTAATTGGTCGAAGTAAATATCATATAAAAAAAATGATTTTCTTTTTAAAATACCCGTTTTAATATATTATCTCCGTAGGTGTTAAATACTTTTGTTTAGAGTCAAATCGGAAAATGGACAATAAAAGTACATAAAAGCAATGTCTTCTATTTTCCTTTATGTTTAGTTAAACAATGTTCACTAAAGTATTTGAAGTAATATTTATAAAAACAAATGTGTTAAATACTTTTGCTACCCACTGTGCGTATGCATCTCTCTCTCTCTCTCTCTCTCTCTCTATATATATATATATATATATATATATATATATATATATATATGTAGGAAGCGATGGGTAAATTGTCACCATTTCATATTTTAATTTCTTGCATGAGCGTTGTTTCCATTTGATTTTTTTTGACTTCGCAATATACAAGGGTCGGTTTGCCACAAGAAAAAGAACACCACAATGCAATTCACCCCGACAGAGTATACTGCTTAGAATTCGGGGCGGAAACTCCGTTTCAGAGTGTTTGGTCTCAATTTGAGGACAGTGCAGAGCATTCGGAAAGTTCGATGATATATCCAGTCAATATCATGGTGTTTGGAATGATAATTAGTAATGGTGACGTTATGTCTTCATTCATCTTCCAGCAAGGTCTCAGATTTAATACGGAAGTCTACATCAAGTGCCCTGAGGAGCTACTGCGGACACGGGTCAAGAGGGTGGCAGCTGGAATAAACTATATCTGGTAACAGGACACTGCAACAGGCCACACAAGCAAGAGAACCAAGTTATGGCTTTCGTAAAATTATGCTACCTCATATCTGGCCACTTATCTCCCGAGACTGCAATACCTTTGATTATTATGTGTGGGGCAAAGTTCAGCGGGAGACAAACAAAAGTCCTTTAACCCTAAAATATGAACTGAAGGTAAGGATTATTGCAACATTCACCAACTTAAACAATAGTAGAATCCAGAAGAGTTGCATAATATTTCGAAATCGTCTGGAGGCCATAGTTGAAGCAAATGGTGACTGTATTGAATAAATGTAATATCTTATATTTCAATATATTGTGCGTAGTATTGGTAAATATATTTGTTAAAATGAGATAAGTAAGTAATAATGTATACATCGAACCATGTGACATATATATATATATATATATATATATATATATATATATATATATATATATATATATATATTGGTTGGATTGTTGTGAGTTTGTGACCCTGGGTTTCACGCTTTTGCGATCGTCAGACAAACTGATTAATTTTAAAAAAAATTTGGATTCATGTTGATCGCGTGTATTGGTCTTATTATGGAATTGGTGGGGGGCGAATCGTCGTCGTGATGTCAATCATGCTAACGCAAACATAGATGCATGTCCGTACACCCATTGAGGTACGCAGACACATATACACACCCGCTCGTCCGCCGGGGCTCATACAGACATAAACATATGTGGACAGTATGGGACCTGACATATGTATGTATATGTGTGCTGTTGTCTATATACAAACGCATTTGTATGTTAAAAATTCAAAGATCGGAAGTGTATCGAAAATTTCTCGTGAATTTCTCGTGAATGTATATTTGTCAGCAATCAGAACATTTTTCTATTCTTTCGCTGAATAATATTTCCTCGCGTGCACGTGTATACGTGTGGTGGGGTCTGTGTAAAATTATGATAGGTAAAAATTCCTACTATTTTTAATTTTTTAAAGTTTCTTCGTTATTATTTTAAAGTTAGTTATTTGCTTGTTTTTGATGACTATGTATATGTAACTGGTAGAAATTTCAGTTTGTAATCCTTATTGGTTATTTTTATGGTGGTATTAAATATGCTGGTTGAGGGGGTAGTTTACGTTAATCATTATAGCTGGTTTATTTGATATTAGTAGATGTGATGTGATAGTAATTTTGTAGGAGGTTTGGTGGCAATCATAATATAAGTAGCTAATAGTTATTGCAAATTTGAAGAAGTAATTAGTAATGGTGGTTGGAGAATGATAATAATAATAAATGTAATTGTTGTGATAGCTTGAACTCACATCAAACTTACATCAATCCAACCAAATATGTTAACTCTATCTCTGATATTGAACGCTTTCTAATAAGTATCGCGCATGTAATATATAAATAATAATATATATAATATATTACATATATACATGTTTATATTAATGTTTATATACACACACTTTTCACATATATTTATATATATATATATGTATATATGTATGTATATATATATATATATATATATGTATATATATATATATGTATATATATTTATATATATATATATATATATATATATATATATACATATATATATATATATATATATATATATATATATATATATATATATATATATATATATATATATATATATATGAAATAACAATATATATTTTTATGAACCAATAACAGTATTGGGAAAAGTGTAAAAAGTTTACTTCTGTTATCGTCTTTCAGGCATTTAGCACATATATATATATATATATATATATATATATATATATATATATATATATAATGCACACACACATATATATATACACATATATATATATATACACATACATATATACGCACATATGATTAATGCACATAAGATTTGTTAATTAGATAAAAAATGTTATATTTAGCGCGAACACAGACGCACACAGATACACACACACACACATATATATATATATATATATATATATATATATATATATATATATATAATGAGAAAGTGAGAGAATAGTCTCTTTTTTAAGCATTTTCCCCTTATGTAAGTCAATAGAACCCACTAAGACGGAGAGGTTTACTGAAGGCGAAAGCGCAAAAAAAGATCAAGAAGTAAGAAGACAGATGATACCAATTGACATTCCATTTAATTTATTGATGATCTTAGTTTAGAGGAAAATATTATCTTGGAATATGTTTCAACAAGCGCAGTGTATGCGAGAAGAAAATGTTAACTTATTGCATCAATGGAATCATGAGACCCAGCTGCTAATCCAGTACTGCGTTTGAATTCGTGAAGTCGATTTATTTATTCATCTTTAAAGAAAAGCTAGAAGAATTTGAGAATAATGTTCTTAATTGAATTTGCTAACATAATCAAAGTATTCGATCAGCCGGTGAAACAGACATCAACAGCATTAGAAGCAGATTTATGGCTTCCCAATTATAACACAATACCAGATGTTTAGCTAAGTTTACACTGCCCTCTCAATAGTCAGTCGCCATGCGTAAATGATTAAATCAAATGATGACCTAGATTGGACTTGAATAGAAGCATATTTTTTTTCAAAATCATTTCAGCCAAAGCCAATGCAAGGAAATGAAACCACATAAAACTTAAAGAATATGAGAAAAGAAAACTATTAAGGAGAGAGAACTGTAAAAGAATAGGAATTAAGTAGATATAAGATAACAATTGATGTTATATGAAAATCATACCACATGTTGTCCCATACCTTGTGAATGAAATTGTGGAGATGAAACTATATGGCACCCGTAGATAGTTGTGCTTGTACTGCGTTAAAAGTCATTATGGCTGAGGGGTTAAGCGTAGAGGGCGTGTTCCAACTGTTTCTCTCACACGAATCTTTAACTAAAGTCCTCGCAGTTTAGTTACTGTATAAGCCACAGGTCGGCTCTGCAGGTTTTAAACAAACATAAATGTTCCTGAGCAAGCGTCTACAATGGCGATTCGCTAGCCACACTAGCATACATTGATCCGAGCATCCAGCCATTACTTACTTTTGGTAAATTGAGATATGTGAAGAGGCTACTATAGCAAAGTTTCTGCGTCAGCTTTCACACAGACTTTGTGTGTTCATTTACTCACAATTTTTACGCTTGCCTGAGCGCACAATCTGGCCAGGGTTCAAGCCCACGGTGTTCCTGCGTGAAATCTTTTACGTCCTTCTGCCAAAATCGGTCAGGGCGTCCAAGTGTTAATAACATCGATTTTGATAAATCAATAGATGTCTGTGCGCCGCGAGTAAGAACCTGACTTTGTACAGTTCGGAATATAATCTGGCATGTAAAGGCATTTCTTCGCTGACTGCAGGTCGATTGGATTTTACAAGCAATCGATAGTATTTTCAAAGATAGGAAGTATATAATCTAACGAAAAATATAGTTAAAGTATTTAAGTGCTTATATATAGATATATATTTCAAGTCGATTTTCATTCCATCTACATGAATTAAAACACAGACGTTTAACATGTTTACTTTCAGAATATAACTATCATTTAATAGTTTTAGTTTTTGCCTATTATTTTTCTTTTTATTATTAACAACACTTTTAAACTTTAACGGTTCCCCCTAGTAATAAATTGGTGTTAGCTTGATATATATTTTAAATAGTCTAATTTTATAAGTCTGATATCCGACTATGTTTCTAATATTACGGGTGTTCCTGCTATATATTTAGTGATTCTTGGTAAGATCCAAAGAATATTCTTGCAATTATATTAGTCATGATATGACATCCCTGCTTCAGTCATGTTCCCACCACCGCAATGTAGCTTCCCTGTGCCTCTTCTATAAATATTTTCATGGCATTTTTTCCGAGGAACTTTCCTCTACAATACCTAGACTTTATGAATTAAACCACAGTACCAGATTGACAACAAAATCTCATCATTTAACATTTGAATCGGCTGGATGTAGATGTAAATTCTATGCTAATAGTTTCTTATACTCGCACTTCTCGCCTGTAGAATTCTCTTCCGTCACCACACTTTCCAGACAACTTTGATCTTCAAAAATTGAAATGCAATGCCAATAGTTATCTACTGTCTTCGTGATTCCTCTTTGTTATTAGTTGACAACACTTAAAAGGATAGTAGAAGGAAAAGATTGCATTTAAAAAAAAGCTTCAAACAGTGTTGAAGATGGCGCTACTGCTGACCCACCCAGAAAATAATATAGCTGAATTTACTGACTAGAATAAAACAATTACAATGGTCAGTGATCTAAGTGTCATGTCCATTCAGAACGTAGGTTTGTCCATACAGTGTATACCTTGAATCCGCTTTTCACCGTACAAAGTTTAAATTGATGAATAGCTTGATGTTGGACGAATAATTGTGAAATTCCTTTTATAATGACTTTTTAGAACTCCAAATTAGACTGACAACAGAATCACTCGCACAACATTATCTTACAAGGAGCTCAGAATTGGCAGTCGTTTCCGCAGATTTATCTCTGTCAATTCTCTACTTTTGAACAGAACAATTCCATATTTTTTTTTACAGTAAGGTTTACTCTGTACAACACCCAGGATACACGAGAGGTAGAGTCTTATATTAAAGGGTAGTTTATATGTATATGAGGCAAATATAACGGTTAACTCTAGAATTGAACAGATTAATAATGTACTGATCGGGGGAACTTACTTCTCTCCGATGGAATACAGAAAGAAATGTGGGTTGTTTGCTACAATGTAAGAGGCCCAACCGTGAATGTTAGACGTGGTGGAACCAAGGAATGCAGTCCATCCGAACACTCTCCGGTGAAGTAGCGATATAGAAGTGAGAGATTTGTCAAATACCGCCTGTGAGAGAGAAATTACTGGATGGAAAAGAACTTTTCTGCACAAATGTCTCGGAGACGCTTTTGAAATCTATCAAGACAGTACCGTATTGCCATCATCTCATATCCAAATATGGAAACAGTACTCTATATTCGGCCTGATCAAACTCTTATAAAGGTAGAGAATAGAATGTGGAGCCAGGTATTTACTGCAGAGAACTAGGGAACTGATATTTTAACATTTTCAGCTATGGATTGTATATAAGAATTCTACTTGAGGTCGAAGGTGAGTATGAGGTTCAATATTCTCTCAAGACACGGTATTTTGACAGATATATTAGTTGTCACTTTCTTATTCTCATTCTCGTTAATCACATGTTCCATCAATGATATTCTGTGCATCCTTCTGTAGAATAACGTCTATGTTACATTGTCTTCTTTACATTGCCTTATAGGAGGACTAATTGATCGTTTATTGCCTTATAGGAGGATTAATTTCATCATTTATTGCTTTATTGGAGGATTAATTCATCATTTATAGCCTTATTGGAGGATTAATTCATCATTTATTGGCTTATAGGAGGATTGACGATTTATTGGTGTATAGAAGGATTAATGTTACGTAGTTTTTAATACATTTTACTTGGTTTTCAGGAATTTTGTTCGGGGATGTAGACAGACGCTGAACACGTTTATGCGTGTTCGAAAGGGAATATTTTTGGCCGGGCATACGGTCTCGGAGAACCTCGTTATATCGGCCTTGTGGCACATGCAACCCAAGTGGGGTGTAGCTAAATATACTAGCTGGGATCTGTTCCAGCTAGACGGTCGAACTTTCTGCCTTCGGGCAGAGAGGAACCCAGACGAGGCTCCACCAAAGGGCAGAGTCGCGTTCGGTGAGGTTGACTGATCCTGAACCGTTTTATACGGGTTCGAAAGGGAATATTTTTGGCCTAGCCTAAGGGTTCGGATATCTCACGTTAAACCCGGCCTTGTGTCACACGCAACCCTCGTAGAGGTTGCTAAATATACAACTGCAATCTGTTCCAGCTAGAGGTTTGACCTCTCTGCCTTCGAGCAGAGAGGAACCGGAACGTGGCTCTAACGTAGGGCAGAATCTCGTTCGGGAATGTTGACCAACCCGATCCCGTTTATGCGGTTTCTACCGGCATTTTTTTGGTCGAGCTTATGGGCTTGGAAGACCCACTTTAAACCCGGCCTTGCGCAACATCTACCCGCGTGGTGGGGGCAGGGATAGTAAATACTGACTAGCTGCGATCTGTTCCAGCTAGACGGTCGAACTCGAACGAGGCTCAACCGAAGGGGGGAGTCTCGTTCGGGAAGTTTGACTGACCTTGAACCCGTTTATACGGGCTCGAAAGGGAAGATTTTTGTCCGACGCTACGGGCTCGGAATACCCACGTGAAACTCAACCTTGTGCCACATCTACCCTCGAGGGCGGAGTGGGGGACTAGTAAATATCGACTACTTGCGATCTGTTACAGCTAGACGGTAGAAGAACGCGGACGACGACCAGCCGAATGGCAGAGTTTCGTTCGGGGAGGTTGACTAACGCGATTCCGTTGTTGCGGGTTCTACGGCCATATTTTGACCTTGTGCCACATCTTCGCCGGTTATGCTGGGGCTAGTAAATACCGAGTTGCTGCGATCTATTTTTAGTTAGACTGTCGAACTCTCTGCTTTCACACAGAGAGGAACCCTGACGAAGGTCACATTAAACCCGACATTGTGACACATCTACCCTCGTGGGGTGGGGGGCTATTAAATATTGACTAGCTGCGATCTGTTCCAGCTATGTGGTCGTAGTCTCTGCCTTGCGGCAGAGAGAACCCGAACGTGGCTTTGCCGAAGGGCAGAGTCTCGTTCATGGAGGTAGAATGACCCGAGCCCGCTTATGCGGGTTCTACGGGGATTTTTGTCTGAGGCTATGGGTTCAGAAAACACGCATTAAAGTCGGCCTTGTGCCACATCTAGCCTCGAGGGTAGTAGCTAGTAAATACAGACTAGCCGAAATCTTTTTCGGCTTGCTGATGGACCTCTCTGTCTCTCATCAGAAAGGAACCCGGACGATGCTCTCCCGAGAGGCAAAGTCCTGTTGGTGGAGCTGGAATCACCGGTCCTACATATGCGGGTTCTACCCGGATTTTTTAGCCAAGCCTACGTGCTCGGATAACCCATGTAAAACTCGGCCTTGTGCCACATCTACCCTCGTGGAGGGACTAGTAAATATTGAATAACCGAAATCTTTTTCGGCTATATAGTCGAACTCTCGGCGTTTGGGCAGAGAGGAACCCAGACGAGGCAGATTCTCATTTGCAGAGGTTGAACAACCCCATCAAGTTGATGCGGGTTACACGGAGATTTTTGGCCGAGCCTACGGGTTCGGAATACTCCCGTTAAAACCGGCCTTGTGCCACATCTATCTTTGTGGGGGTGTCTAGTAAATACCGACTAGCCGAAATCTTTTTTGGCTATACAGTTGAACTCTCAGCCCGAAGGAACCCAGACGAGATTCTCCCGAAGGGCAGAGTCTTTTTCGGGGTGGTAGACAGGCCCGAGCCCGCTTATGCGGGTTCTACGGGAAATTTTTGGCCGAGTCTACGGTCTCAGAAGACCCACGTAAAACTCGGCCTTGTGGCATATATAACTTCGTTGTCTAGTAAATATTGACTAGCCGATATATTTTCAGCTAAACAATCGAACTCTCTTTCTTCGGGAAGAGAGGAACCTGGACGAGGCAGAGTCTCTTTCAGAGAGGTGAACTCACCGGTCCCACATATGCGGGTTGTACGGGGATTTTGTGGCCGAGCCTACGGGCTTGGAAGATCCATGTTAAACTCGGCCTCTGCCACATCTACCCTCGTAGGCGCTAGTAAATATTGTCTAGCTGAAATCTTTTCAGCTATACAGTCGAACTCTCTGCCTTCAGGCAGAGATTAACCCGAACGAGTGTCTGCCATAAGGCAGAGTCTCTTTCGGTGATGTATCTTGACCCGATTCCCTTTATGCGTTTTCCTCTGGGATTTTGGCCGAGCATACTGGTTCGGAAGTCCCACGTTAAACTCGTCCTTGTGCCACATCTACCCTCGTTTGATTGCGCTAGTAATTATTGACTACCGGAAATCTTTTCAGCTCTAAGGTTGAACTCTCTGCTTTCGGACAGAGAGGAACCCAGACGAGGCTACAAAGGGCAGAGTCTCGTTTGATCCCGTTTATGCCGGTTCTACGTGTATTTTTGGTCGAAGTCCCACTTATAACTCTGCCTTGTGCCTCATCTACCCGGGGCGGGGACTAGTAAATTTTGACTAGCTGAAATCTTTTCATATATACGGTTGAACTCTCTGCCCGAAGGGAGGAAACCAGACGGGTCTATGCCGAAGGGCAGAGTCTCGTCTGGCGTGTTAAACTGACCCGATCCCATTTTTTACGGGAATTTTTTGCCCGAATCTACGGGCCACATCTACCCTCGTGTTACAGCTAGTAAATATTGACTAGCTGGGATCTGTCCCAGCTATGCTGTAGAACTCTCCGCCTTTGGGCAGAGAGGAACCCGTAATAAGCTGTACCGAAAAGCAGAGTCTCGTCCGGGGAGGTAGCCAAACCCAAACCCGCGTTTATGCGCGTTGTACGGATGACCCACGTTAAATTCAGCCATGTGTCACATCTACCCTAGTGGGGTTTAGTAAATATTGACTAGCTGGAATGTTTTCCAGTTGTGATGGTCGAAGTCTCTTCCTCCGGACAGTCAGGATCCCTAGACGAGTCTATGTCGAAGGGCAAATTCTAGTCTCGGGAAGCAACTACCGATCCCGTTTTTCACGTGGCATTTCTGGCTGAGCATACGGGCTGTTAAACCCCACATTAAATTCGGCACTCTGCCACATCTTATCGCGTGGGGCGGTTAGTAATTATACTAGCTTGTATCTGTTCAAGCAGTGCAGTCGAACTCTTTGCTTTCGAGCAAAAATGAACCCTGACGAGGCTATACCGGAGGGCAGAGCCTCGTCCGGGGAGGTAGACAGACCCGAACCCGTTTATGCGAGGTTTACGGAAAAATTTTCGCCGAGCCCAAGGGCTCGGATTATCCCACGTTGTGACACATCCTACAACGTAGGGAAATTAGTAAATATTTCTAGTTGGGCTCCGTTGAGTACGACTCAAACATACGCGAGAATTACCAACCTTTCAATAGTAGCACTCACTACTGGATTTAGTTGCGACGACCTTGTGCATAACTGTTAACTTTATTCTTATTGTACTGTTTTTTTTGTTTTTGTTTTTTTTTACAATAAAACTTTACTTATTTTATACTTGTTTTTCAAGTATTTATTCTTATTATTACGGAATATAATAATTCACTTCCGTCCGAATACGCTTGGGAAACGCATGCAACCACTTGCTATCTAATTAAGGGTTAAATAGTAGGGCCTTCATTTCGATAAATCAGTGATATTCTCAAAATAATTCTTAATGCAATATACAATCACGGAATTATTCTTGCGCGGCAAAATGTATTTCTGCTTTACAGGAAAGAATTGAAAATCTGTAAAAAACAACATCAATTAATTACTACAATGACGAGAATCACCCTGGTATGAAGATAAACTATACCCAACAGTAAGGTCCCTAATCGGAAGGTTTTGAGGAACGTAGAACCACTTCATAATTGCTATTTTTTCTAGATTCATCCTGACCTGAAGCTGTAGTACCTGTTAGGATCCCAGTTATTGGCAAATAGTTAACCCCCAAACTGGGAAACAAAACACTACGAAAATATAAAAATACATTTTTTTATAAAGAAAATACCAGCAATACATTTTTATGGTAAAAACATTTCCTGCAATACATTTTCGAAAAAAAAATTACCTAGTTATTAAAAAAAAAATTACCAGCAATATGTTTTTTAAAAAAGTAATAAAAATTACCAACAATAATTTTTTGTAACAATACATTTTTCTAAATAAAATTACTGATGCTCTCAAGAAAATTCAATTTCAAGATTAAGGGATCAATAAAGTGTTGATATGTCGCTAAACGAACAAAATCTTGACGAGGAGGTTCCCTATAATTTTTCTTTATTGCGATTAAAACGCTGATATTTGCATATATTATAGTGTCACCATTATGCCCAACAATAATAAATAATAGTAAATCTATTTTCTTAATGATAATAAATCCCGGTTGGAGTTCTAGTTCTCTGGAGTTAGCCTCGAGATTCAGTTTGAATAACTCTTTTACATCTACGAATTTATATGGAAAATTGTTGGGTTTTAAGAGCTGATAAGTTCTCAGAAATTCGGATAAGAGATTATGTACTTTAATTTATGTTAGCTAATTTCACATCTGTCAAATTTTAGCATGCAAACTAATATTATTTTTGTTATGCTCTGTTGGGGAATCTGATATTGACAGGTCATCGAGGAAACAAGAGGGACGCAGGAAAGCAAGAAAACCTAACTAACGAGCTTGTGTAAATGATTGACAGAACAGGGATTAGGAGAGATAGAAAAAAGAAAAGACAAACTATTCTGATACCTAGAAAGGGCAGGAGTCATCATCACCCAAGGTTTGTAGGGACAAGTCAGATAAAACATCAACAACAATAGCAGCAGCAACATCAACTAAAATAACAAGAAGAGGGCGATGGAGCAGGAAGAGAAGGCGAAGAAGGAGCAGAAGAAAGTAATATATTTGTCTACCGGCCTTAATGTTCGAGAAATCTTATTGAAGAAGAATTTGTGCACTCAGGCAGGTTTAGAACCTACATCCACCAAGAAAGGACCGGCCCGTAAAAAAGTGAAAACAATCGGCCTGAATATATATATATATATATATATATATATATATATATATATATATATATATATATCGTGATCACAAAAAGACTGTTCCGCTATCACAGCAACTCAGTTATATATATATATATATATATATATATATATATATATATATATATATAAGTAAGCACGTTCACTGAATCCGATTGCTTGAAGCCATGATAGAAACCCGGCTGATTTGGCATCAGTCGTAGTATATATATATATATATATATATATATATATATATATATATATATATATATATATATATATATATAGATATATAAGTATTCTCTGACTAATATATATATATATATATATATATATATATATATATATATTTAGATAGATAGATAGATAGATTATATAGTGTTAATTTGTTGATTTTTCAGGGGTTTGCAGAAAATTAAGTCTTTAATTCAAGCAGGCTATGTAGTCGAGTGCCCAATATGAAGCATAAAGAGAGACGGCGTTAATAAAATTAAGATGGAAATTTTTTCTTTCATTTAACTCATGTACTTCTAATGTTTATTAAAGTGTGAAGAGTTAGACATATTTACCGTTTCTTTTTCAAAACAATTATTGATTGTCTTTTGTGTGACATTAAAACAATGCAGTACATAAACAATTCCACAATAGATTATGTTGCATTTAAAATTTGCTTAACATCAATATTTATAATTTTTTAATAGAATCAGATTCAATTTAATTTTGTGTTGGAAGATAATTCTCATATTTATATATTAACTCCAGTCTACACCTCATAATATATATATATATATATATATATATATATATATATATATATATATATATATATATATATCATATTTAGGCAGCGATCCTTTGTTTATACATGTTTCATTAAAAACGACAGACAGAGTACTACGATTAAGCTTTTTTTAAACTTTTCTTGTGTTTGAACAAGAGCATTCTTTTCTTGACAAAAAGTCTGTAAAAACCGTTCAAATGTTTTATAGTTCCCCGCGCTTTCGGCTATAACTTTAGTCATTACAAATGATGATTCAGTTTTTCAGCTTAAATGAGTGTGTACATTATGTGCATGTTTTAGTGTGTTATAGAGATGTTTTCAATTTCCGAATACGGTTAGTACATTGTGGCCTTGTTCGTATTTAATATTGTTAAGAGTTTTTTTTTTATTATTATTAAATCTTGCATAATAAACATATTTTCAGCAGTTATTTAATATTTTAGTGACTGTTAGGTTTGAAGAAACTCTATGAAATTTGCATTTTTGTCTCTAGGTTTTTAAGTTTACTAACTTAAACAAAAACTTAATTAATTGACGTATGACCCAAACTAAAATAAATACATAAAATAAAAATATTTAGTAAAATAGCAATTAAGAAAATTAAAACTTTTGATATTTTAAAGGGATAATTTGAAAAGATGTTAATGATGAAACAGAACTCAATTAAATGTGAAATAACTGGAGTGCGTCAGACGACACTTAAATCATGTGAAATTTTAACGGAATATGTCATGTATAGATTTCCATACGTACAAATTAGGGTCGTTTTTTTTTTCACTAAAATTATTTAAATTTTGTTTTTTTTTATATTTGGATACAAACGACTATTATGAGCTTTTCAAATTTTGATTCGTAAATGTACTTTTCCATTAAAGATATGACCAAGCCACCGTCTTAAAAGCAATGAAGATTTTTAAACGATTTTTGAACTATTAGATTATAATAACAATTTTTTTTTTTAATTTAAAAAAATTCTTGTAAAAATTCATTATTCATCAACATTTTATTTCTTCAGACAATAATGTTCTTAATATAACTTATTTACAAAAGCAATTAGGAGCTTTTCTAATTAAATAATGCTCAAATTTTATTGAATTTTTCATTTTACAATTCAGAGAAAATTTTTGATGAACCGGTTAGCTGTTTTAAAATAATGATGATTTACTTTCTCTAAAGAGTCCTGTTTTTAACTAATAGAAAATTTAACCCTTAAAAATTTAATTTCTCGAAATTACATGAAATTAATTCTATGGTAAAATGACAAAAAGAATTTTTTACTAAGATTTTCTAAAAAGAAAAATTTCAAAAATAATCTCATTAATTTCTGAATATGTCCTAAATGTTTCATTAAAATCCGACAATTATTTGAATTTTGCAATAATTTCCAATTCAACGTGTTTTTCACCGGAAAAAACGCAAAAAATACTAACCTTTAACTGATATAAAAAACAAGATTTTTAACCAAATTTTACAACATGCTACAAAGAAGTAAAAAGTTTCAAAAACAATAAAAAATATTTTGGTATTTCCTCTTAGTAATAACATAAACATTTTTTTGAAAAATCTTTGTTTTTATTGAGTTTGGGGCCTTTTTTCATTATGCTCTACTGTTTTTCATGTAGACCAAGTAGAGATACCTATATAAAAGGTGTTCGATTAACTTGGACCGATTTCAAATGTGAATTAATTTTAAGCGTCTAAGGATTCATTTCTTTTTCTTTCAGATTTAGGGGACATTTGGGCGATATTTTTTTTTTAGTAATTGTCATGACATAAATAAGATGATGCAATAGAGAAATAAATACTTTTTTTTACCAATAACACTGATTTACTTACTGCTGACTAACACGCTTATATATAATCCGTCTTAATGATATATATATATATATATATATATATATATATATATATATATATATATATATATATATATATACATACATATATATATATATATATATATATATATATACATACATATATATATATATATATATATATATATATATATATGTGTGTGTGTGTGTGTGTGTGTGTGTGTGTGTGTAACGTTTCTAATTTTAACGTCAGAAATTTGATAACAATATAACTTCTTTCAATTGTCATGAAGATTATTGTTACGGATACCTTTAATTTTTCCTCTTCCTTTAGATACATTGAGAGATGTCAATAGAATGAGATAGGTAGAAACTGAGATAGATACACAGAGAGATATAGTTAGAATCAGACTGAGATAGATAGATAGTTGTGAATATATACCTCTATAGCCCTTATTCCAACTCTCATTTCTATCAAGTTCCGTTTTTGCTAATCTATCTGAATATAGTCATTATCTATCTATCTATCTATTAGGTTGGTGCAAAAATAATGACGTAACAATGTCGTTTTTGACGTTAAAAATACGTCAAAAAACGACATTATTACGTCATTATTTTTGCACAAACCTAATATCTGACAGATTGTTCAGATCTATCTATCTATCTATCTGATTGTGTCTAACTGTATGTCTATCTGTCTGCATAAACAGATATAGAAAGATAAATGTATCCTCCTTTTACCATCACACACTCATACACACACACATACAATGCATACTTTTTGATCGAGTATGACCCCTCCCTTTTTTGTTCCTCTTCCACTATAGCTCCAAACCCATAAATCCTCTTACCCGCTCTTTTACTCGATCGCCCATGGGTCTTTCCAGTCCGCTTACGTAATGTCAAAAGGAAAGTCGCCATCAGCGTGTTACGTGAGCTGTTTCTGCAACTGGAAGAACCGCAGAGACCTGACGAATTCTATCGAGGAAAGGAACGACATTCTTTCACGTCTTGGTGCTTAAGGTCTTTGGAAATAATAAGGGGCCTCGATAAAGTGAAGAGGAAGATGGAGGCGATGAGGGTATGGATGTTGATGAAGCTCGTCCGACTGGTTACGAGCTTTCTGCAGCTGAGGGTGACAGAGATGATCCCTGAGATAACGCAAGTGAACACAATGATGATGTACATGTAACGCTTGACGGCCAGGAAAGATGCGTGCGTAATTATTATGAAAATGTAGGCATGTCATTATTATTATTATTGTTATTATTATTATTATTATTATTATTATTATTATTATGTTCTTATTGTTGTTGTTTTTGTTGTTTTTGTTGTTTTTTTTTTGTTGTTATTCTTTATATGATTGTTGTTGTTGTTGTTGCTGGTGTTGTTAAAAGTTTGAGTTATTTTGTGGCCTAACATAACTTTGAGGTGTCTGCGCAATTTCATGGAAAGTTAAATGACTTTCCAGGTGTCTATTTTGACGTTTCTTTCTTATTCTTTAATATTTTCTTCCTTTCTTTTAGGCTTTACTTACTTTGTTTTTATTTTTCTTCTTTCATCCGTTCTTATCTTTCTGAGTGTTATTTATTATTTCTTTCTTTCCTCCTTCCTTATCGTTCTCTTTTTTCTTCCTTCTTTCGTTCGTTCCTTCCAATCCTTCTTTATCCCTTCAGTTCTTTCTTTTTTTAACTTCCCCTTTCTTTCTTTCTTTCTTTCTTTGCCTTTCTCTTTTTATTTCATTCTTTGTGCCTTATTTTTTTCTTTCTTTCTTTTTGTCTCATTCATTTTATCGTGTATTGATTATCTTCTTTCTTCCTTATTTTTCTTTATTTTTCTACATATTCATTCTTTTTTATCTCCCCTTTATTTCCTTCTTTTTCTGCATTTCTGTGTGTATCTCTTTTGTTTAATTCTTTGTGATTTATCTCTTTGTTTATTTTTAAATTATTTCTTTTATTATATCGTTCTTTCTTTCTTTCTTTCTTTCTAAGATTGTTTTTCAGATTTCTTCCTTATTCACAGAATATCATTCATTACAAATATTTAATTTCTTGTCCGTGTCATTGGTTGATACATTTATCTAACTTTTTGTCTTTTGTTGATAAATTTGTCTTTCTTTTGTCTCTCGGTGATACATTCGTCTATTGTTGATATATTTGATTTTTCTTTTGTCTCTTACATTTGTCTTTCTTTATTGATACATTTGTCTTTCTTTATTGATACATTTGTCTTTTTTGGCTATTGTTAACACATTTGTCTTTCTTTTGGCTGCTGTTGATACAATTGTTTTTCTTTTGCCACTTGTTGAAAAATTTATCTTTCTTTTGGCTTTTGATAATACATTTGTCTTTTGTTGAAAAATTTATCTTTCTTTTGGCTTTTGATAATACATTTGTCTTTTGTTGAAACATTTGTCTTTCTTTTGACTTTTGATAATACATTTGTCTTTTGTTGAAACATTTGTCTTTCTTTTGGCTTTTGATAATACATTTGTCTTTTGTTGAAACATTTGTCTTTCCTTTAGCTTTTTATAATACATTTGTCTTTTGTTGATACGTTTGTATTTCTTTTGTCTCTCATTAATTTATTGGTTGTTTGGCTTTTGTTGATAAATTGTTTTTCTTTTGTCTTTTGTTAATACATTTGTCTTAATTTTAGTCTTTTGTTGAAACATTTGTCTTTCTGTTTGCTTTTATTGTTACATTTCTCTTTCTTTTGGCGTTTCTTGAAAGGTTTGTCCTTCTTTCTTTGGGCTTTAGTTGATGCCTTGGACTTTCTTTTGTCTCTTCTTCATGCATTTGTCTTTCTTTTGTCTCTTGTTGATACTTTTGACATTTTGACTTATTCATATATTTGTCTTTCTTACGCTTTTATTGATACATTTGTTTTTCTATTTTTCACTTGTTGATATATTTGAATTTTTGCCTTTTGTTTGAGACATTCGTATAGTTCGACATGTAGTAAAACAAACCAGTACCCAAAGAAAAATGACGCATAAAACAGAAAGAACGAAGAACATTAAACTAGGGCGAAAACAATCGTACAGAGTTCAAGCTCAAAGTCCAAAGAAAGAAAAAAAAAAAAAACAATTCCAAAACGAGTAAAGGCAACTATGTAAAGTCCTCAATACACGAAGTAGATGAAACCTAAGATAAAACTAAGGAGACAGGTAAAACCTACCTCGGTTTCACCTAAACGGATCGTCAGGGCAATGCCGGCCGAAAAGGAAAATTATGGAACAGAATTTAGTTTAAATCCAAATACAACCACCTGACAAAAAAAAAACATAGTAAAATCTAAAACAACAGGGGTTAAGTTTAGGGGCTACGTACTTTATGTAGTGTCTTTTTTTTCTTTTTTAAACATAACTTTGTATGGTTAGTTTTATTTAATATTACTTGAGTTATTATCTTTAAATTAAAAAGTGTATAATTTATTTTACTTGTTATATTTTTTGTTTTAAACTATGTCATTCTTATTCAACCAAAGCCATATAAGGTAATTTTCGATTTTGTTGTGTAAAACTATTTGCTGTCTCTGTTATAAATACATTGATCTCTTTTTGGGGGGTCAGTTTTAATATTTTATATTACTATGATCTACTTGGATTATATACCAACGGCTTTATTACCTGTACTATATATATATATATATATATATATATATATATATATATATATATATATATATATATACAGAAAGAGAGAGAGAAAGAGATAAATAGACAGAGGGAAACAGTCATATATATATATATATATATATATATATATATATATATATATATATATATATATAGTTTAAAATCCGTGGTAATAATCCAAGTGAATCCTAGTAATATAAAATATTAAAACGGCTCCACAGAATGGAGCTCAATGTATTTATTACTGAGCATATATGAATTAAATTTAAATTAAATTCGGTATCCCATATGATATATGGACATTTCATACAGAACGCCCTTCTTAAGACCAAGGATTTAGATAAAACAAATGAATCATAATGTTTTTTGTAATTGAGGAAGAAAATTCACAACTAAGGAAAATGTATTTATAAGAATAACAAAGAGATTTAAAAAAGAATATATATATATATATATATATATATATATATATATATATATATATATATATATATATATATATATATATATATATATATATATTGCGGTGATGTTTCTCTGGGGAATATTTTATATAATTGAATATTATTGACTTCTATATAAATGATGAGAGGTTAAAAAGTCTTAAAAATTTTTAACTCCTACCCCCACCAATCTTTTTTAGTGACTTACTGCTGCATTATTTCTATCCAGCCATTTTGCAGCGTGCTTCTGCGTGCGAGGTTATCTTTCCTCTAGCACCATGGAGTCTGCAGTTGTTATTCACCCATGTTTTATCTCTCGTTTGCCGTTACATAATGGATTTCTTTATGTCACCATTATTATTATTATTAATGTTATTATTTTTGTTATCATACTAATTGTTTATAGCGTCAGAAAGAGATGTAAATATTTAAATATTTTCCGAGCTTTTCATTATCCTTCTATTTTAATCTACTTTCTACTGAAACTACAATTATCCACTACCCTACCATATATCCTTCTCTTTCAGTTCGTGCGATCTAGACCCACCGGAGAATCATGCTCTGATTTCGGTATATACATGGGACAGAGAGTATAGAGGCTCTTGTAACTTCTTTTCAAATGCGATGGACAGGACTTATAGTTTGAATGAATTAAAGTAGATACCCTAAACAATACTTACATTATCCGGATTATTGTCCTCATCTTTGTCGCCATATTTATTACAACGTTTCGGATACTTCCGTAACTGTCTATATTTCTGAGATGAGGTATTATGTACACTATTTACATTATTCGGACTATTCTCCTCATCTTTGTCGTCATATATATTAAAACGTTTCGGCCTTTCAGTACTTGTCTATATTTCTGAGATGAGGTATTATGTACACTATTTACATTATTCGGACTATTGTCCTCATCTTTGTCGCCATATTTATTACAGCGTTTCGGCCTTTCAGTTTCTGTCTATATTTCTGAGATGAGGTATTATGTACACTATTTACATTATTCGGACTATTGTCCTCATCTTTGTCACCATATTTAATACAGCGTTTCAGACTTTCAGTTTCTGTCTATATTTCTGAGATGAGGTATTATGCATACTATTTACATTATTCCGACTATTGTCCTGATCATTGTCGCAACATTTATCACAACGTTTCCGTCGTTGTAGGCTCCGGCCTTCTTCAGCTGGTTGGAATGTCGAACTGAACCCTTTATTTCTCTCACTGGGTTAGACTGTTCTAGTTCCACTTGCCATGTCTAATGGGTGTCAGTTATCAGTAATTTCCTGTTAATTCCCCTCTCCATATTGTTCGTCTGTCAGTTGTGTAACAAGACATGCAACCGAAGACTGCTGCCTTTACTAAAAGTATTTGTTAAAATATGAGAAGATAATAAGCTAAATTATTATTTATATGTTTGTGGGGATTTTATTGCACAAAACAAGATAACAACGTTTCTCCTGTACATTTGTGACACTGTAATTTAAGAAGAGGCGACTTCGAATGGGTGATCAACATGGACTCGACGTGGGTATCAAGGGCTGTCAGCGCATTCTTCTTTCAAATGGTTGAATCATGTGAAGTCACATAAAAAAATTCGCCGTTGACTTTGCCTAGACACAGAATGGCACAGCCTGCATGTTGTGGGACAATGCAAAACCAGACAGGTGGTGATGCACAGGAATCAGGCATAGCAGTTTGAATCCATCAAGGTTGTGACAAGGACATTGTTCTTCTGTCACTTGTGTAACATGTCACCCAAGTCCGCAGCCGACCTGGCAAGTCACATTCGGGGTCATGCACGTGCGAGGTGGGGAGAGACTGTGATTAGGCGGCCATCATCTGTAAAAATGAGACGGGTCATCACCATGTACAAGTGACGCATTGAAAGTAATGATTTTTTATTTATTTAGGTGAATAATGCAACAGATACAAGGAACGCGTAATCACCGTTTGGGAGTGTGTATTTTTTTTAACAGCTATACAACTATTTTCCATCATAGGCAACACCAATGTCGATGCAATTTCGTCAGCAATGTCAGGCTTCTTTGTCAGAAATATGTTGTCTTCGAATCTCACCTTACGTTGCCATCCACTGTTCAGACGGAAGTCGGAAGTTGGAAGTCGCCAAATCCGGTTTATATGTTTGCTGTAAAATGAATGTCAAAGTAGAAAAATGATGTGTATCGCGTTTTGTCCTCTAGAAGGTCTTCCTCGGACTAAACTAACTTTTTTTTTGTTTTGTTTTGTTTTTTTTTGTTTTTTTTGTTGATCTAATAATTTATTTGTAGAAAGAAGAGAAAGAGAGATAAGAATGCAATCGTCGCTTATTAGTATCTACTGATACAACGTTTCCGCTGAAGATTTCGGAAAGCTGAAATTTATTTATTTATTTCTAGTCGTGTCTCTACAGTAGACAAGCCGTTTTTTTCTTAATTCTCCTTATGTTTGGCAGCTCTTTCTTTCATACCGATAACTTAATCTGTTTCCCCTGAGCAAGGCTGCTTAATTCTTTTTTAGAAAACCAAAATTCAAAGGAGAATTCTTTCAGTGTTTTAGGATACAGTGGGTTTCTTACTTGAATAATTAACTTAAAAAAATTCAAACATCGAAAGTTCTCTTGAACAACTAAACTCCTCGAACTTTTTTGTATTATTGCGGATGTTCACGAGGCTTACAACCTCGGCTCTGCGTTGTTCTTAATTTTTATCAATGCCGATCTCAAAGACATCCATTCCATATTCAGTTTCTATGTTGATGACACTAGTATTTTTACATGCCTCACTGGTAAGTCATATCATTTGATGCAGTTGAATTTTCAGCTGAGCCTCCAATATGACCAACAATCAATTGTTACCGGGGGTTAGACAAATAGTTTGATAAATTTAATGCTACCAAAACAAAACTTTTTCTCATAATCATCTTAGAGAACGTTTTGTCTTCCCTCAATATGGAAGATGCTAACCTCTAGGGGAGTGATTTGTTGTGATTATTCGGGCTAACGTTTTCCGCTGACATGATGTGAAAAGATTATATTGAATCAAATTCTAGGTTTTACTGCTAGGAAAGTTGTCTTGCTAAACAGTTTTTGTAACCAGTATCTATCATACGCATCTATAAGTCAACTATTTGTCCATTCAAAGAATATTGCTAACACAAATGGTCTGCTGTTTATGCCCTGTATTTAGAAATTCTTGATGAAATTGAAAGAAGAGTGTGCAATTTTATCGTTCCTGATCTGGCATATCAGCGTCGGTCACTTCCAGTAACGTTGCATTCTTGTGGCATTTCTATAAATATTTCCATGGCATTTTTTCTGATGAGCATTTGGTATTTCGACTTGACATCTAATCTCATCATTTTACAGTTGAAATCCTAAGTTCTTGTCACGCATTCTCATTTGTAGAAATCGTTTCTGTCTTCTTGCTTTTTGGAATATTTTCACATTATTTTCTTATTTAACATATCACCGGGTATCTAGGGCAAAAACTATCGCCACGGCTTTGGAGCGATGAATGACAGAAATAATGAAAAATTGAACTGAAAGGCAAACTATGATTTCACAGCTAAATTAACGGCAAAATGTATAAAAGTAAATGGTAGCTACATCTAATCTATCGTCAGATATCGACACAAAATGATTCGTTACTGACATGTAACTGGCTGACAGAAAGAAAACTTGCCAAGTTAAGCCTGTTAGTTATCGAAACTATTATTTCCGTCTCTTTGGTTTTTAATTTATTATTATTTATTTAATTTAAGGTCGATATCAATAAAAATCTGTTGAAATATCTGGAGCATATAATAATGAATAAGGGCTTGGAATATCTTATACTCACAAGACCAATTAAGGGAAAACGGGACCTATGAATACAGCACATAGCATATTTGGTGAGTTTGAGTAAATAGATGACGGAAGAGGGCTTAGGAGAAATAACGAAAAGACAAAATTTATTAAGAGCAACAAAGGACAGGAAATTGTAGAGAGTCATGATCGCCTAAATATTTAAGCGACATGGGACATAACGAAGAAGGTTCACTTTTCGCCATATCAACCACTGTCAGGTTATTTAATATCAAATTTTGTATCGGTGATATATTGCGAATTAAAGTACTAATAAGGCCAACCAGACCTTTTCAAATAAAAGTTGGAAGTCGACTAATCCGGATTATACGTTTGCTGTACAAGACTCGATGTGGTTCAGTGCTGAAAGGTGCGCTCACTATTGCATCATATCGAGTTTTTTTTTCTTCTTCTGTATTCAGAACGTAGTCAATCATATCTGTCGATATTTTCTTTTCCTTTGTCGTTCTAAGCATGGCTCTTTCCTTTTTAATATTTTTTTTAGTTTAAGTTCTGACATTCGATGTCGTTGGATTTACTCTTTCAATCTGACCCTTCTAACTTCAAATTGCCTCATGAGTGGCAAATTCTCCACGACTAGTTTGGTTATTATGTATCTTAAACATTTCAAATTGTCTTTTCTTTTTACAATTTTCGTTTCAATTTTCCTTTTCACGTTACTCTTATGTTCCGTCTCTGATATTCTGAGCATTCTTCAGTGCAATCATCTGCGCTGCTGCCTGTATTCTTTTCATATAAAGTTTTTTTGTTCAGCATTCACTGACTTATAGAAGGATTGATAACGCACGGCGGGTCAGCACTTTGTTTTCTCTGTTTCTCATGATGTTTTGTCTTATGAAAATTAAAATCTTTATTCCAATGCACCATTCGGCTTTCTATGCCATATTTTTCATCGTTCGTTTTAAAATTTCCTAAACAGTTTAATTCATGTGCTTGATTGATTTTGACGTTTTTGCAGATCTTATGCTTGTTTGTTCCTCTTACAAACGGCCATATATTATGTCTTTTTTATAATGGATAGTTAGTCCTTTCTTCCCACTTTCCTTTACTATTTTATCTACAATTTCCTCCAATCGTTTTTGTGTATACTATCAATAGAGTGTCAATTCCCTTTTATTATTTAAAATGTTTAATTGATATGAGAAATGACTATCAACCTTATCGCTTAATTAAAATAATATTTATCAAAGACTTGTGGCAAAGATTATTTAATCAAGCTAATTATGCAAGCAAACATACAATACTAATCTCACAGATAAAAACTTACGAGATAAGTGTATTTCTCTTGTTTTTATCGTAATTATTTAGATTGTAGTTTGATCAGCCGCCAATGATTTCAAAATTGCGTATGTTGCCTTTTGGAAGATGATTTATTCACCAACTGCAACCCTTAATTTACAGACAAACGTATTCACTCTCTCACTACACTATCACAATTACTATAAGAGGTGCTCCGTTGGGTTACATTCAATAGTTTTATCAGCTCAGTCCTTAAAACTAGGCCCCGTTATGCGATGGCAAATAATGCCCATTCCCTTCGCGTTCCTTTTAAAAGGAGAAATACACATTGTGATATCTTCTTCCCCAGAACTGTAAGTTTGTTGAGTAGACTCCCGAGAGGTTGCTTCCTTGAGAATTACAATCTTGTTCTCAAGTCACGGTCAACCGATATCTATCCTGCACGTCCTCATAATATGCATGTCTTTCTTCCAACTTCTCACTCAGAAACCCTTTACCTTGAGTAGCTCTTGGGCCTTCTATTGAGTGATTTAACAGTAAAAAAATACATAGTCCAGGGTCCGATATCTATCCTACAGGTACTCATTTATGTATTTCTTACCTCTCCTTTACAAAAATCTCACCCAGTAACTCTCTACCGTGAGTGGCGCTTGGGCCTTGTATTGGATTCACAAACAATAAAAAGAATACGGCCGACGTCACTTTTTTAAAGGAATACTTTTAAGGGCAGTGGTTGCAAATCTGAGCGCTATCCGGAAAAAAGTGAAATCAACACTCAAATTCCTTCGGGTGTTAGCGACGGATATTGGAAATAAGATCTTATAAGACCGTCTTTGGTATCGCTTTCGTAAAGAGTATCAGAAATGACCTGGAACGATACATGGCGAGACAAGAAACAGAAATATTGGAAGACCTCATATCAATCGCGAATTAGAGATACTGAAATACTATCGGCACATCACAAAAAGTCAACAATCGTTTAGCTGCTCTCTTACATCATACCACTTCAGGCAGACAGATGGAAATGAGGCAGACAGAGGGAAATATCACTGAGTCTACAGAAGATTCCCTCAAAAAGAATTAAATTTTGATATGCAAACATGATATATGGAGAGTCCTGATGAGTTGCTTTCCTCTCCAGCGACTCACCGACCACATACGGTCATGAGACTGAATATATTGATTATTATTATGATCTTTATCATTTTTGTTCTTTTTTTCTTATCAGTCAGTCAGTTATGTGCTATGCGTGATACACGCCCGGTCTGTCCTGCTATTTACTCATAACTGGTGGGGGTAGAAAAAGAGGATTCATACCTTTCTCAGGGGTCAGTCAGTTCTGTGCAATGCGTGATACATGCTTAAGCGGTCATGTATCGATAGATACATGACTGACGAGGCAGCCTCTTTCCCGGAGTAGGTTGCCATTTCATTCTGCAGTAGACCAGTTGCCATCCAAGGCTATAGAGCCCGGTCTGTCCTGCTATTTACCCATAGCTGGGGGGGTTGAAAAAGAAGATTCATGCCTTTCTCAAGGGCCAGTTAGTTCTGTGCAATGCGTGATATACGCTTAAACGGTCATGTATAGATGACTGACGAGGCAAATTTCTTCCCGTAATAGGTTGGCATTTCATCTGCGGTAGATCAGTTGCTATCCAAGTCTCTAGAACCCGGTCTGCCCAGCTATCTACCCATAGCTGGGGTATAAGAAAAGGATTCGTGCCTTTCCCAAGGTAATTAGCACGTAAGTGAATGTAATGGATTCGATTGGAATTGGAACTCGGCTCTCTTTTTTTCTTATAGCTTTCCCCTTGACACATTAAAGCGTCTACTTTGGAATTGTGTCAGACTAGGCAATTCCTTAATTTAGAGAATTGAACGCGTTTCATTAAAAACGACATTGAATGGCAGACAGTGTATATTATTGTCTGTCGTCGGACAGACGGACTAATAAACTAGATTTAATCTTTGGAAAGAAAACCACAACTAAAAAAATGGAAAAGAATAAAAAGGAACGCTTTTTGTCATGAGAAAATTTTTTTTTCTTTAAATAAAAAAAACACGTTTCTTCAGGGTAACTTTGGAAAAAAAGTATTTCTGTAAATGTGAACAGTAAAAATGATAAGCTAATTAAAATAATCCAAGTCTAACGCCATCAGCATCATTGCTAGTGAAGTATATTCCATCTTTTTTCGTTATTTTACTAATCATAAGTCTGCGATTACTAATATTAATAAAAATGAGACAAGTGATAAAAAGTTTATGAAGATAATAAGAATATGTCACTGTTGGCAATAATAGTCACTCCAAAATACCGCGTCTCATTCCTTCTGTTCAATTAAAAAAAATAATGTGGAATATATATTAACACAGAACACAGAACAAAATTCGAACATCCCGCATATGACTTTTTTTTCGCAAGAATCAGAAATGAAAAGAAATAATAATGCAGAGGGTCAATGAGATTAACCAGGGCATTATAATTGTATTTGGAATCTCGTAGCGCACGCTACAGAAAAATTAAAAAAAAAATGTTTCTTCTTATTCTATTTGCTGCGTTCCTTCAAGACAAGCGATCAAGTCTCTCCGCAACTTCCCATCTCGTGTGACTCTTAGCAGGTTTTCTTTGTTTGCTAAGGCCCCCGACCCCGTTCCTACATCCATTCACACAAGCACAAATGCTCACTACCTGCCACTATCTCTCTTGTTCTAAATATCCCTTCTTCTTCGCTAGGCATCCAAGAAATTTCAGCTCTTTTTTTCCCCCCATTCTGCATATAAGTGTTCTTCTAGTTGTCATTTTCTTTAGGATGTCCTTGTTTCTTACTCGGAAATTTTCCGTATCCCACACTTTTATTTTTACTGCCTTTATTTTTCTCTTCATCAGTGGTGGGGGGGTCTAGCATTTAATGCCACATAAAACGATGGATATAACATAGCAATTCAGCACTTTTTCTTTCATTTTAAGTAAAATTTTCCGTTTCTCCACACATTCCTTAGTTTTTGGAATGCTCATTCCGCTAGTCAAATTCATGATTGAAATACAGTGTAACCCGGATATACGAGAGTTGTCGGGACCGGTGAAGAAGTTTCTTATATCCGGGTTTCTTTTATATCCGGGTTTCTCTTATATCCGGGTTATGTCTATTTTGTTTAGGTAAGTATGGCTCTAATTTGGGACCAGATTGTGACGTCGTCCCCTGGTCGCAGCGCCAACCGTGACGTTCTATCCTAGTCTACCACGGCACCAACTGTGACGTCCCTAAACAGCATCAATTGTGATGTCCTCGCTGCGGCGCCAGCTGTTCGCTCCTCGCTGCTCCGTTCGGGTGTCGCTGCTCCAAATGTGACGTTCTAACCTTTTGGTGATTCGGGTGGGAATCTGGTTAGATTTGATATCAGCCTCGTCGTTCCCAACTCGCTCCCAACGCCTGGTTACCGAAGTAACTACTTTGATTCCCAGTCTGCCTACCCACGTTGTGAATTGATCTAGGCAGAGGAAATCAATCAGTCGTCGGGGCCGTACTGCAAACCGAGTTCAACGGTGGTGATACCACACAAATATGCATAAAAGACAATAAAATGAAAACTCAAAAGTTTAAAGTATCAAAGGAAAAGGTAACAAACTTTATGTCTAGTTGTTCGATACATAGGACTGCATCTATCTCCAGACCCGTTCTATGGATTGTGACACGTCGTTTTCTGTTAGGCAAGTTTTAACACTTCAAGTTGTCTGCTCTCTAAGAAATTGGTGTTTCGGTGGGTCTTTGGACGAAAGTCAAAAGAAAAAAACTTATTTCGGTGATCTGGATCTAAGTCGCTCTTCACTATAATTGTTCTTGTTGAAGAGGGGTCCGAAATGTGCGTGAATCTTGGTCAGCTATCTGCGAGGCTTGCTTCAACTGAAGACTGACTCTGGGAACTGCTGGAACTCAACTCAACTCTGCTCGTTGTGGCTTCGTTTATACGGGCACCGACCAAAACCGGGGTGAGTTTGTCGGCGCCGGGGGGTTCCTCGATAATTCTAAATACATATCCACCTCTCTGGTTAGGAATTTCCCCTTTTTCTATTTTTGGGAACCTTTCCTCACTCCCACCTTCTCATCATACTTCAGAGGGGCGTGAACAGCCCTCCCCACATCTTCGTAGCAACCTCTCTTACTCATCCTCCAGATGGGTTGCAACAGCCTCCCTCGTGCGTCAGGTGATCACCACTCGACCAATGATGTCTTAGTCGGGCGTGGACGAATCCGTGGCTTTGTTTCAGGAAGAAAAAAAAATATCTTGCTTAACTAAAAAAAAAAATATCTCTTCTCTTTCCCTTTTCTTCCTCTTAATCGCCGCAAACGGGACAATATGGCAATGGCGGTCATAACTCTTGCTCTACACGTGGTTTACGTCAGGTATTTTATCGCTAATTATCAGAATGGGTGGTCTTCTTAACACGGTCTCAAAAAGAAACATCTCCAAAGTTTCAGTCAGTCTGTCGCCTCCAAGAAAGAAAAAAAACCACTTCTAGGGTCCCATTCAATTTCCTTCGGTACATATTTCTGATAACATAATTTTATTATCGCAAGCCAAGGATGTTCCGTCGAAGGAAAATCGGTCAACGGACAATAGTAGGTGGTCCGTAATTTTTCATATCTGTCCAAAGTCTCTTTAGTTACCTGTTTTTCGTCACTTATCGAAATAACATTTTCATTTGAATTTTTTTTCTTTGGCCAGCCGGTCTGTAGTTGATAAGATGTCTTCCCGTACCAATAGTTTGTTTTCATATCCTTAGATAACACAGCCGATGCCAAAACATATCTGATTCTTTCTTTCTTTCCCTTTCTTTTTACTCAGAATTTCCCTGTCATTGTAATGACACTCCTTCGCCATTTGTTACTTATCAAAATATCCTTTTATCCATTGTCTCTTAGCCGTGTGTGTGTTCTTGCTTATCAAATGCCTGTTCTTTTCCTCTTTTCTTTCTTTACCCTTTCTACCTCGTTAAATGGTGCCACAAGATAAAATCTCTCTTATATCCAGGTATCTCTTTTTATCTGGGTCTCTTATATCCGGATTACACTGTATTGCTGTTGCATTTTCCATAATCTCTCAATATTCTTCCCAGATATAGGAACTTTTGCGCCTGCTTGATGTTTATATCTCTGATTCTTAACTCACATCTTGGGTTTTCTTTCTTGATGATGACCATAATTTTTTGTCTTCATACAGTTGACGGTTAGTCCTTTTTTCTCGCTTTCTTTCCCGTGTAGACGGTACTGTAGTTTCCTTTCGAAGTCGGCCATCAACACAGTGTCATTTGCATATATTATATTGTTAAGATTATATCCCCCGAATATAAATCCTGGTAGGGAATCCAGTCCAGTTCCTTTAAGATAGGGTCGCCTTAAAAGACGAATAAATTTGGAAGGACGAAACCTTGTCTCAGGTGCCTTTCTATTTTTATATATATACTCATCCTTATGCAGATGGTTTGCTCAAATTCAGTTCTGTATTATTCTGATTGTGTTTCCAAATAGTAGAGTTTTCCTAGCAGTGGAAATAGATCGTTGTGTTTTTCGGGAATGCTACAAGATCTGAAGATAAACCGTTATAACCTTCAACCAATTCAGTCAAACTCGAAATTCAAAGATCTCCCTTTTCTTCTATGTGCTCTGACATATTACGTAGGTTACCCGCTGGTTCTCACCGTCCATATTGACTTCAGTATATCCTTTTAGTGCCAATATCTAAAAGACTTCTTATCGAGTTTAATAGTGATAGAAGCATAGAAAGAAAAAAAAAACGAATCAATGACCGTTTGGACGGAACTTGTGAGTACAATGAACATGAAGGGAAACAGAATTATTTAAATGTTGAAGGATGTCATAATAGTCAGAATTTGTAGAAAAACAAAAGCTATTAATTTAAAATGGAATATCAAGAAAAATTATATAACTCTATATATAAAGTAAATTAAAGTTTATAAAAATTTAACCAGGTATTAAGTTGGTGCAAAAATAATGTCGTTTTCTGACATAGTAACATATGTGAGAAAACGACATTATTTTTGCACCAAACTAATAACATGTATTCTGACATATTCAGGTCATTCTTAATATAACCACAGGTAACACGGTTAAGAATAAAAGTGAATGAGAGGAATGTCATCAAGGTTCTTACATATACTATTGGGGAAATAGAAAGTTGTGTGATTTATGCTTTAGTTTATTTTAAGGTATATCGACACCTTAATTGATTATTTAATGCCGACAATTTGTTCATTGCTAGTAATATTTTTCTTCAAAATTGCTGGTAATATTTTTCTTCAAAAGTATATTACTGTTAAAATTCTTTGCTGATAATAATTTCTTACCAAAATATATTGCTGGTATTAAAACCTATTTTTACATTAAAATGTATCGCTGGGAATATTTTCAAAAATGCATTGCTGTTATTAAAACATATTTTTACACAAAAATCTATTGCTGGTAATATTTTAAAAAATATATTGCTGGCAAAATTTGTTGCTGGTAATAATTTTTTACCAAGATGTATTGCTGGTATTAAAACCTATTTTTACACCGAAATGTATCGCTGGTAATATTTTCAAAAATGCATTGCTGTTATTAAAACATATTTTTACACATAAATCTATTGCTGGTAATATTTTAAAAGATATATTGCTGGCAAAATTTGTTGCTGGTAATAATTTTTTACCAAGATGTATTGCTGGTATTAAAACCTATTTTTACACCGAAATGTATCGCTGGTAATATTTTCAAAAATATATTACTACTAATAAGGTATTTCTGCTATTTTTAATTTTTTTTACAAAAATATATTGTTGGCATTAAAACCTATGTTTACATTTTACCCCAGTATGGGGGTTAACTAATTGCCCATAGCTGGGACGGCAACAGATGCTACCAACCCCAGCCAGGGTGGACCTCGAAACATCAGAAATTAAGAGGTGATTCCACGCTCCTCAAAACCTCCTGATCAGAGGCCTTGCTGCTGGATGGAGTTCATCTTCATACACAGGACGGGAAAGTCGTGTGAAAAAAACGGATCGTTATTGAGACAAATATTGGTACTCTTATTAAGAATAAGGTCCAAAAACGGATATGCAATGCGATAGGTCTTAACCTGGCATCTCGACTCCAGTCACTTTCTCACTGACGGGATGTGGTTTCCCTCTGTCTTTTCTACAAATATTTTCATAGCAACTACTCTGACGAGCTATTTTCACTGGTGCCCCAATTCCATGAATTTAAGCGTGCTACTAGATTGGAATCTACATGCTACACTTTTACTGTTGAAATAGTTAAATGTAATCGCCACTTCTACTACAACAGATTCTTCTGTCTCACTTCCCGACAGTGGAATTTATTTCCTCTTACTTGCTTCCCTGATAACTATAATCTTAAAAATTTAAATGTAATGTCAATTGACATCTTCTGATGCCTTGATATTGATACCCGTCCGTCTCTTCATCCTTTCCTTTATCAATCCTCTTTACTCTTGCTCCCACTCTCTGTAACCCCTTGCGTGCTAGTGGTACTCCCGCCTTACTTGGGGCGAAATGCTTAAAAAAAGAAAAGAAAAAAAGTACACTAAGTAACTGAAAACTGGGGTGGAAGGCGAAAAATGTGTTTTCTTATCGGAGTTATTACAACTTTACAGCAGGGTGTTCTGAAGTGTAAGAAGGAATTGTAAGAAGATAGAATTGTATGAAGATAAAAGTGTAAGATAAAATTGTTCGGACATAGAATGCATGATTGTCAGTAAGGAAAAACGGATTAAGATGCCAAACTGAAGATCTCGAAATCTGCAAAGACGAAAATTTAAATACCAGGACATTGTTATGTTGTGGCCTTGTTAATGCCATAAATAAAGACACAAAAAGAGGAACTGAGTTAAACAAATATATTAACAGAAACAGTAATACAAACATGTACAAACGAGAGTGTTACAGCAAGAATGCTCGTTACGCCTGTCAGAGCTGACTGCTGGAAACTTCCTTCTCCAAAAGGCAGTACCTGCTCCTATTTATAGCTGGGAGAGTCCATGCATGCGTGGGTAAATTACCATAATATGTTCTAATAAAGGACGGAATATACGACACCGAAATCCGAAGTTGCATTGAATTAGCGAACGATGCCTTCCAAAAATCAAGCAAAGTATTAAAAAACAGGAAAATTTTGTTAGAAGCAAGGGATAGATTCATATTATATATTAGTATATAGTATCAGTCGCCCAACGTTGCAGTTACCTTCTCACATATGAAGAAAAGACGTGAGGCAACAGAAATATTGTCTTACAGAATGATGCTGACATTACCATGAGCTGAACATATGAGTCATTCAAAAGTTTGAAGGAACACTGAAACGAAAGAAAGAATATACATAAAATCAGTGGGAGACGGTTGAGATATCTATAACACATAATGAGGAAAGAGGCCCCGTTGAATCTGACGCTCACAAGACATTGACTAGATAGATGTAAGCAGAGAATAAACTATCTAACGAGCTAAATGGATAGGTGAACAGAGATTGGGAGAGATAACGGAGCAACAAAACTTAGCAGGAGCTACAAAGGATAGAAAGTTGTGGAGAGCCTTGACTGCCTACGTCCTAAAGGAAACATGACACAAAGAAGAAGAAGAAGAAGAAGAAGAAGAAGAAGGAGGAGCAGGAGGAGGAGGAGGAGGTGGAGGAGAAGAAGAAACTTACTACAAACATAATACAAATAAGAGGTAAAATCTTGGAAACAAAACTGCGTTCTTTCCAGAGGAGAAATTGCGGAAAATTCAGATATGAAGATTTAAGAATATTATAATAGTATTACTAAGCTAACTAATTAAATAATATAATATGTTGATCAATATATATTAATATAACAAATTAAACACAACCAACAACTCAAGTAGAACTCGTGTATACGATCAATCGCTAAAGATGCTGGAAAAATGTTCGGTTCTCAGTGACGATCCAGTAAATACTTGACTCCTCTTGCTATCCTCTAACTTTCAAAGGGCCAGATCAGGCTGAAAATGGAGTACTACTAACATATATGGACAGGAGATGCTCAGACTACTTTCCAGTTATGTCAGTGTTCAAAAGCATCTTCACGACTGTGTGGTAAATGAATTATTTCCCACCTTACAACTACTTTCCCATAAAATAGGCGTCGCGAGCCTCTTCGCGTCTCTATTTCCATGGAATGCTCAGACGAACTGCATTGCTTAGTTTCACCAGTTCATAGCTAATCCCCGCCATAATCGTTTTTGTTTAATCTGTCTTAAGCTCAAAGAAAAACGATTACAATTTGCCGGCCACTACCAACGAGCGGACAGGGAAATCGTCTCATCCATACTCATATGGCATCCTTCTGGAAGTGTCTTCTCACGAGAATTAACTTTCGAAGACACCATACCTCGGAATTCAGAGTTGAACATTGGGAATCTGGGGACAGCGTTACTGGATCGAACAGTGTGGAAAGGGATTGTCAGTGGAGGTCCGACCAAACATAGGATGCTGATGATGAAGACCCGACATGTCACGCATAATGTAGCGAACCACCCTCATTTCCTTTGTAATATGTGGGATGTAAATTCATCTTGAGCAGCGTCTTCCCATGAAATGCTACTTTGTGGACGCGACTCCCAAGAGAAGATTTCCCCACGTAATTTCAGTCTTACCCTGTTCTTTTCTAAGGTTAGCCGTTACCTTCTCTAAATATAAGTTCTACCTCTGTAAGTCTCTACCGCGAATGGCTCATGGGCCTGGTAAAATAATAATGATGGCGACGATACAATCCTTACCGATAATAAGAAATGATCTTTAATCTCTAAGCGGCTATTTTTTCTGCTACGATAACTACCAGAAACCTGGTGTACGCACAGTAATACGATGTGCAATAATTTAATTCCCAGAATGACGATATCGTGTAGATTATGTGGACTTGCTGTCACAGTAGCTACTGAGGAGATTTTTGGACTGTTGACGTGACTTGTTATTACTTGACTGCTAAGGAAAGCCGCAAATAAGTACTAGTTTGAATGGATACTGATGAGTTTACTAGAATAGCGATGAGACTTACTGCGATTTAATAAATGCCGCCAATTAGATTTTAGATGTCATCTTATGGTATTTATGTCACGTGTTCCATCGTATATTGTAACACTTCCTAGACATTGAAATTAAATTGCAGTGGAAGATTGATATTGACGTCTCCAATTCGTAGCACGCAGTTTGTAATCAACCTCTTGATAACGAAGACACTTTTGGTTTTCTTAACATTGGTGTTAAGTCTTTACATTTCGCTTTTCTTCACGGTTTTCTCACCGTTAAAGTTTGTTTTATTTCAAAGTAGTCAAATTACGGGCGCCTTGATGCGTGTCACACATTTTTTTGTAAAAAAAGAACGTTTGATTTTAAATCATTACGAATCGGAGAGCCGAGTTCGAATTCCAGTCGAATCCATGACTTTCACCCACGTGCTAATACTCTTGGGAAAGATATGAATCCTCTTCTTCTCCCCACCCCAGCTATGGGTAAATAGCAGGACAAATCGGCTTCTAAAGCCTTGGATGTCAACTGGTCTATTGCAGAAAGAAACGGCAACCTACTACGGCAAAAAATCTGCCTCATCAATCATGTATCTTTCGATACATGATCACCTAATCGGGTATCACGCATGACACATAACTGACTTATAATTTGTGGAGAAAAATGAAGTATTTCACTATTACTCAATGATCTCACCGATGGAATCTCTAGGGGAAAAAATTCTGTGGCAGGATTTGCAAAAAAGCTGGATCTGACCCCTTTGATCTGTATTTGATGCAATATTTGATTGAAGGAATTGATGAGGAGACATCATCATAGCTATGACAGTTAAGTTGTCGCAATGTATTTTAAGGCACTAAATAATGATATGTGATTTCTTATTCAACTTGGCTTCCATATTGTCTCATTTTTGATCTTTCCGATGTGATCTCCATCTTCTGACTTACTCCTTCTATATTTTGAAACGGTGTCATTCCCTTGTTCAAATTTAAATTTAATTTAAATCAAAGGGGAAAAATCAGTGGGAAGTTTGTGCCCCACGTGGATCTCCTTTGATCAAAATGAAATATACATATTAAAGTATTCTAGGAGTCATTCCCTTGTTCAAATGTAATTTTCATTTATATTAAAGGGAAAAATATGTGGGTGCTTTGTGCCCCCGAACCGGACCCCCTTTGATGAAAATGAAATATATTCAACCAAATACCCTGGGTAATGTAGTTTCGAAATATATATGGTTATGAGGATGAGTATCTCCAAAACGTTATGACGAGTTCGATAACAAGCAAATAGACAGACAGAGGCTACAGCTTTATATATAGAGAAGCTATCCTTCTCTATTCCGATGCGCCTACAGATTTATGTGTAATGTTGTCGTCTGTTAAAACACTTCGGAGTTAATAAATATATTTGTATTTGCCTGATTTTGAAGTCTCCAATCCGTAACTCGTATCTTGGATTGTCTTATTTCCTAAAAACTATAGCAACTGTCTTTTTACAATTGAAGGTTTTTTCTTGTCATCGGTTGAGTATGTGGCGACAAATAAAGACGGACAATTCAGCAGCTCCAGAATCGAACACTGGATCACGACGAGCAGGGCATGGACAACACTTCCACATGAAAACACCGCATGTACGGAACGAACGCAACCGAGACACTGGAAATAGGATCAAGGAAAAAAGAATTTGAAATGATGCAGGGCAACACGAACAAAAATCTTAAATAACGCACGGCAATCCCGTTGTGCGGACAAAGCTATGTGCTTAGAAGCTCCATATCGACAATTAATAGTTAGTCCTTTCTTCTCAAAAAGTTCCTAGATATTAAACATGTTGTACTTGCTTGATTTTGCTGTCCCCGCTTGTGGTTCGCAATTTTTTGTAACAGATATTATATTATTTTTATAATTGATGTATAGTCTTTTCTTCTACCTTTCCTTTAATAGCTCCTGTAGGAAATACTGCTATTTCCTTTCTGTGTCAGTTAGTACATGCGTGTCATCTGTCACATTCTTAAGTTCTCTCTTGACCATTCTTTTTGTATTACTGCATTTGACAATTTGTTCTTTTTTCTCACTTTCCTGTCTAGTAGATTCTATAGTTTCCTTTCCAAATCGGCCAACAACACAGTGTCAGCTTCATATATTATACTGTTAAGATCACGCCCACTGATAATAAATGCTGTTTGAGTCTCTATTTCCCTAAGTTAGTGGCGGTATAGAAGTTCAATAAATCTGGGGAAAATCCGATTCCTTGTCTCACGCCCATTTCTATTTTTGTATAGCAACTCAATTTAATTTATATTTGTATCAGGTGGTTTGCCAAAGTATAAGGTCTGTATTATTCTAACATCGTTTTAAATAGATCGAGTTTTCCTAGCAGTTCAAATAGATCCTTGTGCTGTACCAGAACGTTACTAGTTATGAAGACAAATTGTTATAATCTTCAGACAAGGCACTGACATTCATACCACAAAGAAGGTGCTATAACCTTTCTCCTCTTCTATGTGATTGGTCCCTTCAGGATTGTGACAGTCATGGCTACATGGAAATAAATCAAGTTTACCTAGCAGTTCGAATAGTTCTTTGTGATGTAGTTTATCAAAATCTAAATTACTATTGGAGTTAAATTACATCGACCCTTGAACTGCACTAATAATGATATTTGTGATAGCTTTTTGCTCTCAACAGGAGAGATACCCCGAGAGTGAAAATTCCTTAGCAAATACGAAGACTAATTAGTACCGTTAACTTCATTATCAATAATACTCTGGTAATAGAGTTTCTACCAGTTTCTCTCTTCATCTCAGTAATAATAATAATAATAATAATAATAATAATAATAATAATAATAATAATAATAATGTTAAAATAAAAAAAAATTCATAATGTCGGCAATGACATCGTCCCTATATTTTTATATAGTGGATGTTACCCAGCGGGAAAGGTGGGATATTTTTGCCCTGACGATGAAGTCTTTTCTGTCGTTTACTGGTGACACGACGAGAAGAGACGATGTTGACGAAAGTCGGAAGCTGACAAGATGACAGAAACACCACACCTCATCATCCCAGTTCATGCGTATCCACCCCACCCTCAAATACCTGCGGGAATGTGAGGTTGATCGCTGTGTTTGGTAGTCACAAATGAGAAAACATTGACAGCATGTCAATTGGGATTTTGGTGTGTTTGTCCGGAGAAAAGGGTGTGGGGTTGATTGAGGTCTTCTGCGGGGTTTCAAGAAGTAGCGGAAGCTTTTAGGGGATAATGATGTTTTAGGAGAAGAGGTCATGGGAGAAAAAGAAAGAAAAGAAAATTAGTAGTATGGGGGCCATATTCTTTGAAAGGAAAAAAAACGTCTTGGAAGGAGAGTGGTAAGTGAGAAATCAGTGATCTAATGGTTTTTCAAGATGTCATCAAAGGTAGAAAATATTACGAGCCAAAACGGAGGCGTATTGGCTTACGAAGTGTAGTCATCGGTAAAAAAAAATGCAGAAAATAAAAGAAAAACGAGTGAATAAATAAAATTTTGAAACCGTGTAAGAGAGAGTGAAGTGTAATGTCTGGAAAATGGAAGCCATGTTAAAACGAATAAAATGACATAAAAATAGAAGAAAAAATTTTGAAATAAATAATGGAGGACAGTTAGGGAAAGAAATAAAGAAAAAGAAAGAAAGAGAGAACATCTTTCAGGCAAGAAAGTAGGAAAGGAAAGTAAAAAGAAAAAATAGTAAAATGAATACAAAGATCCAGAAATCTTTCATAAGAAGAAAAAAGGGAAAGAGAAAGAACAAAACATTTGAAAATGGAAAGTTTTAGATAAATTGAAAGAAAAAGAAAAAAGAATATTAAAAAAAGTGTGGGGAGTATATATAGAAATAAAAGAGTTGAAGCTAAAGAGAGATAGAGAGAGGAAAAAAGAAATACGCCACAAAACGAGAGACAGTACATTCTGAAAGAGAAAATAGGAAATGAAAATAAAGACATAGACGAAAACAAAAATGAGTAAAAATAAGATATCACACTTTTCGAAAATGAAAGTAGGAGGTAAATTGAAAACGAAAGTAGGATGTAAATTGAAAATGAAAGTAGGATGTAAATTGAAAATGAAAGTAGGATGTAAATTGAAAATGAAAGTAGGAAGTAAATTGAAAATGAAGGAAGACAAAGAGTTATTTACATTCGAAACTTGCATAAAGGAAAGAGAGACTAACATGAAAGGAAAAAGAAGGAAGAGAAAAACATTATAGAGAAGTGATGGCACTAGAAGGTAAATCGAATTTTGAGGAAGAAAAGAACAGCTAAAAAGGGCGTAGTAACTTTCGAAAGATGAAAGAAAGGAGAAAGACTGTAAAAAGAAAATGGTGACAGTGGAAGTTAAATCGAATTTGGAGAAAGAAAACAAACATTTAAAAAGGGCGCATTAACTGTCGAAAAAGAAAGCCTTAGATGAAAGGAACTAGGGGGAAGAGAAAGGCGGCAAAATAGAGTGGCGACACAAAATGCTAAAGCGAAAATGAAGCAAGAGAAAAACAGTAAGAAAAGAATTATTAAAATGTCGACAGGGAAAAGCGGTAAATGGAGTAAATTTGTAGCTAAATCGAAAGAGAAAGAAAATGAAAAAAAGATTATAAAAATGAGTCGAAAAAAGAGTGACGAGTAACGAGCAAATAGAAGCCATAATAAGAAAAATAAATGAAAAGAAACAGAGAAAAGAAAAAAAATTTCAAATAATACGAGAGGAGATTAAGTGAAAAAATAAAGGAGTTATAGAAAAAAATAAACGCTAATATCATTGCATAAAAAAGGAAAAGGAACAAAAAAAAAGAAAGAAGAAAACGCAAAAGAAGAAAATAGCAAAGAAGTAAAGAAATGACACAACCATGTAAAGTTTCATAAAAAGAGGCAGAATGATGAAGTGAGAGAAGGTGAAGAAAGAATGTGGCTCGTATCTTTAGAAGTAGAATGTGGGGGTGCATAGAAAGAGAAAGTGCAGAATGAGAAACAAGTTACTAAGTAAGTTTAGAAAAAGAAAGTAATCTAAATGAAAGAAAAAGAGTAAAAAGAGAAACAGTAGATGTAGAAAGTAAAAGTAGACGAAATGAAAGTGAAAGTAAAACAGAAATAGATTAACAGAAATGCTGCATTATATTTTAAAAGCGAAAGTAGATGAATCAAAAAAGAAGGAATAGAATTAGAGTAATAAGATGAAACGAAAGAGTAAACAGATTAAGACAGTAAAAGAAGTGACATCTTTCGAAAGAGAAAGAAGAGGATGAATGAAGAGAGGAAAAAGATCGTAAAAAGAGAAGTAGAAAGAGAACGAAACGAAAAAAAGCAGAGAAATATAATAAAGAAAAAATAAGAGAAAGATTTTTTTTTTAAAGTTAACAAAATGCTAGACACCTTCATAAAAGGAAATAAAGGTTGCGATGATAAAGAAAGTAGAAAACATGATAGTGAAAAAATTAGCGTACATTTGGAAAGGAGAAGTGATAGATAAATCAAAAGCGAATGAAGAAGAGAAAGACTGTGAAAAAGAGAAACAGTATAAAAGAACTCAATAAGTACGTAGGAAAGTAGATAGTACATCAAGAAAGAGAAAAATGACAAAGAAACTAAATAAAAAAATACAGAAATATATTAAAGAGAAAGTTTCAGAAAAAAACGTATAATTTTTACTGATTGATTTTTAAAGGCTTCTTAACCATTTGCAGGTTATTTAAAAGCTGGAAAATATTTTTATATTGTAGGAATTGTTTCTCTTACATATTAATAATAATTTACTAATAAAAGTACTACAAAATATTTTAGCAACATTATATACACAAGAAACTATCCAAACAACGACAAATGCAGAAACCATATTTGTTAAAACTAACGTTCTATTGAGGCAAGGCTCAAGAGTAACTCAAGCTAGATGTCTAGTTAACGAGGAGTGTGATGTGAAGGTAAAAGGTGGTATGAAGTGAAACTTATAAAGATAAAGACAGATAAAACTCGACCCTTAACATAAAGATGTTAAAATTGGGATGATCACGGAAGCCTCTACATTGAAATCTATTTGATTGATAGACTGACTAATTTTGTCACGGATTATCAGCCCTTTGTAGGTTATTTAAAGCCATAAAACACTTTTTTGATTATAAGAATTTTTGGTGTAGATATTAATGATTTTATTGAGACATGTCATCGTAATTAATATACGGATTAGAAACGAATAATTCATATTTTTTTCTTGGATTATTTGCGAGAAATGGAATATAATGAACATGACAGGAATTAGAACTTGACTCTGTGAATTTGAACTCCGAATTATTATTCATTACACTAACCGCACATCAAAGTTTACATCATCTGGTATTAAGAAGTGGTCACTCATGCAGGTAATTACCAGAATCGACTTCGGTGTTCGTACGAGAGCCGGGGAGATAAGGTAGGTGATGAAACAGTAGAAGAGTAAAAATAATAAAAAAGATAGTACCTTTAGAAAGAGAGTGGTGAGAGAGGAAGCGAGCGATAAAGACAGTAAAAATTAAAGGAAATTACAGGTAATGGATGCCGAAAAAGAGTATGAAAAGATAAAATTAAAAAAAAAAGTGAGTCCCAACCTTTAGAAAGCGGAAGTTACAGGTGAAAGGAAAGAGAAGAAAAAAGACAACTAAGAAAGAATGTGTAGAGAAATCAATCAGGAATGAAAAATAAAGAGAGAGAAAAAATACTAAATAACAGATGAGTGGGGGGTGTACGTGAATAAAGAAGTAATGAGAGAGAAGAAAAGAGAAAGTAGAAAAGAATATTGCTTGAGACAGTGGTTTGCGGAGAAATGATATCGTGAAAGGATATAAAATGAGTTGGGAAAATAGAAAGAGAGAGAAATATAATAAGATAGATAGAGAGCAATGTATTTTAAAAGACGACGGCGGATAGTGAAAAAAAATGAAGCGATAGATTGTAAAGATTGTGAAACTGCAGAGAGGAAAAAAGAAAGATGAAAAGAAATATGAAAGGAAGTGGTGGGCGCTATGGCTACTAAAAGGGAGACAACTAGAAATAAGAAAGGAGAAAGTAGAAAAGAAAGTAGAAAAAGGCCTTTAGACAGAACGGTTTAGGACAGTGGTTCTCAAATGGTGCGTTAGGCGCAATGTTGTGCCCTGGATGATGTCTAGGTACGCCCTGGCATTCCAGAGAAATATGTCTCCAGATATAAGCAATAAATATATTTAGTTTATTATATTGCGGTACCCGTCTCGTTCATATTGCTCTCAACAAAATTAAGTGTAAAAAGAGGGGCACTCGTTAATGTATTGACAAGGAGATGTTGCCTATCAAATATACGCCCAAACATTGAAGAAATCGCTTAGAGTCATCGAGATCAAGTTTTTGATTCAAGATTGAATAAATTTAAGGTATCTTTCATTTTATATATATTTTTATTACATTATTTCTTTTCTGCAATATTTGACTTCATTAAAACATTTTTTTTCGAAATTTGCATATAGTGCGCCTACAATTATTGGTAGGATTTCAAGTGCACACCGACGTTAAAAAGTTTGAGAACAACTAGTGAAGGATAATGGCTTTGAGTAAGGAAATAAAATGAGTTAGAAAAAAAAGCAGAAAAATAAATAAAATGAAAGAGGTAGAGGGTAATATCTTCGAAAAAGAAGACAAACAATTTAAAAGTAAAAACAAAAATGGAAAGATTGAATGTTTCATGAAAAGAAAACGCAAGTGCAGGGAAAGAAAGCATGAAGAGAAATATAACAAGGAAAGGAGAGTTACTGAGTACGAAAAAAGATACAAACAGAGATAATAAGAGAGAGAGGAAGAGAGAGGAAAATAAATTAAAGGAAAAAGAGGGAGGAGTAATATATTTGAAAAGACAAACAGGGTTAGCAAAACAGAAAGAAGATAGGCAAACGATAGATAGGTGATGCCTATGAAAAGTGAAGACACGTGAATACTTTTAATGATAAAGAAGATAAGTTATAAAAAAGATAAAAGGATAATTGTCCTCATGAATAATGAAAAGCAAAAATATAGAAACGTAATAATACAACAGAGAGAAAAGCAATGCTTTTAAAAGAGAAACAAAGAGAAATAACGAAGGAGAAATAAAAAAAGAAATAAAACAAGAAAGAGAGGGGTAAAGCGATAGAGAGGTGATGGTGATAGAAAGAAAGAAAGCAAAAAAAAAAAAAAAAAGATATAAAAGAAAAAGAGAAAGAGGGTATTTTTTTTTAATAGAGACAAAAGGCAACACAAAAGGAAATGAGAGCAGATATAAAAACAGAAAGGTGGGCGCTGTCTAAGAGAAACCAAGTGACATCTTGAAAGAAAGAAGAGAAAGAAAGAAAGAAAGAAAGAAAGGAAGAAAGAAAGAAAGAAATAATAAAAGCGAAAAAAATGTTTAATTGCTTTCAGAAATAAGAAATTAAGAAATATTGCAAGATAGTCATGAAACAACGGGAAATTGAGAAAGAGAAAGAAGAAAAGATATATGAAGAGAGAGAGAGAGAGAGAGAAAAGAATAACAGCTTTGAATTAGAAACAAGGGCAAACATGGACCAGATAAAAGTGTTGATAGAATGCAGTGACTTAACCTAAAATTTCAATGTCCTGCTACAGCTGAGGTGAACAAAAATCTTGGAGAGTTGAGTTAAAGGGAGATAACTGATACGGATCCATTAAGAAGAGCCATGATACGTGGAACCAGAACTATCTACTCCGGTAGACGAAATAAAGAATTTAGTTCGAAATTCCCATAACCTGAAGAAGACCTGGGCGTACAACGACTAAAACGTCGTGGATATGGCAACAAAGAAAAGGTCAAGAGTCCGAACAATATAGTATAAATAATTCAAATACCCCATCTCAGATATATAATCAGAAACAACGAGAAATTGCGACAGAGAATGAGTAAAAGTGATTGGCCAAGAGATAGAACGGTAATGGCTTTGAAATAAAAAAACGAAAAACTGCGAAATAGAAAGAAATATGGCAACAGATAGAAGGGGATATGAGGATAGAAATGAAAGAAGAAATGGAAATATTTTTGCAGTGAAAAGACAGAAAAGTGTTAAATACAAGAGGTTTAAAATATTAACGGTAGCGTGAATATCTTTTCAAAGAAAATATAGGGAAAAGCAGGAAGAAGATGAAAACATACAAAATATGATACAAAGTAGACACGTATACCTTAGTAAACAAAGGAACATAGAGGAAATAAAAAACGAACTAAAAGAAACAAGACACTTGATAATGTGATAATGGCTTTACAAATGGAAGTCGGTAGAAAGAGAGAAATATAGAGAGAAGATAGAAAACGGTGACGAAAATCACACAGAAACTAGAAGAGGAGGATATGCTTTTGCTTATCTTGAAATGTGCTATGACATTTCAAGACGCAAACGTCGATGGATCGCCACAGCTTCCTGTCTTTGTAGGTTTAAGCAATATTTATCCAATAACAATCGCTTGCATACCAAGTTCTGCCATCAATTTACATTAATTCCTTAGATAAAATACTGACATTTTCTCGTTGCTCCTTTTACCTTCAATATGTCCTGTGTATCTTACTTTTTCCATGACCACTTTCCAGATTAGCTCGCAGCAATTAAAACTGTCCCTTTCTTATTCAAATTTCATACCTCCTTACCATTCGCATTTTAATCAAATACTCTACGTGGCCCACATGGCCTGCCAGTGGTATTCTGAGCACCTTTCTATAATAGTATATCTACATGACCTCCAGTCAACATTCGGTTATATGATGTTGAAAGACAGGTTGCCGTATGATTACCCAAGTTAAGCAAGGTCGAACCTGGTCAGTACCTAGATGTTTTTTGTGAAATGAATGTGCGAATGGTGTAATGGATAAGAGCTCGAAATTGTTAAACAGAGAGCCGAGTTCCAATTTCAGTTGGGTTCGTTATATTCACTTACGCGCAGATAACCTTAGGAAAAGGCAGGAATTCAACATTCTTCCCCACCTATGGATTAATTAGTAAGACTTGTTTTACTAAACTATTATTATCTAAAATATATCATTTAATATATGATCTTAGAATACGAATCACTCACTCGATCAATCAATGTGCGAAAAAATCTGACAACCATCGACTGTCATACTGGAGCATTGATATTACATTGCAGCTGAAAACAAGTATATTATTCGAATATATTCTATTCGATTTTGGAAATCATTACTTGACTTCGGATTCCTGTGCCAAATTGTACACCATCTGTTATAATAATTCCAAGAATGTTCCGAATTAAATTTCCATTCATGCATGTGCTGTGTTATTTCAGGGCATGGCTCTCCACTTCCTCTCTATCACTTGTGTCTCTCAATAAGTTTCTTCCTTCTGCCACCTTCCACAGACCACGTTCTGTTATCTACGTACTTAATCCCGCCAGGTAGGTCATACGTTGCTTTCCCTTGTCTCTCTTTCTTTCTATTCGACCTGTGAGTATCATATTCTCCAAGACCTCCTTTCTCGTTACGTGTCCCAGAACCTTCAGCTGCCTCTTCCTGATGTCAAGTAGAAACTTCCACCTTGTTTGCATAATCTGTAAGACCTCATCTTTGCTCTCACACTCGGCCCAATATTATCCTCAGCATCCTTCTGTAGAAATAAATTGTGAGTCTTTTTAGATAACTAATAAAATAGTGAAATATGCTTTTCAGAATCTAAGCAAAGTATTAAGAGAAATTTATGGAAATGGCTAAAAGAGTAAAGAAAACGAAAAGAAATAAAAAGAAATGAGTCAAAAAAATATTCACTCCAAGCAAGACAATAAATCCACTAAATGTAAGTGTTTACTGGGTGTTGAAGAATATGAAAAAAAATATATTAATGAGACAGAACAATAAAAGAATAAGAATTAAGAAGACAGAAGATAAAGTTTTATATTTCAAATTTTTGAAGTTCAAATTTGAAATGGTAAGCAAGAAGCCAGAAGTTTGTTCAACATGCGAGAAGTGCGAGAGAAGATTTGTTAGCATATAATTTATGTTTACATCCATCCTTTTCAATTGTAAAATAATGAGACCTTACATCCAATCTAGTATTGCGGTTAAATTCATCAAGTTTATTAGAAACATCTCCATGGAAATATTTATAGTATTTTCACTGATCTATAGTAAATGAGAATAGCGAAAGTAGCTTTTCAGAACCTAAGCAAAACATTAAGATAAATTAACTAAAATGACTTACACAGTAAAAGAAAAACCAAGAAGAAAAGAAACTAAGGTGAATCTTATTTTTATAGAACTGGTATATGGCAAATAAGCATAGTGAAATATGTTATGTAAAGGGAGTGATTGTCAGGAAGATGCGAAATATTCTGTAAGCCTTTGAAATTTTCAAGACAAATTGTAAATGAAATAAAGGAAAGAAACAAACGAGGTTAGCTTAAATTAATAAAATCCATCGATGCATAGGCTGCAGGCGGTATTGTAGTATTTCAAAGAGAAGAGAATGACTATATCTTATAGCCGAAGCCATAAGCATATATCACGACAAGGAAGAAAAAAATTAAAGGAGACGACAGAAAAAAAAATGAAAAGTAAGGAATCGTTAAATGAGATAAGGAACAAATAAATATCAGAAAAGGAAGCAAAAATGGCAACTGGATAAGAAGAAATGCAGGAAAAGTCAATAATAATAATAATAATAATAATAATAATAATAATAATAATAATATTAATAATATTAATAACGATAATAATAATAAAATACAAAAACATGAATTCAAAGCCGATATATATTCTTTTTTCGCTATCTTATGAATGGGTGGATGGCGACTACTTTCATTTCATAATTCTTTTTTTATCTTCTTTTCTTTATACTATTTTTGAAATTATTTTTCACTCCAAGCAAGATAATAAAGCCACTAAGACGTAAGAGGTTACTGATTGTTAGAGAATATGAAAAAAAATATTAACGAGAGAGAACAATAAAAGATTAAGAATTAAGAAGAGAGAAGATAACGATTTACATCTCAAATTTTTGAAGATCAAATTTGAAATGTTAAGCAAGAAGACTAAAGATTGGCAAGTGCGAGAAGAGAAACTGTTAACATAGAACTTATGATTAAAACCATCCATTTCTTATAAAATATCATGAAAAAATATCTACTTTAGATCCAATGTTAAAAATTAACACAGGTTGCCTCAGACTTTTGAACTGTACTATATATATATATATATATATATATATATATATATATATATATTATATATATATATATATATATAGTATACTCATATTTGAGTAGACGCTCGATTATTTTTTAACTATATTTTGTTTCGTTTACTGGTCTCGAAAGTGTCTTATTATGCTCCATTCTTATTTTTCCAGTTCATATACATTATTTAGCTCTAGCAATTCAGACGTTTACATCTAAGACCCACCATAACTTTTACAGAAGGTCGAGTTATCAACTTATCTTTCGTATTCCATTCGTAAGCAGGAAGTTCCATTTTTTTTCCACAAGAACCACTATTTTGTTGAACAGATTCCCAAGAGGATGCATTTTACATCAATGAAATCTTTCCTCTTCAACTCTCGGTTAAACTGACATACTCGCAATAATTTATATTTACATCCTATTTGTACTCAGTTTGTGACAGCCGAACGGCCATATTACGTTGAAACGCCTGTTCCCGTACGATCAGACAAAATTAAGTAACAACCTGGACAGATGCAATACCGGGTGCTGTAATTTTGGATGTTCTGGTGGTGTAAAGGAAAATGACTGGAAATTGTTAAACAGAGAACCGAGTTCCATTTCCAATTGGGTTCGTTATATTCACTTGCACACAACCCCCCCCACTTTGAAAAATTTAACACTTCTGCCACCAATTACGGGTTAATAAATAAAATTTAATTCCCAATTCATCATTATCTTAAAAAATATTCTTAAATCTAAAAATATATTTTGGCTTTAAATAACTTACAGTGAGTTTACAAGCCGTATAAAAGCAATCAATCAATCAATATCGCTCTAGCTTGAGTGTATCCTGAGCCTTGTATTTCTTATATATTTGTTAAAATCTATGGATAACTAGAAGAAGTCATATAATTTTACAGCAGTCATATAATTTTACAGCAGTCATATAATTTTATAATTTTTTAAGAGATTTCAGCTGAGAAAATTTCTTTCTGAAAATTCTTTTTAGTATTTGTTGTGGTGTCCTCCCTCTAAAGAGTCTATTTCGGACTCTTCCGCCTACTATAAGATTAATAGGAGAGAAGGCCTTATGGTAACAATCGAAACCCACGTTAAACTCGGCCTTGTTCCACATACATTCTTTGTGGAGGGACTGTTAAATATAACAGTCGCATAGATTGTTCAAATGACGAAATCTCTGCCTCGGCCGCAAGGTAAAATTTCTTCCGGGGAGTTAGACTGTCCCTGAACCCGTTTAGGCGGTTTGAAAGGGACCATTTTTTAGCGGAGCCTACGGGCTCGGGAAATCCACGGTAAACTCGGCTTTGTCCCACATACATCGCTCGTGGGTGGGGAGATGTTAAATATAATAGTCGAATAGATTGTTCGTTACTGTCAAACACTCTGCCTTGAGCAGAGAGGAACTCGGACGAGCCTTTGCCGAAGGGGAAAGTTTCGTTCGGGGAGGGAGACAGGCCCTGTTTATGCAGCTTCCAAGTGAATATTTTTGGACGAGCCTAAGGGCTCGGATAACCCACGTTAAACTCAGCCTTGTGCCACATACATCCCTCGTGGGTGCGGGGCTGTTAAATATTAACAGTCGAATGCATTGAACGCTGGGTCAACCAACACACACTCACTAGTCGTGTTCTGTTGTACTTAGTGTTTAATATATGATATTTCTGCAACACTTGTTTTGTTATTTCTATAACCATTTAATTGGTCACAACAGTATTACAGTCTTATTATTAAACAAAACATGCGCAAACACCTTAGTTTCTTGCGAAATTAGCTGCTTGTTCCATCGGTTTACGCAATTACTTTGTTAAATTTGTTTGGTAATATCTTTCGCTTTCATATCACTGTTTAAAATAGCGTTTCAAAATCTTATCTCAATTCGTGTTATGTAATAATAACACCTAAAAGCACTGTTTCTTTAAACGGTGTATTCTTAAAGAAAAGTTAACTGTAGCGTTTCACCTGCAAATAAGATAAATAACGTTGCCAGAGGCCGATGTTTTAGCGCGGAATATTAATGTCGACTCATTTTTGAAGGCACACAGTCAATCTCCACTTGAATGAATCGTCTAACCTAATGCAGTCTTTCAACAATAGTTGGCTAAAAGCAAATATCACAAACAAATTTACGCCTGACATAGGATCTAACTTTCTGAGCGTTTAGCGTTCACTTCAAAAGATATGGCATTTGCTTTAGCCGGTTACAACACTTGTTAAAAATAAGAAAATTGGATTCAAGCCTTAAATCTGTACAGGTAAAAGAAAAATATAATTGTGTATTTCAACAGCAATCGATCTTTTATAGAGCTTTAATTTTTTTTTAATATTTCTTATAATTTTCTCCTTTTTTGATATAAATTATATAGAAATTTTACGAATAGCATCAACCACATATAAAAGAAAAAACAAAAAATGATCGAAGCATTATTAGTAAAAAACGAAAAAACAAACAATTCTTAATAATATAAACTATGAATATGGTCGCAATTTGCTGACCGTGTTTTAAAATGAAAACATTCCTCTAACTCTAGATACATACAGAAACCATCCATACATTCAGATAAATGTAAGAATAAAATCATCCTTGATAATGGCTAAAAGTGTAGCCGAAAGTGATCGGACATACTAAACATTCGGAGAATGTCTACATAATTAATATCCAGAAAAGAAAATGATAAAACACGAGAAACATTAAATAAACAAATGCAACGCTGTACCTTGTTAGTCTTTTTCAATGAAAATTATACATATATATATATATATATATATATATATATATATATATATATATATATATATATATATATATATATATATATATATCTAATGGAAGAGATGTTCTCAACGTAAACTGTTCCTACAATCTGGTAACACGAGAAAATCATAGTCAGTGGAAGCCTTGAAATTGTGATCCTGAAAACGGACAGCCCTATCTACAAAAATGTAGCATCAATGTTCCTATATCTATCGCAACCGGAAAGCATTTAATATGTAGTTAGGTGTAATTCATTTCTGAGAAGTTTTATTCTTGCTTTGTTGGCTGTAGAATAGGAAGAGAAAAAGTGGATTAATAAAGGATTTTTTTTTTTTTTAATTCATATCATCTCGAGGGGTTAACGGGTATATTTTCTTTCATAAAAGAAAATGTGTTTAATATTAGGTTGGTGCAAAAATAATGACATAATAATGTCGTTTTTTAACGTTAAAAATACGTCAAAAAACGACATTATTACGTCATTATTTTTGCACCAACCTAATAGAAGAAAATGACGGCTGTATCATTAATGTAAAATTATCTTGATTTTTTTTAGTAGTACGGTCCTCTGTTTGAAAATAGTTGCTCATGAGTGACAAGCATCACTCAGTCAGCCATAAGTGACACATGATTAGCCGATCATGTATGACTGTTTCGACTCATGTCTGACAGCAGAATATTTTCTCGCAGCAGATTGCCATATCTTTCTGGGGTCGACTGATGGTCAAACAATAGTATAGAACCCAATATTTCTTGCGATTCAAACCAGAGCTAGAGAAAGTGTAGATAAATCATCTCTGTTAATTCACGCCAAATAATTTAAACTTCTCTTAAATATTAATTTACCCCAAGAAATTATAAATTTTAAATCAAAATATGTTTTGCATGCCATGAATTTGCTGGCGTTAATAAAAGAATGGAACAACAAGGAGAGTGGCGTTTTCACTTCTTACAGAGAGTAAATATTCTTCCTACGTTGATGAAACATGCTCTAAAAGTCATGATAGTAGTTTGAGCCTAACAGACCGAGAGGATAGATGCATCTGCCGTCTAATTGAAGAGAAGCCGCTAAGAGAAAGAAATTGGCTAAAAGGGTCAAAGCTTCCTTAAAATAAAATCATATTATTTATGGGCAAAGGATAGAGCCACCATGAACTTGTGTTGAATCATTTCCAGCATCGTGATATTTAAATGATATTTATGAATTTTCGTGTGAATGTTCGTCAATATAAATTCGTTTTATTTTGTGCTGAATTAAAGTTTTGCGGTGAAATAACAGAAAAGTCCCCGTACTTTTCCCGAGGCTATTTGCGCATATATGACTTTAAAGAGCTCGATTGGAATTCGAACTCGACTCTCCGATTTCTCATTGTGAGTCGTTATACATTACACCACACCGCAGACACCCGCTCAAGCATAAGCAGCATAGGAAATAAAGTATAATTCCGACCAGCTTTAACCGGTACGCTCAAGTAGGAATCGACCAATGTTTACATATAGCTTCTATTTCTACGCACTTTCGCAAATTAATTAAAACAACCGCTTTAGTTTCCTTTCATTCACCATACGGTCAGTTTTAGACCAACTGCAGTGATAGGGTGTAATCGATTAAGTTATTGGCAGTGTCTTTCAGTAATATGAATTCACAGTGTAACCCGGATATAAGAGAAAACCGGATATAAGATATTTTCTCTGGTTCCAAATTAGAGCCATACTTAACTAAACAAAATAGACCAAACCCGGATATAAGAGAAACCCGGATATAAGAGAACTCGGATATAAGCGACTTCTTCTCCGGTCCCGACAACTCTCTTATATCCGGGTTACACTGTATTATGTATGATGAAATTTGTTTAGCCTTTAAAATATTGCGTCATCCGTGATTGCATCAGATTTTTATCACTGCAGACATTATTGTTTCGACTGAAGATTAGTTGTCCTATGGCCATTGTTTGCGATGGACGTTACTCCAAGGAACCGTAGCAATACTGTAACACTGCAGGAACACACTGGCAAGCCTTACCAGTGAGGAAATCAAAGTACTATAGACTGGCCAGGAAACTCTCCTGATTTTAAATCCAATCGAGAATCTGTGGTCAATCTGCGAAGAACGAGTTTGTGGAATGGATATACGAAGTACCAACATGTGGACCATGTTTCATTAGAAAGATAGGAATAAAATTAAAATTTACCGGATTTATTCGTTTCTTTCAGTTAATTGGCACTAGGGTGTAACCATCGTGTCATTTAGTGGCGTGGGCTTTCAGGGATCAAATAAAACTCCCTATCTATTGTGACTCTGAACAGTGTTTCTAACTATTGCCAATCTCAACTGGTAGATAGATCTATGATTGCCCCTATCTCTCTTGATCTCGACATGCTCTGTGAGGGTTAAGTTTCTCAAGACCTTCTTTTCACATTGTCCGTTAAAAAAATTCCATGTCTCTTTTTTGATTCATGGTATAACTTTAATTTTGTTAACGTTTTCTTAGACACTTCGTTGCTTACCCGAATTGTCCATGGAATTCTAAATATCCTTCCATAGAACCATATTTCTCTTGCCTCCTTCTCTTCACCTCTGCCTTAGATTATCCGGCTGGATTTCACTTCACAGGAGGATAGAATGCTCAGAAATCACTTCCCTAAATTAAGATGGATAACACATATATTTATTTATATAGTAACGTTTAAACCAACCAATATTTTCATATAGAGACGTGATTAGAATGAGCAAAATTGAAATATACTAAAGTATAAAATGACCAATTGTTACCCAGTGATAAAGCGGCAAATGCTTATCTAAATATTTATCTAGTGACTCATATATAAAACGAGTAAAAGCTACCCACTGACGCAAGTCAAGGAAATTGTTCCGACGAACTCTTCAATATTGTGCCTAGACTTTAAACTCAGTTCTAGTTTGGCGACGAGCGTTCCTCAATTTAGAGTTCACCTGGCTATATAGAAATGTAGATTCTATGCTAACAGTTTCTTCTCTCATACTTGTGGCTTGTGGAACACCCGTCCGGCTCCTTGCTCTATGGACAACTTTGATCTGTAGAAAAATTAATGCAATGACAATCGCTATCTACTGTTCTTTTATTACACTTCTTTTGTTCTCACTACTTAGCAATGTTTCTGTTTTCCAATTCTCCCACGCCCAGTAAACATTTATGTCTTAGTGGCTTTACTGCCTTCCTTCAGATGAACTGGATTAAAAAGATGGATGAAAGAACGGTTTTTAAATACATATCTATAGACTCGATTATAAACTATTAGTTTTTATCTATAGACTTAAGTATTAAACGACCTATAGTCTCGAGTATAAATAAAGTTAGTTGATTTCGATTTTAGAAAACCCAACAGATTTTTATATGCCGTAAAATTCTGCCAAAAATATATCGAATCTACTTTTACAGTTGTAATGTCAATAATACATTAAGTCTAAATCTCGTTGCTGATAAGTTTTTTCGCTGTCAAATTCCGGAGAAATTGCTTGCATTTATCTTTATTGTGCCAGCTTGTGTGTTAGTTTTTCTCCGAGATCCCGTTTGAATGTGATTATTAGTCATCTTGATGACACACTGAAACCCTGTATAAAATACCTTCGGGCTAGATAGTAACACCTTGCTGGAGACGTCGCAATAAGACCCAAGGGACCTAAATGTTTATCATTGTAAAATATTAACAGTCATTGTTTTTCCTTCTTCAGCCTTGTTTTATTCTATTTGTTTTTTCCCGCCGTCTTCGAGCAGAGATCCTTACGACTTGAGGATGAAAACCTCTAACTACGCAAGTGTCATTACAGACTCAAAGAAAACTAATATGGGGTCTGCAGAAAATCGAATCATAGAATGAGAAAATAATAATAATAATAATGATAATAATAATAATAATAATCATAATAATAATAATAATAAATGTTTTGTAGGACTCCGGCAGTACTACAATGACTAGAGACCCAATGGAACTTGCAAAATAATTACAAGACTTAAATCAGCGAATCGATTGCAACCATCCACAGAACAATATTATTAAATGAATTACAATAAGGAAAGTGCTGGTGCGTTCAATAGACTTGCTAGGATTTCGACTCCAGCTAGAACCACGTGATACAACAATACTCATTCTTTACCCGAGGGCTAAAAGATATGTTCTAAGATGCCAAGTGAATGTAGGAAAGTATAGCTTGTACCGAAATTGATATATACAGGACGGAAAAAAAAGAAAAGCGAATTTTATGTATTATTTTTGTTTTGTTTTAGTTTAAATGCTTCGCATTTATTAACTTATAATTGTATTTATTTAATGTAATTATTATTTAATAATTATTTACTATGAATTTAATGTCCTAATTTAATAAGCGATAAATCAAGTGCGTGAAAAACTAAGTTTAAATAAGTTAAAAGTAATTTGTATAAAGACGCACTTAAACTAAATATCAAGCGTTCAGTCTTAGCAGGAATGAAGTCTCGTTTTTGAAATTTTCTTTTCAAACGAAAACATTTTTCATGATGCTAAATTTCCGTCGGAAACTATCAAGGTAAAACATTGTACCATATATATTTTTCTGTATGTTTCTAATATTCGCTTGAAGATGAAGTGGAACTAATGTTTTTAATTTCATTACAAAATTTTAAGTTTTTAGCTTTTAATTTTGAAACAAGGTTATTACTGTGTAGCGAAATCATATTTTAAACCAGTTAATTCATAATATTTATGCTCTGTAAATGTACACCGAGTACTGTTCTGTAAAAATTAAAATAAAAAATATCAATAAGAACACCGGATTATATATCTTACTGTTCTTTATATATACATATATACGTAATTAAGATATGTCTCATTAAATAAGTTTTTTTTTACGTAATTTTAATAGGAACCTCTCATAATTAGTTTCTTATTAAAGGAAGAAAAACAATTACCATCTTGATGTTTTTCAATTCACAAAGAAAAAAAAAATTCTCAGGAACACGACAATTTTTTAAAAACACACTGATGATGTTACTGTGCTAAGGTTCGAATAAGAAAAATATACATCAACTTGGTAATTTTCATTCTTTTTTTAATAAGGACAGTAAGAAAGTTAACCGTAATTATGTGAGGATCCTATTAAAAATAAGTAGACAGCGCTAGTCTGAACTATTTAATAAGACATGTCTTAATGAAAATATCTGCCAAAATACACACAATATATATTGGTGTAGTGCCCTCCCTCTTAATAATCTATGTTAAACTCTTCCGCCTACTATAAGATTAGTAGGAGAGGAGGCTTTGCTGGAACAGTCGAATTATTTGAACGCTGGGTCAACCAACACACACTCACTAGTCGTGTAATATTCTTCTGTTGTACTTACTGTTTAATATATGATATATCTGTAACACATTTTTTGTTATTTCTTTAACCATTTACTTGGTCACAATATATATATATATATATATATATATATATATATATATATATATATAAAGAAAGAAAGAAAGAAAGAAAGAAAGAAAGAAAGAAAGAAAGAACAGTAAAATATATAATCTGGTGTTCTTATAGATATTTTTATTTTTCCAAAATAGTGCCCAATGTAAATTTACAGAGCATTAATATTATAAATTAATTGATTCAAAATATGTTTTTCCGCTACACAGTTCTAACCTTGTTTCAAAAATGACAGCTAAAAGCTTCGAATTTAATTTTGTAATTAAATTAAAGACATTAGTTCCATTTCATCCTCAAGCGAATTGGAGTCCAATATTCGATTGAGGATGAAATGGAACTTTAATTTAATTACAAAATTAAATTCGAAGCTTTTAGCTGCCATTTTTGAAACATGGTTAGAGCTGTGTAGCGGAAAAACATATTTTAAATCAAGTAATTTATAATACATACATATATATATACACACACACACACATATATATATATATATGTATATATATATATATATATATATATATACATACATATATATATATATATATATATATATATATATATATATATATATATATATACATATATATATATATATATGTTTGAATATAACAGGCAGCGAACGTCTGTTATGTTTGAGCCGTTGTAAAGTAAAGATGAAAATTGTCGAACGTTTTTGTCTTTACCTTCTCCCGAAATTAAACAAATCTACGAAGTTTACAACGGCTCCTGATCAAACATAATAGACATTCGTTGTCTGTTTTATTTAACAATATATGTCTGAAAAATTATCTGCTGTCCAATCCACTGAAGAAATAGACTGTGAAAGCTAAAATAAAAAAAATATTAGCTTTCACGGTTAAATTTCTATTTCATATAGAAACTTGGTCCACACCGGAGTTGATAAGAATGACGACTGATATATTCGTGTGTCATATGATGTGATTTTGCATTTTATTGTTTAATAAATATTTGCTCCGTAATAATAAATATACTGCGCTCTTTTTGTGGATCAGTTTTAATATCTTATATAATTAGGATCCACTTGGATTATACACCAACGGATTTGTTTAAAAATTTCGCTGGCGGATTCCTCACACTAAAACAAGGACAAAGATCCATATAAACATATGACCGAAAATTCTTAATTTTTGAGTTATTAAGTCTAAAGAAATTTTTTACCGTAGATATCAATGTGTTGCCACACAGACTAGGTTACATTTGTTCCTTCGTGTACATTTCTGGGCAGTCCATTCTAAGCGTTTAACGTGAAGGAAGTGTTATGGATTTATTTAATGGTTCTGATGGTTTTGATCAGCTATTTTTTTCGAATGTTATTTAATTATCCTTATAACTTTATCAAAATAAGTTTATTGAGGTTTATATTTTGAATTTATATAATTTACCTTTATATCCTACTTTTTCCTTGATAAAATGTTCTATGAAGCTTTAAAATGAAAAGTTATTCCACATTTAGACTTTTTAACATCGTTCTGATCTTTATTATCTCCACTATATATATATATATATATATATATATATATATATATATATATATATATATATATATATATATAGTTAGTTACTTAGTTAGTTAGTTAGTTTATTAAAAACTAGGTAATCCGTATGGGTAAATAATTTAAATAAAAACAGACCACTTTAAGGTTCCATGTAATAAATTATTTCACCATAGCCCTTTTAAAAAGACTGCGGATCATCAGACTTTAATTCCAAACAAAAAATGAAAAGAAAATTTACACATTTTTGACGGGCCGTATTAAACATATGTAAAGTGGAAGTGAGAGGAGATAGAGAACACATGAGTGAGTTAGCAGATATTGACACATTTAAACATTTAATATCTGCTAACTCACTCATGTCTTCTCTGTCTCCCCTCACTTCCCCACTTCGTTAATTTACATATGTTTAATACGGCCCTTCAAAAATGTGTAAATTTTCTTTTCATTTGTTGTTTGGAAGTAAAGTCTGATGATCCGCAGTCCTTTTAAAAGGGCTGTGGTCAAATAATTTATTACTTGGAAACTTAAAGTGGTCTGTTTATATATATATATATATATATATATATATATATATATATATATATATATATATATATATATATATATATATTGAACCGGAGTTGAGGTTTATCTCTTGTTTTCTGTTTAGGTCTGGGTTTCTTGTATCTTCTAAAGTCTACTTCATTTCTTTCCTTCTAAAATCCCCAACTAAACTCTCAAATTTTTTTTTTTTAATTCTCAGTCGGAGTAGACCGCTTTCCTCATATTCCGGTTCAAACTCCTCCACGGTCTTTTGAATAGTAGTAGTGATTATTCCTTGTTTCGTTTTTAGAATTTGGTTTCGTGTTCCTTCTAAATCCATTTCATTTGTATTTCACTCCCAGCAGAAACCTTTCTTCTTGGGGTGGAGTGATTTAAAAAAAAGAATGTTTCATTTAAGATGTTTAATTTTTAGGAATGCAGAGTGTCCCAAACATTTTATCTGTACTCTATCTACATTTCAATCTGCGAAAGTATCAACACTTTCCCACCTGTCATATTTTAGCATTGGTATCTGTCTGTACTGGTCAATTTATGGGAAATGTGAATTTGCCATTAACTGAAATTAAATGTCTGTAAAGGCGTCAACAGAGGTTTCTCATGGACGCCGCCATGTTGGATATCTAGCTAATAGACTGCAGACAGACTGATTTAAACGACTCTTCCAACACACATTATAATAAAAATATGCAATACAAACATTCATACAGTACACTGCTATATGTATCTGTTATTGTATAAACATAATAGTTTATTGTCCTTCAATTCTAGATTTAAGAGACTGTCGAAATTATCTTTGGAGTGGTTAATATATATATATATATATATATATATATATATATATATATATATATATATATATATATATATATATATATATAATAAAAAGAAGAGAGAGACCGCAAACGTGTTTTATTACCCTTCACACAGGATTTTTTCACTGCCAGTCCCAGAAAGACATTTGGGTCACTAACACACAAAAAAAAGTATGTCTAATATCGAGAATGTTTAACATCGAAAAACATAAGAAAAATTAATTCCTTTTTATAATGTGTGGAAATATCTACCCTTTACCTGATGAAGGTAGCAAAATTATCGAAAATAAAGCATATATATATATATATATATATATATATATATATATATATATATATATATATATATATATATATTGTAAATCCACATTTCACCCAAAAACGTTTGCGGTTTCTCTCTTCTTTTTATTATACACACTTTTCTCTTGTTGGAACTATTATAAACTTTTCCCTTTATTTATTTATATATATATATATATATATATATATATATATATATATATATATATATAGATAGATAGATAGATAGATAGATAGATAGATAGATGTATATATATATGAATTTAAAATTAAAATGTATTTAAACGACACTCCCAACACACATTATAATAAAAATACTTTCGAAATCCATTCATATTATACACGTCTATATCTATCTATCTATCTATCTATCTATCTATCTATCTATCTATCTATCTATCTATATATGTGTGTGTGTGTGTATAAGTTTTTTATAGGCATGTTCAGCCTATACAGGTTCTGGTAGCCTTTTTATGTAGAGGATTACAGAGCAACTGGCAGAGTTCTTGCAGGTATGTTCGAAAAAAAAACACGGTTAACTGTAGAGGTGAACAGGTTACGAGTGTGGTGATCGAGGAAGCATCCTCTTGGGAGTCGGTTTCACAGAGCAGCGCTTCGCGAGTTGAACTTCCATCTCACCAATGGAATACGAAGGGAACGAGAGTGGTTCGCTCCAATGTACGTGATAATTCATCACACACAAGGATGCAGAGATACTTTTGGACTCTACCGGCCGTGGAAAGTACATACTTGTCAGCTCCTACATATATGTCGTCATTACTCCGTTTTTTTGACCTGATCTGGCTCTTGGAAATGTCAAGGACACCACAAAGTGTCATGTCAGATATTACTGGAGTGTTAATGGATATGTTAGTGTATAACCATAATAGTCTCATTGCGTTGTTGTCTGTCTGAGTTGGGTCGTTTGGGCGGAAATTCGTCTATTTTTGGGAAACTGTAATTGTGATATCTTAATATATTATTTATTAAATTTAACTTAATTTTATATAATCTTTAGAAGTCCAATATTTCAATTCTATTTTTTCTTAAATTTTCGCAAGATCTCCCTTTCAGTTGTTAATGAAAAAGGTTAATAAAAAACAGAATAAATGTCTATGTTATGTCATATCTCTTTTTCTATCTTAAGCAGTTCATGCCTGCATGTATATCAATCTTAGATAGGCCATGTCTGTCTATCTATCTATCTATCTATCTATCTATCTATCTATCTATCTATCTATCTATCTCTTTTAGGCAGTTCATATTTGCCTATTTTAAACAGTTCATATCTCTCTCTATCTATCTATCTATCTATCTATCTATCTATCTGTCGTTTTTTGACGTAAAGTCAAAAAACGACATTATTACGTCATTATTTTTGCATCAAATTAATATCTATCTCAGGCAGTTCGTGTCTGCCTATTTTAAACAGTTCATATCTATCTATCTATCTATCTATCTATCTATCTATCTATCAATCTTAGATAGGTCATGTCTGTCTGTCTGTCTATCTATTTTAAGGTGTTCATATCTATCTATCTATCAATCTTAGGCCATGTCTGTCTGTCTATCTATCTATCTATCTCTTTTAGACAGTTCATATTTGCCTATTTTAAACAGTTCATATCTATCTATCTATCTATCTATCTATCTCAGGCAGTTCGTGTCTGCCTATTTTAAACAGTTCATATCTATCTATCTATCTATCTATCAATCTTAGATAGGTCATGTCTGTCTATCTATTTTAAGCAGTTCATATCTATCTATCTATCAATCTTAGGCCATGTCTGTCTGTCTGTCTGTCTGTCTATCTATCTATCTATCTATCTCTTTTAGGCAGTTCATATTTGCCTATTTTAAACAGTTCATATCTATCTATCTATCTATCTATCTATTTATCACAGGCAGTTCGTGTCTGCCTATTTTTAACAGTTCATATCTATCTATCTATCAATCTATCTATCTATCTATCTATCAATCTTAGATAGGTCATGTCTGTCTGTCTATCTATTTTAAGCAGTTCATATCTATCTATCAATCTTAGGCCATGTCTGTCTGTTTTCTGTCTGTCTATCTATCTATCTATCTATCTATCTATCTATCTATCTATCTTAGTTCATATCTATCTATCTTTAATCAACTTATCACCAGATTAAGTAGGCTTATATTGATACAAAATACAAAGTCACTAAATATATATGTCCCTTTGCGCGTTGGCATAATAAATCTTCTTATGTTTTCCACAATTGTCCCTTATGTTACTCTTTTCTCCAGCATTTATCAGAACGAGAAAATAATCTTAAATTACGCAAAAATGAAAAGAACACTGTCATCTCATTTTAACAGGTATATTTACTAAAATTATACAAAAACATCTTGGAATACTAAAGAGTAAATTTATTCAATAAAATCGCCATTACCATCAACTACAGCGTCCAGACGATTTAGGAATCTCCCGCAACTCTTCTGGACGGTCTCCTTGTTTAAGTTCCTTTTACTGCTATAATTCTTGCCTTCAGTGTATCTTTGGTGTTAACGGAGTTTTGTTTATCTCTCGATCAACTGCACCAACATAATAATCAAGGGTGTTGCAGACTGAGGAATTATGTGGCCAGATGTAAGGTGTGATATGGTCGCAGAAATTGTCTGACAGCTACGATTCGGTTCTCTTGCTTGTGTGGCATGACACAGTACTATTGCCAGACATAAGGTCTTCTAGCAATCACCCTCTTGACCAAGGACAATGTTACTTCCTAAAGGCACTTTATGTAGGCCTCCGTGTTGTGTCTGAGGCCCTGCGGGAAGAATGAATGGAGGTATACAGCCGTCATCACTAGTGATCACTCCAGACACCTTCGTCATCGCCATCAGACTAATTCAAATCTTTTCACATCTACTACACTGTCCTCAGATTGACGCTCAAACACTCTGAAATGTTCATATTGGAGCTTCCGGCGCGAATGCCAAGCAGTACAGAATGCCTTTTTTTCAAATTTCTGGCGGAGGGAATTTCGTCATGGCGCTCGTTTTTTTTCACAGACGCTGCCCAACTGACCCTTCTATACTGTGCAGTTGACAAAATCAAAAATAAGGAAGCGCATGCGCGAAATTAAAAATACAAAATGGCGACATGTTACCCATCCCACCCTGTATATACATCTACAGCAGATAGTGCATATTTGTAAACGCGTATACCGTATATATTTGAGTATAATTCGAGCTTTTCTGATCAGTTTTTAGCGCAAATCATATCGGATAGTTCTATACACAAGTCATTTTTTGAAAAGATTAAAATCATATATATTTAGTTACCGGCTCCACTATACACAGTTATTTTTTTTTAGAGGGGTTAAACTTCTTGTATTTCGGCAAGCTCGGCCTTCATTCCCAGGGCATATGGGGCTAATCTTAACTGTACAGCTAATTTCCTTTAGCCTGCCTCTCATAATCTAGTTTCTTTCGTTCTTTTATATCTAAATCTTCGTATCGGATATTTTATGGCAAATTGTTTTTCACACCATTTAGGGTTTGCTTTGTACAAGAAAGAACGAAGAGCATGTATTTGCTAACAAATATGTCCAGGATGATGTCAACTACTGCAATATTTGACTGCGGTAGGCCTACTAGTATTTTCAGAATCTGGGATCGCATTATACACATGCTATATAAAATAATCAGGTTGGTTAGAATTCAGGTTCTGCACTATACATGAAGCATGCATCTATGGAAGTATATACGGTAACTGCGTCAACAACAACAGGAGTGTTAATATTACAATATTACAAAAATTATTAGGTTGGTGCAAAAATAATGTTTTCTCACATAGTAACATATGTGAGAAAACGACATTATTTTTGCACCAACCTAATATATATCATATATATGATATACAAGGAAATAATAATATGTATAAAAACAATACATTGCTTTAGTATACATTTCCGAGAAATAATTTTAAAGGACATATATGTCCATAGAAATAAAGGAATTTTCCTCACCTACTGGTGGAAAAATGTTTCATCCGAGAATGACCTGAAAGTCAGCTTTCTGCGTTGGAAATCGAAGAGATCGTCTTTATTTCTGTTTCTTTTGGCGGGAAAAAAACACTTGGTCAGATGGGAATGTTGTATGGTTTATTTCACTTTTCCTTACTTAATTATATATTATCACTCTTATCTGTGTTTTAAATTTTTTTTCTTTTTTATTTGAGTAATCATTTTTTTTCAAGGCTGCTACCACGTCTAGAGGTTATTTATTAATTAATTTACTGGTATCACAACAAACAAGTTTTTGTCTTGGGTATGAGGATAAACTACATCTGACAGCAAGGAATCTCATCGGGAAGTTTTCTGCAACGTGAAAGTAACTCTTTATTGCTGTTCTTCCCAAGTCTACCCTGACCCAAGGTGATAGCACCTGTTATGGTCCAGCTATACGAAAACAGTGAACCCCCAATCTAGGGATTAAACACTATGAAAGTGGAGAAATAGATTTTTATATTGAAAGTGCCAGCAATATATTTTAGTAGTAAAAAAAATATCAGCAATACATTTTTGCAAAAATGTAATATAATAACAGCAATACATTTTAGAAAAAAAATACCAGCAATATATTTCTGTAAAGGAAATCACTAATGCTACCAATAAAAGTACATTTCTCCATTAAATGACCCATAAGGTGTCGATATGCCGCTAATCAAAACGAACAAAAACAATATATTTTATACAATGTGATTATATAAACTAGCTCATTAGAAATTATATGGATTCTTTTTTCTACCAATCTTGATATTAATTTGTTTACACATTTGTTTACATCTATGACAACGTTTCTCTAACTCCCTTCAAATCAGACAGTATTTCTTGCAAACACGTCTAAAATGGCGTCCGTGTCATCATGTCCTTCTCACCAGGACAGTTATATTAACGACTGTCTGGTTGTGAAAGCAGTTAAAACGGAAATCGCTTATACGCTATACTTCAGGTCACTGACAATGTTTACCTCTTAAATGTACGCCGGCACATTCGAATTATTAAAAGTTTGGAAGAGCATAATATTCAGACTCCATAAATATTATTGAAATTAAAGTTGCGCGTTCACGCGGGCTAATAGCATATCTCGCATATTCTCGTAAAGCAAACAAGTCCTGCGTTATTTGATGTTTAAGTCACGGTGGCGGAGTAACATTAATGTGGAAGACATTTTTCTTCTTCCTCTTTTGCGGGTAGGCTTTGCAAATCATGTAAAATTAATGAAGCTTAGCGACTTCTTGATTAAGAAATTAATTATTCAGACCCTTACTAGTTGAAGGATTATTTTCTTCAGGCCAAGACGGAATTGTTTTATGGCTAAGTAATGCTCCTCACATTATGTGAGCCCAGTTGGAAGGATGAAGAAGAAAGCAAAAAAAAAATGATAAAAAATGAAAAAAGATTAGAAAACAGAATAAAAGTCAGTATAGTAAAAAATGTAAAAAAGAAAAGAAAGATGAAAAGAAGAAAAAAGAAAAGAAGGAAGAAAAGAAAGAAGAAAAAAAGTAAAGAGAAATCAACAAGAAAGAAATAAAAAAAAGGAAAGAAAGAAAGAAAGAAAGAAAACAGCAGAGGAAAAGAAATTAGAATGAAAGTAGTCACGAAAATATTTTTTTCTATTGCTCACCTAATACAAGGCCCAAGAGCCTCTTAAGTAGAGTGTTATTGAATGATGCTGTATGAACGTAATAGGACAAGGTAAAAATGCTGTTTACGAGGTTATGTAGGTAAGAGATAACAGTTAACCTTCGAGAAGTTCAGCTTGTAGGGATCGGGAAGACATCGTCTCGGAAGTCTGTTCTATAAAGTAGCGGTTGTTGGAAAGAAGCTGCCTATGTCGAAATTTCTTCTTCCTAATGAAATAGGAAGGTAATGACAATGATTTTATCCTGTGTACGTGGCATGGCAGGTCTCAGTTGCTAAGTTTAGAATTGGTGCAACTATTCTATGTTAACGATACGAAAAAAACTAAATGAAAAAAAGATAGGCAAGAAAAAGAACAAAATATTAACAAAAAATGGATGCGGGATAAATAAAAGGAAAACATGGAAGCGAAAATAGGATATAAAATGAAGAAAACAAGAAAGAATGAAAATAACAACGAATTTAGAGAAGAAAAAAGAAGAAAGGAAAAGACAGAAACAAGAAAGAAAGAGAATGATAAAAAGAAAAGAAAATAAAGGAGGAAAAAAACAAAAGGAAAATTAGAAAAAAAATGAAACCTACGAGAATTAATGAGCAACGAAGAATAAAAATAAAGAAAAAAAATGAATGAGAAAATAGAACATTAATGAATGAAAACAAGGAAGAATGAAAATATCACAGAAAGTAAAGAAGAAAAAAGGAAAAATGAAAATGTGTATAAAAAGGAATAGAAAAGCAGTCGAAAATACAGAAAAATGAAAGAAAAAGAGGAATGAATGAAAAACTATAGCCTAAAATTAAAAATAAATTATAATGGCTGAGGCATGAAGAATACGAATGAAAGAAAAATATTTGGAAGCGAAAATAGGATACAAATGAAGAAAACAACAGAAAGAAGGAAAATAACAAAGTAGAAAAAAAAGAAGAAGAAAAGTAAAGAAAGAAACAACGGAGAAAGACAAGAAAGAAAAAAAAAAAAAGAAAGAATGAACAAAAGGAAAATTAAGAAAAAATTAAAATAAAAGAAAATGAACGAGAAACGAAGAATAAAAATGGAGGAAAATCATGGAAGAGAAAATACGAAATTAATGAAGAAAACAAGGAAGAACGAAAATAACAAAATTAGAGAAAATAAAGAAGAAAAGAAAAAAGAAAGAGAGGGGAAAGAAAGAAGAGAAAGACACATAAAGAAAGAAAAGAGAGAAGGTAAAAAATGAACAAGATGAAAGTAAAGCCAAAATGAAAATAAACGAGCAATGAAGAAGGTAACAAAAGAAAAAGATATAGAAGAGGAAAATATGAAAACAATAAAGATAATCTAACATTTATAGAACTTAAAATCCTAAACGTCCAAATATGTTATGGACAGCCATCCAGTGACCTGAGGTTAGCACAAGTTACGGCCCTTTAATGGCTGAAGTGTTTTTTGCACGATAACAGGCAAATGCACTTTATTTTTTTTTATTCAGTTAGTGAATCCTTAAAAAAAATCCGGTCATATCCAGATAAAACACCAATTCTCCTACGAATACCGAAGTTAAGCAGACAGCCTTACGCGTAAATACACTTGGTAAAGGTAGGACACTTCTTCTCCCTCCAGCTTTGTGTTAATTACTAAATTTTGTATCAGTGTAGAATTATTATTTACAAAAAAATTTGTCAAAATCTAAAATATTTTGTTGTTTAAATAGCCTGTAAAAGAATGTAAAGTCGCGAAAAAAAAATCAAATTACCCAGTCATTGAGAAAAGGGCTAGTTATGTTGTGCAGTTTTCTTCATCTATTTTCTACTATAATTCCTCAGGTTAAACTTTTTTTTACATTTTTCAGGGATGTCCACATGATTCCGTAAGCTCGATTCCACTCACTTGGCCGATATTCTTCAAAAACATTCGCCATTGATGAAAGATCGAACTCGGGTCTCATAGTCGTAAATCAAAAATAGAAATAAAAGAAAGTAAGATATAAAACCCGATATGTTATATTTGGAAAGAAAGGAAGAAAGCAAAAGGAAAAAAGAGATATGACATAATAAAAAATAAGAAAGAAAGAAAGAAAGAAAGGAATAAAACAAGAGGAAAAAAGAGATATGACATAATAAAAAATAAGAAAGAAAGAAAGAAAGAAGGAAAAGAAATAGCAAGAAATATGTTATATTGGGAAAGAAAGAAACAAAGCAAGAGGAAAAAAGAGATATGACATAATAAAAAATAAGAAAGAAAGGAACAAAGCAAGAGGAAAAAAAAGATATGATATAATAAAAAATAAGAAAGAAAGAAAGAAAGGAACAAAGCAAGAAAGAAAGAAAGAAAAAAGGAAAAGAAATAGCAAGAAATATGTTATATTGGGAAAGAACGGAATTAAAGAAAGAAAGAAAGAAAGAAAGAAAGAAAGAAAGAAAGAATGAATGAATGAATTAGCGTCTCAAATAATTTGGGAGCGACGAGTTAGGAATCGAAAACCAATTTCATGGCATTCGTTATCAATGATTTAAAAGAATCGCCGAAATATGAAAAGAAAAATCCTTAAAAATCCCATTGAAAAATAAAGCGTTAGAAGTGCGAAGAATTTACAAAAACGGAAGAATGCTAAACAAAGCGGTAAAATAGTCAAAGAAAATATTTCCTTTCAATCATTTTTTAAGCTTAAGCCTATTTAATCCTTCGATGAAAATTGGACAAGGAATTGCTTTCATCTGAAATAATTTGCTTCAGTCAATGTGAATTTAACTGCATTTTGGGCGGAAATAGCGACTGCATCTCCTAGAATTTTCTCATGACTTCATGAAAGTAAATAAACCGGAATCAAAATGCCTACTTAAAATTTATTGGTCGTGTGAGTGTTAATGCCCACTAACATATTTTAAATTCAAAGGTGTTTTTTTCTATGAGACTGGATGACAACCAAGGCTAATGAGTCAATTCTAACCCATTCTTTTACCGCCTATGTCCGGGGTAGAGAAATAATATATAAGTTTTTTTTCTGGACCATTTCTTTAGCGGTAAATCAAATATCATGTTTTATTTAATGCCCAAATTTAAATATGTTGTATATAATTTAATTTTATAGTTTCAGGGTAAACGAATATATATATATATATATATATATATATATATATATATATATATATATATATATATATATATAAGGCTCAAACACTAATATTCCATTGTTTTTAATTTTTATGTCTGATGAGTTGGGTAGTGATAAAAATTCCAATGTAATAAATTATAAATATGGAGTATTAGTCTTTGAGCCTTTTATATTATATTCTTACTCTGTTCTGGACATTGAATTCTACCTGGATTCTACCCTCTTGGGAATTTAAATATATATATATATATATATATATATATATATATATATATATATATATATATATATATATATATATATGAAAATTACTCCAATTTAACCAGTAGAGAAGACAATATTTATGAATAAAATGAGTTTTCCGATTGTCATTTTTATACATATATATTGACCACTGATATTATTAATTTATATATATATATATATATATATATATATATATATGCGCACAAACACACACACACAAATATATATATATATATATATATATATATATATATATATATATATATATATATATATATATTGTTAAAGTGGAAGCAACAGGTTCATTCGTAATTTGAACTCGATTGATAGATTTCAAATTCAGTGCAAATAACACTGACGTTACGCTTTACGGCAAAAATCTGTGCAAGGCAGAATCTTCGTTGTTATAAAACCGATCAATGTTTACTGATCGATTTAAGTATATAAACAGTGTTTAGTTTTCGACTGAAGTAGAAACCCAACCAATAGATTTTAGTAAATTACTACAACTGATCTCCTCTAGACTCAGTTTTAAACCCAAGTTATATTTAGCTAAAAATGTTATTATAAATCTGAAAAAGCTTTTACAGATAAAATCACTTTTAAACAACACAGCTGTGTCGTCATTTTGCAAATCCCTCAAAACCACAAAACTAGAATCCAACGATGGATTCAAACAAGAACCTATCCAATTAAGATCAACTTAATTTAAGAATGAGGTCATCATTTTCGATAAAGATCACAGTTGACTGCATCCTATTTCTCTCATTAATTAAAAATTGTTATTATTTAGATGGAAATATTCACACATTCATCCAAATGGCTATTAAAACTTTTAGTTTTACTCTTTAACATCCAGTTGTACTATTTTAACATTCAGTTTCACGATGTAAACATTCATTTTTACTATTTTAACATTTAGTTTTACTATTTAAATATTCAGTTTTACTATTTTAACATTCAGTTTCACGATGTAAACATTCATTTTTACTATTTAAATATTCAGTTTTACTATTTTAACATCCAATTTCGCTATGTAAACATTGAGTTTTACTAATTTAACATTGAGTTACGCTATTTAAACATTTTATTCTGACCTTCAAATGAAATTCTGGCTAAAATTTGTTAAATTCTTTGAATAGTGCAAAATGCAGATCGAACCATTCTTTATTCGTTTGGACAACCTGAAATTTATAATGCTGCGCTGTATTTTGCTGGGATATCCGTAATCTTGGAATTGGCTATATAGTACACGTGTAGCCAGGGTTACATATCGTTAGGAATTTAGAGTTGTCCATCTAGACTGGTTGCCAATCACGGCACGAGATCACAGCCTTGCTTGGTATTTAACTCATTACTGCGTGGAGAATGTTTGAATTCATACCTTTGTTTTTAGGATAAAATTACCGCGGAGAAGTCAACCACTTCACTATTTATCACCAAAACGTTCAGGACTTCCCAATACAAATTAAAGAGAAAAGTTGTTTTTTTTTCGGGCAGTGTTCGTTTAACCTAGGATCTAATCCTGCTAGATTCGAATTCTGAGAAATATGACGCCTCCCTTAACGAAAATAATTAAAAAAAAAACTACAAAGGATTATTATAAAAATAAATAGACATAATATATCTACATTATTCAATGGAATATGTTTGAACGAAGATATGTTGCCTCTCTCTCTCTCTCTCTCTATATATATATATACTTAGAGGTGACAGTCTGTTTCATGCTAGATGCAATCGTCAGGCATGAAACAGACTGTCGCCTCTAAGTGTTGACTTCTACTTTCACTTTTATATTTATACACGCTCTATCTCTGATATTGTGCATTTTATCCCATAAATAAAGCATATCTTAAGACTATATTTCTTCATATATATATATATATATATATATATATATATATATATATATATATATATATATATATATATATATATATACAAAGGTAAACAACAGTTAAATGCTTTACAGGATGTGCCACCAATCCTTTCTGATTAACGTCCGGATAGTGTATAGCATGAAATTAAGTAATAATACACCATGTTTTCAGTTTTCTCTATACTGACATGAAAACTACGTAATTACAAGTGTTTAACGGATACGTAACAAAACCCTGAAAGCGAATGGCGGGAATCGTTCTTTCAACGAGACACGCACACACACAAATAATAATAAAAAATAAAATATATATATATGCAGACAATTGCGTCCAATCTCTAACCTGCGCTTTGGCCGTAATATTTACCTTTGAAGTCGAAAGACAGTTGATAATCAAACGACGATTACGGGACAAATTACAGGAAATTTCTTCGAGCTATCGAAAATCAACATTTCGTTAATGATTGGTTGGTTTTACTCCAAGAGGAAAATGCCGTTCTCTGGCGAAATAGTAAAGAGATCTGTGTAAACGGAATTTGTTTCCTGCTTGTAACTGCTTTGAATGTTGCATTGACGTATTGGTTTGGGCGTCGCGTTTTCTCCCCGTTTTCGCTTACTTTTAACTACATCGCATACAAACCTGTCAAATATATTTACTCTCCACAAAGTTATAACCAGCTAATACGGATGTGTTAAAGGTATATCCATGTGTTTTATTTTATTTTCTATTTTTGTCGGAAATAGAGATATGTTTCTATAAGACATATAAAATAATCCAGACATTATTTTGCACGACTATCTTAAATATTTTTTAATCAAATTCACCCCATGAAAGAGAGTATAGCCACTAAAACAAAAGTGTTTACTGCGGGTGGAATTATTAGTAAACAAGACGTGAGAATATTCTCTATCTATAAAAGGCAGGATGTGTGTGTGTGTGCGGGCGTGCATGTGCGAGTGTGTGTGTGTGTGTGTGTGTGTGTGTAAAGAATGCACGGCCGCAATTTTCGACGGATTTGCACCAAAATTTACATGCACATGCTCCAAGTTAGTGGAAAGGCCAGGACCGATTTTGCATTTCCCAACACCCATCGATAGTGGAAACAATCGATTTTTCATGCTTATAGGGCAGTTTTCATGTAGTTTGCGGCCATTTTGTGCTTGCCAGAATGAGAGCCTATAGCTGGCTGCCACGATTAGGCAGCAAGATTCTATTGGCCAGCGTGTGAGCCAATAGCTGACTGACACGAATGTTAACTAGCATGCTAGAATTAAAAAAAAAAATCGATAGCTGCATTCATCACAAGTGGGAAAAATTTAAATCTGCATGGCACTTTACTCCAATTGGCTCATTCGCTTGCTTAAACTCAACGTTGATTCTGATTCCGGAGAACTGGGTTCGGTGTGAAAAAGTATTTGTTGTTAACATTCTTTTTTCATTCGGTTTTTCTAGTTAGGAGTCTTTTTTAAAGCTGATCGTTTTGTGTTCACTTTGTTTAGTTCTTTTTTCGTAACAGATAGAACTTAGAAAAAAATCGTAATGTGAGATAGGCAAGGAGTAAGGTATGTAGCAACATCAGCACGGCAAAGGGCACTCCTTTAAAGGCAAGGAATGGCAAAAATATTTTAAGTCAAATGATAGCAATTGCTGTATGAGTAGTACGATTTTTTAATCAAGCACAGGCAACGCCGCGCTATGCTGCTGGTATAATAATAATCAGGAAGATAGTAGATAACGATTAACAATGAATTTACATTTTTCAAGATCAATGTTAATTGAAAAGCATGAAGCTGGAATGGTGTTCGACAAGTGAGAAGTGCGAGAAAATAACTGTTAGAATAGAAATTACGGTTACATCTGGAAAATTCAACTGTGAGTTGATGAAACCTTGTTGCCAATCTAGCAATGTACTTAAATTCATAAAGTCTATGCAACATAACGAAGAGCTCGTTCGAGAAATTAGCATGAAAGTATTTATAGAAAAAGCACAGGGAAGCTACGATATGCCGTTAGGCATGTGACTGAAGACGAGATGCCAAGCCAGGACCAATAATATTGCTGATACTTCTTTGGATTATATCGATAATCTCTAAATATATAGCAGGATCATTCCAAGTATCGACGAATGGTAGACTGAGATTATAATGTAAGAGATTATAGAGAGATAAAAATCTCTAAGATGACTCAGCAAACATTCTTAGCAGAAGAAATAGCAATGGATTCAATATAAGCTTTCAGCTTCATGGCAGCCAAGTATGTTAGCCCGAAAGGTTGCAACGAATAACTCTTTGGAGGTTAGCATCAAGTATACTAATGGGAGGCTGAAAAGTTTCTCTCAGAGGATTATTAAGGAGTAGTTTTGTTTTTTAGGGGAGTTAAGGTTAACAGGCCATTCTTTACCCCACTTAACAACAGACTGTAGGTGATTTGAACATATCGAACTTCTTTTTGAAACAAGATTTTATGGATGTGTCATAACATAGATAACAAGATTGGTTATAGCATGATGACGTTTACATATTTATTTACTTGTTACAAAATATAAAATTATCTATGCCCCCTCGACGGAGCCGATAACCGGAAGAAGAGTACAAAAATGAAATAAATTAAAATATCAAAGTATCCCCTTCCGAGCGAATACTAGCAGACTTGGATACAAACTTTACAATATGTACGTTTTTGACTCTATAACAAAACGTGTGTATATCTTACTTTTTAACTCTATGTAAATGAAAATGCCTTGTCCAGTAAAAATTACATAATCCACTCCCACAGCACCGTACACAGCTTTAATTGTGAACTCCATAAAAATTTCTATTATTGTTTAGTATTCGCGTTCTAGAGCTACATAGAGTTCAGCAGAATTCAGAGTTTAGGTTTTTCTAACTATTCTTGGCTGCCAAGGCTTGCTATGTCTACACTAATATTGAAGCTATAGCTAAAGGAAGGATGCATGGATATATATATATATATATATATATATATATATATATATATATATATATATATATATATATATACATATATATATATATATATATATATATATATATATATATATATATATATATATTGAACAATAAAAATATTAAAAAATTAAAATCTTCAGACAAACTGGGTTGTATATTAATATTCTTTAGTTTTTTTTATTATTTCATTTAAATTCCTCGTTGTTTCAGCCAACATGGCCATCAACAGGAGAAAAAAAAATTCTGCTTGCTGGTAGCAGTGAACTATAGAAATGAATGTCTTGATGGAGAAAATGAACTTTGCTCTGTAGTTTTCATTTGTTTTTTTTTGGTTTCTTTTATATATATATATATATATATATATATATATATATATATATATATATATGTATATTAATAAAAAGAAAGAACAGTAAGATATATAATCCGGTGTTCTTATAGATATTTTTATTTTTACAAAATAGTGCTCAATGTAAATTTACAGAGCATTAATATTATAAGTTAATAGACTTAAAATATGTTTTTTCGCTACACAGTTCCAACCATGTTTCAAACATGTTTTTGAAACATGGTTGGAACTGTGTAGCGAAAAACCATATTTTAAGTCTATTAACTTATATATATATATATATATATATATATATATATATATATATATATATGCTTCCCGATCTATTTATTTCAAAATGCAAAGGATTCGAACGATGTTCGAACTCGGCATACCAAAATATTATTCCCTGTCGCAAACCATAGCACTACCCAGATATTCGGTTTTAATACATATATAAACCACACACACACCGGCACAGACACACACACAAATATATATATATATATATATATATATATATATATATATATATATATATATATATATATATATATATATATATATATATATAAGTCTGTATAATAAATTATCAGTGTCTATTCATTTATATATTTCCTCTCCCAGCTGTAGGAAGTGAGATACATCATCTTAAGATAGTAAATATACGAGTTACTTCTTCCTTCAGTCGTTTTACTAATCTATACAAATAATATATTTATCTGTATTTGAACAGAATAATGTAGAATTAACCGTTTAATAAATCAGATCCTTTAGTTCGACATTTTTCGATATCAGTGTTCTTTGTTCATAACTTTCCTTTGTGGATCTTTGATACCATTTCTATTAAATGATTGTCTTCCTTCAACTAGACTTTGACGTCGCTTTCTTTGTCGTTCGGTTGCTAAACTTTTTCCTCCGTGATATATTTCCATTTACTGTCATATTAAAAACATACGATTTTTTATATGTAAAGATATTAAGTAACAAGCGATTTGTATAATGTCAAGAGTAATAAATGAATCAGCGACAGCATCCCTTTTATTTGCAAGGAAAATTACTTTGAAACAAATTTACTACGGTGGTTTTTATTAACGTTACTGCTGGAAATGCACCCGTCACTATATATTTTATGTTAATACCTGAATTATAGTATACTATTTTCAAAAATCTTTTACTTTCAAAATATGTAATCGAATAAGTGATAATTTTAATTTTAATATTGTAGTTTTAATTAAAATTTTTCATATTATTTAAATACGTTTTAGTTTTGTATTGGTATCTAAGATTCAGCAAAAACATGTTCTATAAATGTAAAATTAAATTTAAATAAGTCTCTATTTGTGACATTGTTTTCTGCATTTACTTAAATTATGTCCAGCGAGCACCGTAAAAATTATAAATCCGCTTGAAGTAAGGACGAGATTAGAACAAGAGAGTTAACGAGGATCAGATACAGACACGGCGGGTTGAAGATTAGCTAAGCTATTCACAGGCATCATCGAAGTGAGCCAGTAAATGCACAAGCCAGTAAATGCGATACCCAGAGCAGAACTAACGGAGTAGAAGAAGATGGTAATAGGAAGAAAGCAGAGCTGGGGGAGTGAAAGAAAGAAAGAAAGAAAGAAAGAAAGAGCAGACGTAAACAAGAGAAAATGAATCAGTAGGAGAAGCGATTATATGAGAACGTTTAGCTGAAAATACTTAAAATGAAAGAGGGGGCGAATATAACAAAAGAGAAAATACAAGAATGCAAATGGAAGAATAACGTCGACAAGAGACAAGAGGGCAACTCAAGAGAAGAGAGAATAAGAATGATGGCGCTATGTCAAATGCAAGAAGTGCATAAAATCCAGGTCACCAGGTCTACATACGGTGTAGAATCCATACTTTTCGTTCTCCAAGTCTACACTAATATTTAACCCATAGCTATGGGAAGAATAGATCGATATATCTGCCAATCTTTTTACAGTGAAAATTATTGTAAAGAATTCGAACAGAATTCGTACTCGATATGCCGAAATATTGTTCCCTGTCGAAAACTATGACACTACCCATATATTTGGTTATAATATATATATATATATATATATATATATATATATATATATATATATATATATATATATTGTTAAGGTGTTCATACCTTTTGATACAAGTGGACTCGCCCAGTGTGTACTTGTACTGCTGCCGGTGAATATCTAGGGACAGTGATACAGTGAGAGAGTGAGAGTGTGAGGTAACGGCTTTGTCGGACTCACAGTTGCGAGCACGTAGACTCAGAAGGAAGTCATACTTCGATACTGAATTTCCCAGGATGTATATATATATATATATATTATTATTGCTACTAACCGCATTTCTGGATCTACTAACCGTATTACCAATTGTATTATTACGTCAATACATTTATTGGCTATATTTCATTCCTGCCTTTGTCATTCATTTGAGATTCGATTTCATCCCGGAGTCCACAACGAATTGGCGACGAAGATTCGGACTCACACGGGAAGAAAAAACAAAAAAGTTTCCCTCGTCACACATAACAAATTGGCGACGAGCAAATCGAACTCACATGGGAAGAACAAACAACAAAAAATTTTTCCCTTCTCATCCACAACAAATTGGCGACGAGCGATTCGAACTCACACGAGAAGAAGAAATAGAAAAATCCTCCCCTCGTACACAACAAATTGGCGACGAGTGTTTTAAACACATAAAGGAAGAAAAAACAACATTTTTTTCCTTCGTCGTCCACAACAAATTGGCGACAAAGATTCGAACTCACACAGGAAGAAAAAACAACAACAAAAATTTTCCCTCGTCGTCCACAGCGGATTGGCGACGAGCGATTCGAACTCACACGTGAAGAAGAAATAGAAAAATCCTCCCCTCGCCAACAACAAATTGAGGACGAGCGATTTGAACTCACACAGGAAGAACAAACAACAACAAATTTTGCCTTCGTCGTCCACAACAATTTGTCGACAAAGTGTTACGAGGAGTAAAAATACGTAAAACTGAGTTATCATGGAAGATTTTTAAAATATTTTGGTAGAATTGGTAAAATACCAAAATGATCAACAATTACAACTACAAGAAAGAATGGAAGAAAAATGGCAAAAGCAATTACTACAAACGAGAAGGAAAATCAAGAAAGACAAATAGAGCTCCAGGAACTAATCATGAAAGTAGCGGGTAACAAGCAATTAGATATTGAAAAAGAAGCAACATTTCCGCAAGACGCAGTGTGGAATACCATAGAGATTTTCAAATATCCTCTAGATGAGAACAAAAATTATGGAGATTACTTCAGAAGATATGAAAACATCTTTAACATAGACTGTCAAAATTGGACAGAAACGAAAAAGCTACGTCTATTGCTTAGAAAATTAGGAACTGAAGAATATACAAAGTTCGTGGATTATATCTTGCCAAAAAAGACGAACGAATTAACATTTGATGAAGCAGTGACATGTCTTAACGAACTCTTCAGTCCTAAAACATCAATCTTCCAATTGAGGTGGAAATGCCTTAACCTGGTAAAGGGCTATAATGAGGATTATTCCACGTTTGCAGCAATCGTAAATGAACATTCAGACGACTTCAAATTAGCGGAATTAACCCCGGACAATTTCAAGTGTCTCATCTTTGTTCAAGTGTTAGTTTCAACAAAAGATAGGGAAATGCGCAAAAGAATGCTTTCAAAATTACAAAATGAACCTGGACTAACACTACGACAATTATCGGAAGATTGCCAGAGATGCCTAAGTATAAATAAAAACGCGAAGGACATTGAGGAGTCAGCTCCATCTCATATACGTAAGTTAAATAAAAGTCTACGTTCTTCACCCTCCCCGGAAAAAAAACAAAAATTCTATAATAATGAAAGAGATTCTCACCCTCCCCGGAAAGAAAACAAAAATTCTATAATAAGAGAAGAAGTACAACATACAGGGCAAATTATGACGAATATAAGAAATCAGCATGTTATCGATGTTGAGGACTACATTGGAAGAAGGATTGCCGTGTTAGATATAAAAACTGTCTTGAGTGTGAAAAAAGGGCGACAAGGCATCCCGATGTAGAAATAGATACTAGTAGAATAAGAGCTACTAGGATGCATAACGAAGACAACACCAGCAAAAGGAAATATATGGAACTTGAAATTTTAAGCAAAAAGATAAAATTGCAACTGGATTCGGGTTCCGACATCACGATAATCAACCTACAGACATGGAGAAAACTTAACAAACCAACCATGTTACATACACAAAATATTGCAAAGTCGTTTACAGGCAAGCGAATAAAATTAGAAGGAGAAATAATCGTGAATGTTAAATTTCGTGGGAGAACAAAAAACTTGAGATATACGTCATGAAAGATACTGAAAATCTAGTAGGTATCGACTGGATGCAAAAGTTCAACGTTTTGGATCTACCTAACAGTTCGTTTTGTAAGGGTGCAGCTAGAATTAAATTACAAGAAAACGTCCAACAAGTATGTAAAAAGAAGCGAAACGTGCCATTTGCTACCATAGATAAAAACATTAAAGAGTTATACAAGGCAGTAAAGGAACTACCTGTGACTTTGCTAGAGACAAGAAAAGAAGCGGAAAAGGATGAATTTATGCAGACGGACGAAGGTAAAAATACAGTCTGTGTTTGACAAATTATTACCAAACAAGAACAAAAACCAGTATGCACATATTGTACCCAAGAGATCATTTAAAACTGGAAGAGAAAATTTATCGAACCTCTGGTTATCGACCATAAGAGAAGAAAATACTAACTCCCCCTAAAAGGAATCTAAGGAGGGAGGGTGTTAAGTGGTCCACCCCTTTTGATACAAGTGGACTCGACCAGTGTGTAGTTGTATTACTGCCGGTGAATACCTAGGGACAGTGACAGTGATACAGTGAGAGAGTGAGTGTGCGAGGTAACCGCTTTGTAGGAGTCACAGTTGCGAGCACGTACACTCAGAAGGAAGTCATACTTCGATACTGAATTTCCGAGTCTGTATATATATTATTATTGCAACTAACCGCATTTCTGGATCTACTAACCGTATTACCAATTGTATTATTACGTCAATACATTTATTTGCTATATTTCATTCCTGCGTTTGTCATTCATTTGAGACCGGATTTCATCCCGGAATCCACAACATATATAATATATTTTTATATTATCAAACTGTATGATAATTATCAATGATACTATTATTGAAATATTTTCTGGTTCAGCTGTAATGCAAATCAACTTATTTTCAATTTATGAATTATTTCTTTTTAGTAATCTATAAAAATAGCATATTTATCTGCATTCAGACAAAAGTATTTCCCGAGCAAAATGAACCGTTTAATCAATTAGTTCATTAACTCCTACGTTTCTGAGTTTGCAGTCTTATTTGTTCAAGACTTTCATGTGAGGCACTCAATAACTTTGTGTATTAAGTGATTGTCTTGTGTCTAATTGGCATGAAATATTCTTCATAACGAGAATAATCTTCCTTTCAGTGAAGCCAATTTTCAACAACACAACTGCGGTGCATAAAAAATAAGCCGTCATGTTTTTTCGGCACGTGTACACTAGTATTCTATAATATTATAGACGTGGACAACATCAGCTACACTTCATCTCAACCTGATGAATATGAAGTTAAAAAAAGTGTAACTCGCGAAGCATTTTTATATGTGCAACCACCTTTAAAGATAGGGATGATCATGGCTTTCCAAAACTTCATATTCCTTAAGGCCTTTCAGTGTTTCCTCCTTTGTCAAACTTCCTGCTAACCAATTCCACCATTGATTAACACACGCTTGTTAGGTAAGTGGCTCGCTTTATTCCACTATATGAATTGACCTTGTGAGGATTAATTTTTTCCAATACCTTCTTCTTATTCTTCATTATGTCAGCTGTCATTTTTTGATTTTGAGTATAAATGTCCTTTTTGTTACAATTCTCTTTAAAACTTTCTCATTGATCACTCGCTTCGTTCAAAGAATTATCAGTGTACATTTGTGAGAAAACCATTCTGCCTCAAATTTTCTTTTCATGTGTGACGATATTGTCCAGCAGCCATTGTCTTATAAGATGATAGATATCGCAGATCACCCCAGTACTTCTTGCGTTGTTTCTAATAATTACTTTATTTCTGTTTCTTAGCAATTTGCGTACCTTTTCTGATGCAATTTCGTTAAACCAATTGTCTTCAGATTTCCGTGTTGTATTTTCAGTCTTCTGTTACGCGTACCACTTGAAGGTAGTTTAATGAATGCGGAATGAGGCTTTATAAGGAGACGGTTAATGTTACAATTATAGATTAGGAGAACAGATGAACAGATATTACACTTTGATCCCAATCCGATGATCTGGAAATAAGTAAAGCCTAAATCGAGTAGCATCGTTAAATCCTGAACGTTTACTCAGAAGGAAACGGTTTATATTACCTTTTCCATTACAACTACTACCACCACTACTACTGATAACAATACTACTACTAATCAGTTCAGTTATGTGCCATGCGTGGTACAGGTTTAAGCGATCATGTAACTTTCGATACATGACTGAGGGGGCAGATTTTTTTGCCGCAGTAGGCCGCCATTTCTTTCTGCGGTAGACCCGTTATAGAACCTGGTCCGCTAGGGGTGGGGGTTGGAAAGAAGTAGCACATAAGTAAATGTAATGGATCCGACTACAATTCGAACTCCGCTTTCCGATTCCTCAATCAGAGCCCCTATCCATTATTCCTCCGTGCCTACTAATAATAATAATATTGCTACTACTACTACTACTATTACAACTACTATTAATATTACTACTACTACTCATAAATAATATCAGATGTGTATTCAATATTGATTAGTTTCTCTACAAAATCAGATCTTACGGTGATATATTCATATAATATCAAGATATATCGAAAACATGATTCGTATATTCATTAAAAAATAATAATAACGCCCCAATTTCTCGAAATTCGAAGAAAGGTGCGAATAATCTATTGAAAAACATTGCCATGGATTAACCAAAATTCTTCCTGCAAAAATTACTATCGAATGTGAAATTAAATTATTTTATAATAAGTCACACAATCTTTAAAATTTCGTATATAAATAAGGAGTGATTAGTTTTTGAGGTGCTTGCCTTTTGAAGAATCCCTGTTAAATTCTCGAAGATATTGTTCATCGTTTTGTTTCCGAAATTTTTCACGTGCCTCTTACTGGCAGCAACAATTTACTTGGAGTTTCCTTCCAGAATAAATCTTACTGGCTCTTAACTTTGCGACCAATCATAATTCTTAAGATTGAATAAAATCCTTGCAAGTTCCAAAAAAATAAAATGCTCATGGAAATTCCCCTGTAGTATCGTTACATATATGAGCGTAAAATCATTAACAAAATATAAAAATAAGAATCATAGATATGAATGCAGGTCATTTTTAAAGAAGAAAGGGGGTACAAATGATTAAAAAAATACAAGGCTTTCTATTTCTTTAAATCAAGTTTTAGATACATGTGAGCATTATCGTTTCCTTCTTTCTATTTTTTCTTTCGTTCGTTTTCTCACTGAAACTAAGTAAGGTTTATGATATATCCTTCCATTTGATCGAAACGGAATAGCCACTTATTTATAAGGTATTAACAGAGCTTAACGGTCGTGCTAACTAAAAGCTGGACTATAATTCTCTCTTGTCTTCTTCGTTAATTTTTCTTTCTCTTATTGTCTCTTTTCATGCATAAATAAATAAGTAACAATATGGTTTTCATTTACAAAACAATTATTTTCTATTATTCTTTCTGAAAATCGCGTATGACGAGTTATCATTATTTGCATTAGGACTATTTTTCCCCTCTTTGTTGTTTTTAGCACATCTTTTCGGGATTTTTATCCTACGGCATTTCTCAAATGTAGATAGATCTTTCTAACCTACAGGATATGTAGCATTTATTTAATATACGTGGGTAGTAGACTCTTCCCGTTCCACTGCGCATGTCTAGGGTTATTTTCTCGTTTGTATTTTATTTAGAAGTTTTCAGTTATTACTCTCTCGTTTCCACTGAAAACACATACGCACAGCCTGACTCAGGGATTGAACACACAGACACTATGTCAACAAAGTCTCAAACCAACGCTTTTAGATACAAAGCCGTTGTTTCGTATTTTTGTTCCGTTTGTATTTTCAGTGGTCTGCTGGAAGAGTGAAATTAAATTATCTGAAAATGTCTCTTTTTAGTCTTTTTTCCGTTCTCCTAAACTCTAATGGATGGTTCAAACCTTTCAAAATGCCAGAAAACTGTACATATTTTATTAGGAAACAGGTGTTTTTGTTTGTTTGATGATATTCAGGAAGCATAACAATATTCCCTTAAGAAAGTTCAGTCAGTGATCTTTGCTTGAATTCCTATGAATACTTCATATCCATATGATCTGAACCGCGCCAGTAATAGGGGAAATGGCCGAGTTTGACTGCGATGTCTAGCTGTCGTTGTTATCCACACCAGATGGAAAAGGTAACAGATCGGAAAGACACTCAAATATCTTTCCCCAAAATCGCGGTAATTCGCAGAGAAATACCATTGCACAGTTAGCCTGGATAATGGATACTGGTTTTAAAGTTTTAATTCCGCTTTACTACGTTAGATTTACTTACGCGCAAAGAAACTTGGGATAGGAATGAATGTGTAACTTCTCCTCCCAGCAATGGGTTGATTAGAAATACTTTTAATACGAAACCATTATTATCTCTCCACCGACAAAAGATCTGACACTCTAAAAATATTTTATGGCTTTACATAATCTGCAAAGGGTTGATAAGCCGTAAAAAACAAATTAATCAATCAATCAACCAGATATCAATTTACTCAGAAGGAAGCGATTTATATTACCATTTCCATTAAAACTACTACCACCACTACTACCGATAACAATACTACTACTAATCAGTTCAATTAAGCGCCATGCGTGATACAATCCAATTGTCTTCAGATTTCCGTGTCGTATTTTCAGTATTCTTTTACGCGTACCACTTTAATGAATGCGGAGGGAGGCTTTATAAGGAAACAGTTAATGTTACAATTATAGATTAGAACAGATGAACAGATATTACACTTTGATCCCAATCCGTTGATCTGGAAATAAGTAAAGCCTAAATCGAGTAGCATTGTTCATTACCGAACGTTTACTCAGAAGGAAACGGCTTATATTACCATTTCCATTAAAACTATTACCACTACTACTAATAACAATACTACTACTAATCAGTTCAGTTATATGTCACGCGTGATACACGCTTAGGCGATCACGTAACTTTCAATACATGAATGAGGAGGCAGATTTTTAGGGTTTTTTTTTTCCCCACAGTAGGCTGAATTTCTTTCTGTGGTAGAAAAGTTATAGAACCAGGTCCACCCTACTATTTTCCCATAGCTGTGGGTAGATAAGAAGAGGATTCATACCTTTCCCAAGGGTAGTGTCACGTAAGTGAATGGAATGGATTCGACTGGAAATCGAACTAAGCTCTCCGATTCCTCAATCATAGCCGCTATTATTCCACCGTGCCTACTACTACTACTACTAATATTGCTAATACTACTACTACTTTTACTATTACTACTACTACTCATAAATAATATCCGTTGTATCTTCAATATTGATTAATTTCTCTACCAAATCAAATTTCACAGTGATATATTAATATAACATCAAGATATATTAAAAACGTTATTCCTCTATTCATTAAAGATAATAAAAATGCCCAATTTCTTGAAATTAGGCAATCTTCCGTGAACATCACAAAATTCGTCACGTTTTATCTATCATCCTTATCTTCATAATTTTCAATACCTACCACCTCTTTTTTATATTTACATCACATACCGTTAAATACACCTCTAGCTTTAGTGACTCTTGAGCCGTACCTAAAGTGAATTTTAGCTTTAAAAAATATGGTTTCTTCATTTGTCGTTATGTGGGTAGTTTCTTGTGTACATCATTTTCCCGAGACAATAAGGGCGCTACTTCGCTTTTGTTATCCAAACCAACTGATTTCAGCTGTTTCTTATATATTTGGTGGTTTTAAGACACCATTTCCGTATTTACTATTGTTCGTTTTGCTATCACTAATGGTTTTAATAATTTTGATTATGATGAAAACTGTTCTGAGCCAAAGACATGTTCTCAATTTCTAAATTAAAAATCCTTCAGTTGAATTCATCCTATCATTATTAATATTAATTAACACGTTGTACTCTGGTTGCAATTAGTCATGTTAACCCTGATGATTCAAGCACGCTTAAATTAAATTCAGATTTTAAATTTCTAGTCGCGGTTTTATCCCTTGCTTTCCTATCACTCTTCTTTTTATCTCTGGCGTTTTTAAATACACTAATAATTGTACTAGCCGTAATTTTGTTAAGGGAAAAATGTTGTATGTTCCTTGACGTAAATCTATTGTGGAAAACTGCGCAATTAGTTCACTTTCGGTACTTAATAAATAACATTCTTTCGACTTAATAAACAGCATTCTCTTTTCACTAAAACTGATTTTAAATTGAAATTACGGCCAGAATTATTACAACTACGGCATTTGGTGTGTCGATGCATTTCTAGAAACACGCTATAACAGAAATTTAAAATAAATATTTAAAGTTAAGTTTATGCATGTTTTCTTTCGTTTCTAAATATTAGGTTGGTGCAAAAATAATACGTAATAAGGTCGTTTCTTGGCGTTAAAAAATACGTCAAAAAACGACATTATTACGTCATTATTTTTGCACCAAACTAATACATCGGTCGCCAGGAATTTAAATTTAACATTTAAAGATAAGACGCTCTGCTTCTTCAGCGTTTCTCACGAAGTTAATTGTAGCTAAAATGTATTAGTTATAATTGACATCGTAATAATTAATTATAATTACCATTATATTAAATATAATTAGAATTTTAATTAATATTTTGGCAGAGAAGCTAATGACTTCACCGGTTGTCAACCGTTAAAAGTTGGCAACTGTATACAAAGATTTTACCATTAGATTACATGTTCGACGGCTTCTTGAAAAAAGAAAAGGAGAATGTCTGAAGATGTTGATAGGTATAACATGGATGTGCCGTAATTTCTTGTGTATAATACGATTTGGGAATAATACAAATCCTTTTTTTCTGAAGCTAAATATAGTGAATAAATTACGACCTTGAGTATAAATTGACGTCGGAGTACAGACATCCATATAATGTCGTACATAGATTTCACTAAAATAATTAATTTGTCACGATATTGAAGAAAAGAAATGAACCGGATATTTAGCCATTGTATGTTACTTCTAATTTCCGGTTCAAAATATACTTTAGATTTTTGGTGCTTTTTTTAATATTAATCTTATGAAAACATGACAGGGTATTCCCTTCATTATTATTGATATATATATATATATATATATATATATATATATATATATATATATATATATATATATATATATATTCCCTGTCTTTGAGACTAAAGGCGTTCAATTACTGTTGATTCCCAAAGAAGAAATACTGCCGACATATAAATATCTTTTTTTAAACAATCGTTTGACACCTTCCTATTTTGTGCTTTATTATCCATTGTGCTGAGTGTGTCTGCTTCAAATATGAGATTTTTAAAGCTGAGTAAAAATTCCTGAAAAACTGTTCTTGCGTGTAACACGACCCAATTTTTGCTTTTAATTATCGTTCAAAATCATTTGCATTATATACAAGAAAATACGTGACGTTGTCGCCAAGAAAGCAAAATCAAGAAGAACTTGATATGTCAGAGTTAATAGCTTTGGAAATTGTAGATATTATTGGAAATTTTCTTGTCGTCAATATTAAAGAGTAGATATAGATTTGAACGAGCGACCATCTTATTCATATTTAACAAGACCATTAAAAGAAATATTAATAAAATAACATCATTTCCTGCATAAACAAAACAGCTTTGAAAGTTATGGAAGATCTGCAGGATGTTTGTCTTGTAGCAAAATATAGAAAGGTTTCGAAAGGAGTAATACAAAATATTTTCAAAGTTGCCGAAAATGAGAAAATGACACTGATTTACAGTGAAAATTCTAGTCCGTGGTGGTGATGGGGATGATAATCATGATAATGATTCTTGTATTTCTTTCTATTTCTCTACACATATATGATTCCATTTTATATCATTATCTAATCTGAAAAAGGCATGTAACAGTCGAAACGTGTGTCCTTGTCATTCAGTTACCCACTATTATACTGATATATAGAGTCTCTTTATCAGCTATTCCTTAGCTGCACTATGTGTAAAATCAATATATGACTCGAGGTTTTAGTTTTCCAGTCTGTTCTTTTATATCTAGACAATTAATAAATATGTTTTATAAACATTTCCAACAGTTTTATTTTATATCATGTCTTTTTAGGGGGTAGCTGATTATGGTTCACATATAGTTCCATTAGCCCAATTTCACTCAGGCTTAGGTCATCCGTGGCATGATTTCTAGGCACTTTCTAAAGGTGCCACCCGCTGGTATCGCACCTGACGCCAATAACATTAAGAAGTACAAATTGACCACGGTTAGATTTGAACAGGGTGTCATGATCGGAGACGACTGTTACCTGCACTCGGCTACGTTCCGCTCCTTATATTTGGTGTACAAACCAGAATTTTCCCCCGTCGGTATTGAAGAAACGCAAATATGCCTGAGCTGGCGTCTGCAGCTGGTATTAGCTAGCCAGCTTTGCGGACTGGCACCTTCATAAATGAATATCAAACCGTTACCAATTATTTATTTATTTTTTTTTTTTTGTATTTTCAAAATTTGCCTTATTTGCTACCGACTAACAATCAATTTCGTAGGCATTTATAAAGCATATAATCCACCTTTTTGTTCGGAATAACATAATGATTTTACACAGTAAACCAATATTGGGTTGAAATTGCGTTAGACTTTATTAAATCACGGAGTAACAAAATCCTCTCCGTTCTTGCGGCTATATGCAAAATTCTTTTGCAATATATTAATTTCCTTTAGCATGAATATATTTTTTCTCAAGCACTTAATCTCGACTTTCGACGATTTGTACCCTCGAGGATAAATATCATATAAGGGGAGTGAATTATGCGGGTCGAATATCAGGAAACAACTATGCATCGATGAATAATTTGGCTGATATTGGTAACCTAAATATAACGGTTTCGTCTCATTTTCTCTCGATGAGTGTGATTCGGCTCTTGCTAACTTCGATGAGGATTTCTTAAATATTTCGTTGGGTACATCTTAATAATATTGGAGGAAGGGTTCAATTCACGTACGACAAGATTTTCTTTAATGTTATAAAGGGTGCGATGGATAAATGCTCGTCTAAATTACGCAAAAATTAAAATAATAATGACATCTCATTTTAACAGATATATTCACCAAAATTGCACAAAAATATCTTGAAATAATAGAGTAAATTTATTCAATAAAATCGCCATTGACATTAGCCACGGCTTCCAGACAACTTCGGAATATTCTGTTACTCTTGTGGGCGGTCTCCTTGAGTAAGTTGGTGAATGCTGCCAAAATTCTTTCCTGCATTTCATCTTTGGCATCACACGTTTTGTTGGTCTCTCGCTCCACTGCTTTCTCAATCAAGTGGGTGGCAGTCCGAAGAGTTAAGTAGCTAGATATAAGTGGTGATATGGTCGCAGATATTGTCTTACAGCTATGATGGGATTCTACTCCTTGTATAGCATGTTACAGAGTCCTTTTGCCAGGGTATTCCAGCAGTCACCCTCTTGAAAACAGGGCAGCACTACCATCTCTAGAAATATGATGTAGGCGTCCGTGTTAAGGCTTACGACTTCACCAACATATGCGGGTGTTCTTTCCTCGTCACAATGATAAGAAGGAGACTTCCACGCCGCTGTACCTTGGTAATCACGATAAGACTCATCCAACTCTTTCCGAATCCTCTGCACTGTCCTCGGATTGAGACACAAACACCCTGAAATGTTCGTATTCGAACTTCCGGCACGAATACCAAGCAACACAGTATGCCACTTACAAATTTCTGGCTAAGTGAATTGCGTCATGGTGTTCTTTTTCTCACAGATGGTTGCCAACTGACCCTAAAAATTAAAAAACCAATAATACGCATGCGCGAAATTAAAAATATAAAATGACGACAATTTACCTATCACACCGTGTATATATATGTTTACCGTAAATTATTGGACAAGTTATCAGTTTTCTAATTGAATATCCCGTTCTTTCAATAACGTCGCAACTCTTTCTTGGAATGTTTTCAGTATATAGCTTTTCTTTTATAATTTCACCTCAAGCAGGGCAACAAAGAATATGAGAAAAAGAAAATCATTGTCAAGGGGAGAGAATAATAAATAGAACAAGAAGCAAAATGATTGCCCTTAAACATTTGAAGAATAATGTTGACTCAAAAGCAAGAAGGCGGGCGAGTGTTGCACAAAAGAGAAGTGCGAGGCCAGATCAAAGAACATACCGTTGTATTTCAAATGTAAAATGAAGAAACATAGCCGTCAAATTAATATTACTTAAATTCATAAAGTCGATTTACCAAAATGGAAAGGGAAAGCCCATTAGATTTTTTATTGTTTGTTTGTTTAGCAACATATCAAATCCTTGTGGGTTATTTAATACCGAAATTTAATTTCCATGTGAGTATTAGTAATTTCTTTTACAAAAAATATATGTTATTTTTTTTTCCATTTCCAAACAAATATATTGTTTTTAATATTTTTAAAATATGTATTGCAGTTACTTTTACAATGAAAATGTATTTTTATGCTTACCTATTGTGTGTGTGACTCCAGTTTGGTGGTTAACTATTTGCCCATAGCTTGGACCATAACAAGATCTATTAATCCGGGTCAGTGTGGGCATGGAAAAATAACAATTAAGAAGTGGTTCCACACTCATCAAAAGGCTTTTCTAAATCATAGAGTTTATCGTCATAACCAGGACGAAAGCGATATTTATTCTGTACAATACAGAAATGTGGCACAAGGCCGAAAAGGGGATTGGGGAAACGACGATCTTCTTCTGTCTTAACTATAACTTAGCTAGCTGCAAGCACTGACCCAATCGTACGAAACAATATCCCTTACAGCAAAACAACACATTCATACGTACCTTTCTTACTGCAACCACCATAATACCTCTTTGTCTCTATGAAAATACTAACTAGTCCCCATATTTACAATTCGTTGTCTGTGGGGGTGGGGGGAGGGGAATAAAAAAACAATTCTAAAAGTTAACTCCGATGAGTATACAAAAGAGGAAAGCTCATCAATCACCTTGCCATTGAAATATTTATAGAAAACGCAGAAAGAAGTTACATTGCGGCGGTGGGAGATTGAATGAAACCGAGATGCCAGCTCAGGACCGATAATACTGTATTTCATCAAGAATTTGTAATTACATAGAAAAGCCTGGCCAGATAGTTTGGCAATATTCAACGAATGAACGAATTGTACACATAGATGTTTTGAGACATTTTCTGTTTATACGTTATTTTTATAGATACAAATACTGAAGTAAATGCTTTTACATAAATATTTTTATAGATACAAATACTTAAGTAAATGCATTTACTTAAATATTTTTATAGATACAAATACTTAAGTAAATGCATTTACTTAAATATTTTTATAGATACAAATGCTTAAATACTACAAAATGCATTTACTTAAGTATTTGTATCTATAATAATAACGTATAAAGAGAACATATCTTAAAATAATTGCCCGGCTGTAAGATGAAAATCATGGAAAATTGTCGTTTAAAAGCAGTAAAATCGACGTTGCTAACCAAAACACCCCTCCCTAGCTAAAATTCTATAGCACGTCAGGCCATATGACGATTCCGTCTAGGATACAGTTTCGATTCCTGTCGGAGGACAGATATTTTCTATCAATTTTTTTTGATATTCAGGTCGATAATTTTTTTAATACTGTTTATTATAAACAGAACTTTTACTTGAATATTTGTATCTATAAAAAAAAACGTATAAACAGAAATATGTATGTCTTAAAATAATTGCCGGACTTTGTCCACTTCGTAACTTATAAATGTGTAAAATAGATTCTGCTGCGAAAAATGGTCTAGCCTGACACAATGAACAAAGTTTCCAACTAGAGACATGACAATTGATTCTATATATTTTCACTTCATGTCAGTGGAAACTCCGTGATAACGCAATGTCTCACTCTCTGAGCATCAGCTATACACGTAGAAGTCAAAAAATGTCATTTAAGTTGATTAAAAGAGAAAATGTTTAGTTCTGCTGACTTTACATTAACAACAGATTGCAAGTTATCTTTTTAGATCAGCAGCTAATTCGATCTTGTAAAACTGATCATTCTTAGCAATAAGACTGGAGTAAATATTTGTGACATCAACATAGATACCAAGTTGAGAACAAATCATATCAGGAATGTATTTGATGATAATTAGTAAAAAATAAGTCAAAGAATTGGGTCTTGATCCTAAACATTTTAATAGAAAATGACCTAGGAGAGTGGACGTTCAAAATATCTTTCGCGATATGATAAATGACATGGAATCAGAGAAGCATCCGTCTGGAAATACCATACCCTTTTAACTTGTGAAGAAAATAATCATATCAAACCTTGCCAGAAGTCTTCAAGATATTCAAAACAAGAATCCGGGCCTCACTATCTTTATTATTATAAAATTCTTTGAACTTGTAGGCTTGTGCCTTTGCCAGAAGTCATATATAGAGAGTGGGTGAAAGAAAGATGTAAATTTATTATCGTGTTGGAAGTTGTGAGAGAAGGAAATAACGAGTGTTCGTCTTAGATGGTGAACTAAAATGTATTCATTTATGTCCGCTTTTCACCTCTCCCTCTCTTTCCACGTGTCACTCTCTCTTTCCACGTCTCTCTCGTTTCCCAACTCTCTATCGCTTTATTTTAACTTCTCACTTTCCACCTCTGAGATTTCGTGCGTGCTTATTTATATTTCATCTTTCTTTTAAAAAAAACAATATTTTAAATATTTAAAAAATATTTTATGGCATATTTTAAAAAAATTTCAAGCGAATATGATTTTAATATATGTTTTGTGATATTAAAAATATATATTTTGTGCTAATGTTATTTCAAATATTTTAAGCGAATAATATTTCAAAGTACGTGTTGTTTATACGGTATTCTTTATTTCAACTTTCATCAAAATATTTTGTTGTTGAAATGAACTTCATTGTTTTATAAATTGAACTGTCCCTGACCCAACAGCTAACGCCTAGTCTTGTTTTTATCTAAAGCTTGACGGATACTTCCAGCAATAGACAATAATATACCAGCTGTTTCGGAAACAATCTAAAACCTCAGAATTTTAGTCCAATGACATTGGTTTCTATTTTCTTATTTGTTTATTTATAGTAATAATACTCGTTTAATTTTGATTACTTCTTTAGATAGTGATCGCATAGGTTACGCTGTTTCAACACAACGTAAATGATGGATTATTCTTGTTTTGACGGAAAGGAAAGATGGAATATGTATATCAAAGACGCTCTTTCAGATAATTCAATTGAATTGTATCCCATTTATTTATTTTAGATTACGTTTATCTTTGGTGCCTTCTTTGCGTTCATTATTATATTCTCCGGGGTCAAGCTGATATTATTTTACTTCCTCTGGACGATCGGATTTTGAAATGCATCAGGAAGTTCCAATTTATTTGACGGTGTCTGTTTTCTAACAGAGAATGTGGATCTTGTATGTACTAAACTGACTCACAGTATTAACAGATTTCAGTGACCACTATATAGGCAACATACTCACGGTGTTTTCTCGTTTGATGAATGGCCATACACACATATATATATATATATATATATATATATATATATATATATATATAAATATATATATATGTGTGTGTGTGTGTATGTGTGTGTGTGTGTGTGTGAAGAAATATAGTTTTAAGGTATGCTATATTTATGGGATAAATTGCTCAATATCAGAGCTTAATGCAAATATAAAATGAACACTGAAGTCAACACTCAGAGGCGACAGACCGTTTCATGCGGAATTGCGTCTAGAATGAAACAGCCTATCACGTCTGAGTATTGACTTCAGTGTTCACTTTCATATATATATATATATATATATATATATATATATATATATATATTATACGCGGAACCTTTCTTAAGAAATATTTTATAGAAGGCATTCAGTCATTTTTAAAAACATATTTAAATTTTGGGGTACAAGACTTTTGTATATATATATATATATATATATATATATATATATATATATATATATGTGTGTGTGTGTGTGTAAAATTGATACGTATATAATAATGTATCTGTAAAATGACAAAATAAATAAAGAGAACTCATTTTGTCTTCAACCTTGGTAAAAATCCATCTATGGAAGAAACGCGTCGGTAAAAAGTAACTTTAACTTTTGTCTTTATAGATAGATAGATAGAATTAATGTGAAGAAACTAGTCACTCTTAACTTCGAAGTTACGTGAACGCATTGATATATTTCCTTCACTCATCTGAGGTATGGGCTGAAATCCTTTTCCATCAGTAAACTACAGAAAAATAACAGACTACTATATTACCTAACACTCGTACAATTTAATACTATATTTATACTCTGAAATTTGTAATTGGTTGGGATAATTCCAAAGAGGACATTAATGCAACGGCTGCTCAGTGTTAGTTACAAAGCAATATATAATGGTACATTAAGAAAGAAAAACTTCAATATCCTTATCGGTTATAATTTATTACATGACTTTCTATTCTTCGTTCATCAATTTACGCACGCACACACTAATACACACACACGCACACATATATATATATAATAAATATTCAATTATGTCTGTACTGATACACACAGGCACACACACAGACACACACACTCACATATTTATATAGTTTTAAAACCATTTGTTTTGCATTCAACATCATCACTTGATAAGACACCGGAGTGTTGAAACAAAATGGCTATTTTTGTAGTGTATTTATAACATGATTATGTTAAAAAATTTTCTAAATAAACAATTATATATATATATATATATGTATATATGTATGTATTACGCTCACCCACGCAAGTTTGTGTGTATGTGTGTGCGTGTGCCTGGAAAAATTGTTGCCGTGATGCTATGGTGTTTAATTTTGTATTCTTTCAAGCCAGAGATAGCGTAGGGTATTGCATGCAACATGTGGTTCGCCTTACTGCCAAGAAGCCTTTCCAGAGGAGGAACGAAACACGTCTTATCACTAGGGCATTCTGAACATAGAGAGGGAGATGGGTAGAGAGAGAGGTTGTGGCTTTCTCTTTTATATTACTTCATACAAAACCTAGAGGGTGTAAAGAAAATTCCCCTGGCAGATAAGTCCCTTTGGGCCAGCTTAGTGCATTTATTTATAATTCCGTTTATTTCATATGAAGAAAATATTTTGGCGTTTTTTCTGCTTTTTTGTCAAAACAAAAACTATAATATGGAACAAAAGTGACAGATGTGATGCCAACAACTTAATATCGTCGTAAAAATTCAAAACCCGGAACTAACCGAATTCTAAATGCTTTAAATACCTCGGTGTATGAATCAGTTAAAAGAAATTTAGTATTAGAGATAAAGAAAAGGTACAAAAACAGACTGCGATAGTACAATATTTTTTCTTGCAATGTAAGATGCTACAAAATCAAATCATCTACATGAAGTTATTTTAAATTCTCTATAAGAAAGATTATTTAATGTACGAATTTTTACATATTAACGACAAGGGTTAAAATTGAATGTGATGAAATCTACGTTCAATAGTCGTAACTTAATCTAGCTAGTCTCACAGCTTGACCCAACCTTACATATAATATTCCATTCAGGCACAACATAACATTTCCTCTTACTAGACGCATGGCAGTCATTAAATTCCCTTGTTTACTCAATGAAATTCATAATCAAATATGTATATCTGTCTATATATCTGAGATGAGGTATTATGTACACTATTTATATTATTCGGACTATTGTCCTCATCTTTGTCGCCATATTTATTACAACGTTTCGGCCATTCAGTATCTGTCTATATTTCTAAGATGAGCTATTATGTACACAATTTACATTATTCGGACTATTGTCCTTATCTTTGTTGCCATATTTATCACAGCGTTTCGGCCTTTCAGTATCTGTCTATATTTCTGAGATGAAGTATTATGTACCCTATTTCCATTATTCGGACTATTGTCCTCATCTTTATCGCCATATTTATTACAACGTTTCGGCCTTTCAGTATCTGTCTATATTTCTGAGATGAGGTATTTTGTTCACTATTTCCATTATCCGGACTATTGTCCTCATCTTTGTCGCCATATTTATTACAACGTTTCGGCCTTTCAGTATCTGTCTATATTTCTGAGATGAGGTATTATGTACACTATTTACATTATTCGGACTATTGTCCTCATCTATGTCGCCATTTTTATCACATTTCGGCCATTGTACGCTCCAACCTTCTTCAGGTAGTTGGAATGTCGAACTGAACCCCTTATTTCGCTCATTAGACATGGCACATGGATCTAGAACAACGTGAGCGAAATAAAGGTATCATTTCGACATTCCAACCATGCTGGAGCGTACAACGGCCGAAACGTTGTGATAAACATGACGACAAATATGAGGACAATAGTCTGAATATTGTATATAGTGTAATATGTATATGTACGATGTTTACTGAGAAGGGGCCAATATACTAAATACTAACATTTTATACAATGCATGAATATAAATATGTGGGGGTTCACTATCATCATATCAGAAGAAATTAGCCTCGTGTTCATATATAATCATATTCGAGAGGAAATAAATCATGCAAATATAAAAGGAAAACAAGTAAATTGTATGTTTATTTCCTATAATTTATTTAAGTTTTTCTTGTGTTTATTACTGTGGGAATTTTTTTAGATTACAACTATTTTATGGCATGTGTGATAAAAGGGGGAAGTTACTTCGTATTATTACAAGCCATGTCACAGGGGAAAATAATGCAGGTTTTAGCCGTAGCAAGGCTCATGGTGAAGAGATTAGATTTAAAATCTTTTAGCAGGATGTCCGTATTCGCAACAGTAACAGTTTTTGTAGCATGCTGAAAGTATTTTTATTATCTTCATCTTTATTTCATTTACTTTTAAAAGACTTTAAATGTTACTGTTTTATTTTATTTATAATTTTCATTTTTATTATTTTATGTTTTATTATTTTTTATTTATTTATAACTATAATGTTCCAACAAATACAAAAGTATGCAGCTGCTCATCTTTTTTGATTGAGTTGACGCCTATAATCAGCAGCAAGCGAACGAATAACAGATTTAAAGTGGCCTCACCACGTAGTCCCGTCAATACTCCCAGCCAACTGGAGTTAATAATAACTTATCACGAAAATACACCATAGGTTAAATATGAGAGAAAGCTTCACTCTTTTGCCAAGGTTGGCGACCTGTTTTAAAGAAGAAAACTCAATATCCAGTCTGGCAAGGTAGGCATCTTTTCAAGATATACTTGTATAGACACTCCGCTTTTTACAGAAAGTGGCGTCTGGACAAGGAAGGACAGCGATTGGTTAGAATAGCTCGTTAACTTTGTATTTTGATATTTGGGAATAACGGCTATAGAACGTTGAAATACTAGTTTCCGTACGATAACAGAAGCTACGTTGAGACTAGTCAGTGGCTAGATGGGTGACTGTTTGAGCATACTAGGTTCTGTAAGATTGGATGTGTGTGCGGTGTTATGTATAATGACACGGAATTATTAATCGGAGAGTTCCAATTCCAGTCGCATTCATTATATTCATTTATGTGTTAATATCTTCTTCGGAAAAAGATCCGCACCTCCCCCTAGCTATGGGTTAATTAGTAAGACACTAAATAATTATTATCTTAAAAATAATTTATAGAATGTAAAAATAATTTCCATAGAAAACAAATCAGTCAATAAGCAGGTTTTGATCAGTCAGTGCCATATATGATAGACACTTGGGCGATATTGTCTCTTTCGAGTCCTGAATGACCAGGCAGATTTCCTTCTCCGGTAGACTGGTTGCCAAGCAAGCATATAGGATCAAGCCTGTCTTGCTATTCAACACGTAGCTATTAGACCAAAGCAGAACGAAGTCGACAGAGAGTTGCCGGAATTTTGAAGGGTTGATGCGTTTTCCAGCCGCTCATCCGATAGAGAGACTTAAGGCTGCATGTGGCGAGACCCTGAGACAACGAGCGGTCATGCGTCCCCGTGGAGTTCTTCCTCCCGTTGTCTGCTAGAATTGATGCGTTCATGTTTGTTTCTTTCCTATAATAAAACGTACGAGAAAAAGCAATTGTACCTTCTTGATATAGTCTATGTAGTTGTGCTGGGGCCCGAGCATCGAAAACCAGTGACGGCACGGAATGTATCAGATTGATACGACTGTAGTGCACAAAATGACCCTACGATGTTAAAAGATTGCGAAACAACTGATCTTATTATTTGTCTTTTCTGTGAATAAATATACAATAGTTTACATGACAAATGAATTATAAAGCATTTAGTTGTTGCCAAAATATATAATATTTATTCCACATATTATTTTTATAAATGACAATAAGTGGTGACAGTTATGTTTTATCTAGAATCGAAGAGATTTATAAAAATCTCTTCCGCCCCATTCAAGGCAGACATGTTAATAAGACACAAGGGGTTACCGAGTAAGAAAGAATTAGGACCTTAAATATCAATAATATACGGAAAGAGAAAAGAGTAATCAGGAGGACAGTAGATAGCGATTGACATTGCATTGAAATTTTTACAGATTAAAGTTGGCTGAAAAGCATGGAACTAGAAGGGAGTTCCATAATCGAAAAATGCGAAAAAAAACAAAAAAAAACTGTTAGCTTAGAATTTTGGTTATATCTAGCCCGCTCAACTGGACAATATATATGAAAGTATTTTTTTGGAAAAGAACCATAGAGGAAACGTTACGGCGGTGGGAACGTGAGTGAAGCCGAACCACCAGATGAGGACCGATAATGTCGTTGATATTTCTTTGGAGTTAATGAGAATCTCAAGGTAAATAGCAGTGGCGTAGGACAATATGTGACAATATTCTACTCATGGACAAATGGTAGACTTATAGATATGTAGGAGAGAAGAGAAACCAAATTTCTTAGCAGTTGATCTAGCAATGGATTCAATAATCTTCCCACTTCATATCAGCTGAGAACGTTAGAAGGCATAACAAGTCACATTCCTTGAGGTTTGAATCTGATGGGAGGCAAAGAGGGGGTCTCTCAGAGAACCGTTATTTTTGGAGGCGCTAAAATTAACAAAATATCATTTTCCTCATTTAACAATGGTCTTGAGATAGTTTTGGTCATTATCTGCCATATTGAACTTGTAGATCTGATCAGTCTTACTATCGATGCATGAGTAAATATTTTTGTGAATCATTTATGTTGGATGCACGGTACGAAATAAACCAATGTCGAGCACGCACTCAAGTGTCGTCCTTTATAATTTCATATATAGAATTTCCTTCACAGCCAGCGTGAAATAGTCAGACTAGTATGACAAAAGACTTTCCTCTTTCCGTGACTACAATAACTGTGTTATACTCCGCCCTTTCTTAACAGAAATATATCATATTTTCTTTTTAACTTTTGTCTCTTAGCTTTACTAATAGAGACACTCAGTTTACAGAATGAGGTTGAAGGATTAAGACGGGGAGGTGACAGGTGCTGATTAAGATAATATATAGAAAAGATAAGAGGATAATTAAAAGTGTAATGATCTCACGGGAATCTGTTCCAGAAAGAAGCAATCCGAATGGATCTTCCTCCAGTATCTGTCTATATTTCTGAGATGAAGTATTATGTACACTATTTACATTATTCGGACTATTGGCATCATCTTTAATGCCATATTTATTACAACGTTTCGGCCTTTCAGTATCTGTCTATATTTCTGAGATGAGGTATTATGTACACTATTTACATTATTCGAACTATTGTCCTCATTTTTGTCGCTATGTTTATTACAACGTTTCGGCCGTTGTATGCTCCAGCCTTCTTCAGTTGGTTGGAATGTCGAATTGAACCCTTTATTTCGCTCACTGGGGTAGACTGTTCTAGTTCTACGTGCCATGTCTAATGGATCTTCCTCAATACTAATGGAAAATGAAGGTAATGGTGATGATTCGCTCTATTGTACATGGCACGTCAAGTTTTACCTGGGGAAAAACCAAACTGGTTGAACTAAGTAATATATCTCATCTGTACATTTGCCATTTATTATGTGTTTGCTGATAATTGTTCAATATGAAACCAAAGTATCACTCTTTGTTTTTGTTGTTTTTCTTGCCATGTGTATAAACTCACTTTGCCTTTGTCTTTCAATAAATCTTATGATAATAATTATTTGATCATTTCTCCGATCTGCGTTGATGTCTTCAAAATTTTACCTTTTCCATCAATCAAAAATCTATTGCTAATTTTAAATTCCCATTTTGTCTCCAACTTCCTCATTTGCCACCGGTTTTCTCTATGTTATTCTCAGCATTTGTCTTTAGAACATTATCTGTGTCTCTTCGAGTTTCTTCTTTACTTGTAATGATATTTTCAAGTAATAACTCTTAATGATACATCAATTATAAGTAAATAATAAAAAATATCATTAGAGTGAGCAACAAAATACAAAATTTTGTTGAAAAATAGTAAATCCCATCGGTTCATGTACTGTATATTTCTGTCACATCTGACCTGGTTCTTCTGCTCTGAATTAACGATTATTAATAAAAAATAAAAAGAAGAATCTGCAATATTATTCATCCTGAACTGATATCCCGGTTTCAGTCACTTTACCACCGATGTAAAGTAGTTCCACCGTTCCTTCTGCATCAATATTTTCTTGGGTATTGTTTTGATGAGCTTTTGTTTGGTGTCTAGACTTTATGAATTTAAGCATTGTAGTCAAGGTTTCATTATTTTATAGTTGAAATTGTTACATGCAACCGTACATCCTAAGGTAACTTTCTTCACAAGCACAGCTAGCTTGAGTTACTTTCTTCTGGTGTCTTGCTTTCCAGTCAAATTTCATTTTCCAATATTTAAATGCAATACTAAGCGTTAACTTGCGTTTTCTTAATTCCTGTTCACTGTTTTTTTTTCTCGATTCTTAATAATGCATTATTTTCCTCATATTCTCTCACAATCAGTAACCGCTTGCGTTTTAGTGGCTTTAATGCCTTGCTTGTGGTGAAATGATAAAAAATTAAAAGCATTTCTATTGAAATTAATGGACCAATGGGATTTACTATTTTTCAGAAAAAATTTACTCTTTGTTGTATTTTTAGGTTCTTTTATTTAAAATATTAGTTTGGCGCAAAAATAATGATGTAATAATATCGTTTTTTGACTTATTTTTTAACGTCAAAAACGACATTATTACCTAATAACATGACCTCTTCTAAATATGTGGAAAATTCATCACAACAATTGACAACAAAATTGAAAAGAATCTATCTTACCGTTGTGGAAATTGCCTGAAGCCAAAATGCTATTTGCAGATTCATTTTGGGAATTTTTCAAGAATATGTAGATCCATATTAAGAGTATCCAAAGAAGCTAACGATGAGAACAAATTGTAATCCGAATTCGATTATCCTAACAAACCGTTCGTTTAATATATCATGACAGGTTTATGACAAATGAGTTTTATCCAAGAATTCTCAACGTAAATGTCATTGAATTGACAAATCTGCATCCACAACCAACACCACAAGTTGAGCTCCATTCAAAAACAGATAATTGCGTGCGTGTGCATGAGATCGTCTCATCTTTAGTTATTTACAATTCATATAAACTATTGAAACACTAAATACATATTTATACACATAAATAAAGCTAAATATTAAACAAATTCAAAAAATAAGAAAATGCTATAATAATACTCACCATCAAATAATTAAATAGTAATAAATAAACATTAAATAGATAGTAATAAATATAATAAATAACTAATTAATGAATAATAAATTAATAATTAGTAAATAATAAATAAATAGTAATAAATAAAAATAATAAATAATTAAGTAATGAATAATAAATAATTAGTCATTCATAATTACTTAAAATATTAAAGTAATAAAAATAGATAATTAAGTAATAATGATAATAATAATAATAAAGTAATTAATAATAAATAATTAATTAACAAATAACAAATTAAGTAATAAAATATAAATAATTACGTAAGAAATAATATATAATTAAGTAATAAAAAATTAATAATTAATAATTAAGTAGTGAATAATAAAAACTAAATAATAAATAATTGTGTAATAAATAATTAATAATTAATTATTAATAAATAACAAAAATAAATAATAAATAATTAATAAATGATAAACAATTAAGTAATGAATAATAAAAAATAAATAATAAATAGATAGTAATAAAAATAATAATTAATTAATTAATAAATAATAAATTAATATTTAGTGAATAATAAATGAATAATAATAAATAAAGTAATAAATAATGAATAATAATAAATAAAGTAATAAATTATTAGTCATTAATAATTACTTAAAATACTAAAGTAATAATTAAGGAATAAATAATAATAATAAAAATAATAATAATGAATTAATGAATGATAAATAACTAATTAACAAATAACAAATTGAGTAATAAAATATAAATAATTACGTAATAAATAATATATAATTAAGTAATAAAAAATTAATAATTAATAATTAAGTAGTAAATAATAAAAATAAATAAAAAAATGATTAAGAAATAAATAATAAATAATAAAAAATTAATAATTATTAAAATATTAAGTAAAAAATAATAAACAAATAATAAAAATAAATAATAAATTAATAAATAAATATAATTAATTAAATTATAATAATTGATTCAGTAAAAAAAATTATAAATGATTAAGCAATGAATAATAAATAAATAATTAGTAATTAATAATTAATTAAAAATATCTAAGTAATAAGTAAATAATAAATAATCAAGTATTGAACAATAATTAATTAGTTAATAAATAATAAATAGTTAATAATTAAATAATAATTCATAAAAAGTAAATAATAAATAATTGAGTAATAAATGATTATTAATTAATTAATAACAAAAATAAATAATAAATAAGTAATTATTAATAAATAATTCACTAATACTAAATAAGTAATAAAGAATTACTAATTAAGTAAATAATAATAAATAATTAGTAAGTAATAAATTATAAATAATTAATAATTAAGTAGTAAATAATTACTACTTTATTAATAAAGGATAAATAATTAAATAATAAACAATAAATAATGAACACACTATAAAATAATTACAAATAAGCGCATTCGGATCCATAATTATTTCTCTGCAATTGCATAATTTGAAACATGGCCGTTATCTACTACCCAATAGCAGTTAGGCTAATACAAAAGACCTTACAACACAAAATTCGCCCTTGATCAGCATACGCAAAGAATTGAGCCAAAACACGTTACACATGGCCTGAAGATTGTGTTCACGCATTGAAACACATTATCGGCACTTGGCTTTGACCTCAGTGTCTTGTTTTATATTGAGCATTTTCACCCATAATTATTGCCTACCTTATAATTATATTTTCATTATATATATATATATATATATATATATATATATATATATGTATGTATGTATGCGTGTGTGTGCGCGCGCACGAACGTGTGTGTTCATGTTATGCGTATCTATATACGTGTGTTGTGATGACATTCTTAGACGTCTCTAGCGGCAAATGCAAAGAGACTCAAAGAATAGAACAATGAAGATATTTAAAGAAAAGATGAATCTTTAGATGAATGAAATTATAATCTGATCACAAATAAAAGAACAAAACAAAGCGTGAGGAAAGAATTGGGTTTGACAAAAGACAATGGTTATACAATTCCATATGAAAAAAAATGTTGATATGAGGAATTCCTGCGGACATTGAGAAATATGCCTAAAAAAAAGGAAAGAATCAAACGTTTAATAAGACAGAAATGGAAAATTGAAAAGGAAAGAAACAGGTCAGCGCCATGGCCAACTGAATAAAAGTTACGATTAAAAACTAAAAAGAGAAAAACTAGATAAGTAGTAAAATAGTAAGAAATATAACAATGAAAGTAACTGGGAAGAAATAATGAAAGAAAATAAAGAAATATGGATTAACAATGAGTGAAAAAGATGAAGAAAGAAAGAAAGAAAGAAAGAAAGAAAGAAAGAAAGAAAGAAAGAAAGAAATGAAGGAAGGAAGAAAGAAAGAAAGAAAGGACGTTGGCATGAATTTGCTTAAGAGTGAATCTAAAAATATATGAAAATGAAAATTCAAAAAGAAAGAAAGAAAGAAAGAAATAAAGAAAGAAAGAAAGAAAGAAAGCTGATGTGATAGTGCTTTCATGAGTTTAAATTATGTTTCAGCTAACGGGGAAAAGAAATATATTAAGAAAGAAAGAAAGAAAGAAAGAAAGAAAGAGAAGGTGATAGTGCTGTCAGAAGTTTAACGTCTCTTTCACTGAAATGGGATAAGAAAGAAAGAAAGAAAGAAAGAAAGAAAGAAAGAAAGAAAGAAAGAAAGGACGTTGGCATGAATTGGCTTAAGAGGGAATTTAAAAATATAAGAAAATGAAAATTCAAAAAGAAAGAAAGAAAGAAAGAAAGAAAGAAGAAAGCTGATGTGATAGTGCTTTCATGGGTTTAAATTATGTTTCAGCTAACGGGGAAAAGAAATATATTAAGAAAGAAAGAAAGAAAGAAAGAAAGAAAGAAAGAAAGAAAGAAAGAAAGAAAGAAAGAAAGAAAGAGAAGGTGATAGTGCTGTCAGAAGTTTAACGTCTCTTTCACTGAAATGGGATAAGAAAGAAAGAAAGAAAGAAAGAAAGAAAGAAAGAAAGAAAGAAAGGACGTTGGCATGAATTGGCTTAAGAGGGAATTTAAAAATATAAGAAAATGAAAATTCAAAAAGAAAGAAAGAAAGAAAGAAAGAAGAAAGCTGATGTGATAGTGCTTTCATGGGTTTAAATTATGTTTCAGCTAACGGGGAAAAGAAATATATTAAGAAAGAAAGAAAGAAAGAAAGAAAGAAAGAAAGAAAGAAAGAAAGAAAGAGAAGGTGATAGTGCTGTCAGAAGTTTAACGTCTCTTTCACTGAAATGGAATAAGAATGAAAGAAAGAAAGAAAGAAAGAAAGAAAGGACGTTGGCATGAATTGGCTTAAGAGGGAATTTAAAAATATAAGAAAATGAAAATTCAAAAAGAAAGAAAGAAAGAAAGAAAGAAGAAAGCTGATGTGATAGTGCTTTCATGGGTTTAAATTATGTTTCAGCTAACGGGGAAAAGAAATATATTAAGAAAGAAAAAAGAAAGAAAGATAGGAAAGAAGAAAGAAAATAAGAAAGGAAATTAATGTGGAAAAAGTTTGGCTTGAGGATTAATGTAAAAATATGATGGAATGCAAAATCCAAATGAAAGAAAAAAGATAATGAAAAATATAACGAGAGAGTGAAATAAAGTAAAGGAGAAACAAACCAAGAAAAAAAAAGAAAGAATGTGGACATACATTGGCTTGAATATCTCAATACGAGAGAATGAAAATTCTAAAAGAAAGGAAAGAAAATAAAACAAAGTATGAAAGAAAGAATGAAAAAAAAGGAAAGAACAAAAGTATACAAATACTGATAGGAACAGGCTGAAAATGTAAATGAATTTGAAAAGGTAATTGGAAAAACAGCAAAGGAAAATAAAAGAAAATACAGTGTAACCCGGATATAAGAGACTTCTTTTCCGGTCCCGACAACTCCGTGTAACACTGTATATGGAAAGAAAGGAATTTCACAGATTAGGGATTTAGGCAAGAAAAGGGAAAAAATACTGAATATATATCATTAATATAAAGACCAAAAAGAATTGTACAAAGAAAGAAAGAAAGAAAGAAAGAAAGAAAGAAATCAAAAGGGAAAGAAATGGGTTTAGACAAAGAATAAGGAATGAAAACTGAAATTAAGAAAAACGAAGGCATATGATGAAAGAAAAAAAACAGTGAACGGAAATTGGAAGAACTAAAACAGCAAAAATGTAAAAAGAGAATAAAACGAGACAAAGACAGAAAGAAAGAAAATTGAAGGAAATGTAGACTTTACAAAAAAGAGCGTGAATTCAAATTTAGAAATCAAGAAAGAAAAAAGAAAGAAATGTATGAATAATGGCAGAAAACAAAAAAGCTTTTGAATAAAAGTTAGAAAAGACAAAATAGCTTAAAAACACGTAAAAATAACAAATAAACTTAACAAAATAGAAAGATAAAACAATAGGGAAAAAAAAAACGAATCCGAATTTGGTTACTTTCATCCACAAGGAATATTGTCTGCTTCGTGCTGATTTCACTGGCTTAGCAATGAAAGCCGATGGTATCAGGTTGAAATACGTTACATGTAATGAAGATGAAATCCGGGTAGCAACAGACACGTAGCCTACTTCCGCTAGTGACAGCAAAACTGATGGAGACATTTTAAGAAAAAAATAAAGAAAAGTTGTAAATGAAATATAAACAGCATAGACCTATGCTCAATTGGTATTAATTGAATTTTAGAAAGTGCGACCAACCGGTTTATAAACAATTGCTTAAAATTCACGCTTGCAATAAGAAATTTGCATACTGGAGGAATGTTGTCATCGATTTACTATGAGTAAAAGAGGGTAAAACTTAACTTATACGCCATGTAAGCAGATAAAACGTCTATTTGGTGTTATAACTGGTGACCATGGATTACAGCTTAAAGCATCACTGGATGTTTCTAGGGCAAGATTCTGACAAATCATTGCCATCTTCAGGTTAAATAGCCGAGTAAATGCTGATAATTTTTAAGATAAAAATGTATCTGGTATAAGAATGTTACCGTAAATTTCGTCGTGCAAAAGTTGGGTATTGAAACCTAAAAAATATTTCTGAAACTAGAGATCGACTTATATGTCGAGTAGACAATGCAAACGTTTACTAATTGTAAATGAGTGAGACAGTACTCCTAACACTTTCTGTACACCACGTACGATTACAATTCCTCACGCTGCCACAAATATATCCCCAATAAAATGTGTACTTAGTGAACATATTTGTTATATTAATACAGGAATTAATATAAAACAATGAAATTGGAAGAAACATTCAATATGTCATTAACATTATAGAAAATATCACAGCCAACAGCCAAAACTAAGTGTAAATACTGATCGAAGTGGTCATTCAGGCAACTAGAAATTATAGTAATGACAGTTTAAAGACACATTATATGTCATTATAGTAAAGACAGTTTAATGACACATAATATATATATATATATATATACATCATTATAGTATTGATTGTTTAATGACACATAATATATGCCATTATAATAATAACAGTTTAATGACACATAATATATTAGGTTGGTACAAAAATAATTTCGTTTTCTAACATATGTTACTATCTGAGAAAACGAAATTATTTTTGCACCAACCTAATATATGTCATTATAGTAATGACAGTTTAATGACACAATCTATATGTCATTATAGTAATGAAAGCTTAATGACACACTATATATATATATATATATATATATATATATATATATATATATATATATATATATCATAATATTGACAGTTTAATGACGCATAATAAATATCATTATAATAATAACAGTTTAATGACACATAATGGCAGTTTATTGAATATTCATATACCATAAAGCATAATTAATGTGCTATTATGGTACAACGTTATTTTGAATGTTACTTGAAAGAAATATTGCACTGATTATTAAAACGTTTACTCTAAGATATCCCGTAATATTTAAAACCTTGCAGTAACCCGGGATTTTATACATTTGAACTCCGAGCTTAATAATTCATAAACATATTATTTTATTCACATGGAGACCATGTATGATCACATATTTCTTAGCACAAATTACTGTTCATCATCTATTCATTGTGAGGTGTGGTCGACCTATATCAGTAGGTATAAACCTAACTCAGAATTTTGAGTACAAATCTTTAGGTCAATGTGTACACTAGGTTAATTTGTACGACGCAGTTTACAGTATTTATATTCTTGAGAATCGTCGTTTTTCTCACAAAGTAATATTTTAGCAATTGATCTCACAATTTTTAGTGATGTCCGGCCGTTCCATCAATGGCCGATTCTATGATATAAAAAACGTACTGAATCTTTAAAATGGCATGTAAGCCAT
>OZ010605.1:12589575-12592075 GCA_963932145.1 Acanthosepion lycidas
TTGCCGTTGGGTTCGTTGTAATCACGCGCAAATAACCTTGGAAAATGTCTGAATTCACATCTTGCGGCTTCAGTGATAGGTTAATTAGTAAGACTTATAATACTAAATCATTATTATATCCGAACAAAATTATTCTTACAAACTAAAAATACTTTGTGAATTATATATCCTGCAAAATGTTAATACGATTTAGAAAACGAATACATCCATAGTAACAAGTGTATATCTTAATTTTTATTATATTTTGCCAATTGTTGAATAAAATCTTCTACAGCGGAATTATGATTCTAAATAAATTATTCAATGTTTACATTATGTGCATTGTTCGGAATGTTGTCCTCATCTTCATTACCATATTTACGACGTTTCGACCGTTGTAAGCTCCGACCTTCTTCAAGTGATTGGAATTCCGAACCAAACCCTTTATTTCGTCCACGTGGCCCAGTGGATAAAACCGTTGGTTGAATCCAGTGACTTGACCCAAACCGTTTTGAATTCAATACCTAGCTACAGCTGAGGTTAACAAAAACTTGAAGAGTTAGGTTAAAGTCAGATAACTTATACTAATCATCCGGAAGAGAGGCATGGCACGTAAAACAAGAACAAACAACCCCGGTAGATGTTATTTCATCTACCGGGGTTGATTGTTTCGGTTCGAAATTCCAATCACCTGAAGAATACCGGACAGTACAACGGTCAACACGAAGATTATGACAACTGTCTGAACAATGCAAAAAGTGTATATAATAACAATACATCATCTCAGAAATTGTTCACTCTTATTTTTTTTCTTAATATTTTTTCGTTGCATTCATCTTTCATTTTCTTGATATAGAGGAAATAAACATACGTAAAATAGAATCATAAAAAAATATCAGAAATATAAATAGATGTTTAAGAAGGCCGTAGCATACTACGGCCGAAACGTTGTGAATATGGTAACGAAGATGAGGACAACAGTTCGAGCAATGTAAATCGTGTAAATGATTACAATACCTCAACTCAAAAAACTTTCATTGTTCCTTTTTTTTTGTTTTGTTTTTTTTTTTTATATTTTTTCGTTGGATTTGTCTTTTATTTCCTTCTTATAGAGAAAATAAACACATATAAAAAAATCCATATACTGTATGAAACACGCACTATGTGAGAGATATTGAGTATTAATTTTAGTTAAGTCAACAATCGTCTTATATTAGGTTGGTGCAAAAATAATGACGGTTTTTGACGTTAAAAATTACGTCAAAAACCGTCATTAGTTTTGCACCAACCTAATATAAATGTCTTTGATAAAAAATTTCATTTCTGAGGTAACTTTTTCATTGCTTTTTTTTTTTCTATTCTATTTATGATTTTTTTTTTTTTCTTGCCAATCTTTGATTATCACTTTCTTATTAATACAAAAAAGATTCACGAAAGCGTCAAAAAGAATGTCTCTTCGTGCTAATTTTACTTCCGTTCAAATTCACTTCGTGATCTCCCAGATGGCACAGATGGTGTGAAGGCAAGGCTCCCCGGTGTATTGCGCGCTTTTACGAGGTGACGTTGCACAGGTCGCTGACAGTGGAGATTGGCCAGGATTGGATCAGCAAGACTCGAGCAACGGTTGCTCTGCATCGGCTTGTCACTTTAAAATAAATGTACATTAAACAACTCATTGGTCGCGACGTTTCATTGTGCGAAATGCATTTGGCAAGTCTTGTAAAGTTTAAAGCCTTCAAAGCGAAACTGCTCTCATTTACCCACCATAGAGAACCCTCCCTGCCTCTCATCAGTATGGCTGATGCCCAACTCCGCGAGAGCCTGCTTCGTCTCATGCTTTCCACCTGAGGTGGAACAATTACATTGAATCAATAGCTTCATCTATCGCAAGGAAAGTTGGGTCCCTGTGTCGCGCCAGAAGGTTTTTCTTTCCTAGGCCCATCCTTCAAATCTACAAATCAGAATCGCGTCATTGAATAGATTGAATAAATTCAGTGAGAAGACATGCTCTTCTTTAACACCATATTTTATTTTTGTATATTTTCTTTACAGTAAAGTTCACCATTTACAAGGACCACTCGAGGTAGAGGGTTAAGTTATGAGGGCATATGTTCGTATAGGACAGGTTAAGATTTTAGAGATCGGGGAATTACCATATGCGAGTCAGTCCCCCAGAACAGTGATTCGCAGAAGAAAGTTCAAGTGGAACATACTTTCCACCGATAAAATACGGATTGTATATGGGTGGTTTGCTGCTATGTATGTGGCATGGTGTATTCTTGCTAAAAAGGTTTGACTTGGTGGGACCAGGAAAAATAGTTCGTCAGTGCATTTTCCGTGGAAGTAGCCATAGAACAGCAAGAAGCTTTTCACATCCCGCCTGTGGAAGAAAAGTTGGAGGATGGAGAATAATTCATCACCCCCAAAGGCTGGGAGTCTCTTTGAATTCTATAAAGGTTGGGGAATGAGATAGAGGCATCTCCCGTTCGAATATAACAACGGTACTCCATTTTTGCCCTGT
>OZ010605.1:12594575-12629575 GCA_963932145.1 Acanthosepion lycidas
ATGTATGTAGATGTGTGTACATGTATTTATCGGTGTTCATGCGTATGAAGGTGCATTCACTTCTAATTGTGTATGTATGCCTGTATTTGTTTCACTTTTTTTTATAAAGGGCCGTGGAGATGTTCCCTGTCTCGTCACTTTTTGTGTGTATATATATCTAAATATGTCAGGGGGCTTATGTATTATAATCTGAGTGTGTTTGGGTTGTTTTACGCGTGACGTTATTACCCCATTCACACACTATGGATTAAAATGTATACATAGTGTCAGATGACCGGATGACAGATAATCGTCTATTCTAACGTAATTTCAATGAAAAAATAAATTGAATAACATATGTATTTCTTCTTTTCTCCTCAGCAATTTTATAATTTTAAACTTAATAGTGATTAAATTTGGATTTTAAAATTGGTAATTTTTACTTTTAATTTTAATATCAAATTTTATCATATAATTTAATAATTATTGGCTAGAATAAATTCTTTTTAAATATTACCTCTATTTTAAATATCTGAATAGCTATTATAACATGACTTCGTTATCAAGCCTTTTGAATTTTCCTATACTTGTATTTTGATTGGTCATTCTAGCTTTTGTAACAACGTTTACCCCTTGCGAAGGATCGTTAATTAATTTGAAACTTTTAAAACCGTTTATTTTACATTCAAGATCATCACTTGATAAACACCGGAGGTGTTGAAACAAAAATGCTATTTTTGTAGTGATTATGTAACATATTTATGTTATAATTTTTTGAATATATATATATATATATATACACATAATTAAGTATTTGCTCTAGCAAGATGCCTGCCAGCGTTCTAACTTGCTGCGCGTATTGTTCTTTAACTGTTAAAGTTAAACGCAAGCTCTCTCTCTCTCTCTCTCTCTCTCTATATATATATATATATATATATATATATATATATATATATATATATATATATATATATATATATATACTCGGAAATGTTCTTGTTAGATTCATTTCTCAGTGTTTGTATATGTCAAAACGTCACACATTATAGATTCACTTGTTAAATAGATAACAGTCATTTAGCTCCAGAATGCCTTTTTTTTTTTTAAATTGGTTTTCTTCTGTCAAATTTCTGTGCATTATTTCTATCAAAACATAATTTATTTTGGAAGAAGACAAGAGTGAACAAACTTCACTAATTATATAAGCGACCAATATTTACCTATACCCGAAGCAATTCTATTCTTATAGACACATACATAAACGAAGAATATTCACTTCTACTCCAACCAGCTAAATTAAAATTAGTCGATCAACTTGCTTAGCAGTAAACCCAGCAATTCCTTAAGTACTACCTCATGTTTGTAGAAAAAGGTAAACTGAGGTGTATATTTTATTAACCTTTCAAATCAGGATATTCACTCACAGATGGTTTTTATAAGCCATATCCGATATCACATCAATTGTAGCACGAAAATTACCTTCGTTAACATAAATTTAATTCGATAAAATCATTTCAATGTTTAGTTGTATTTTCTTAATTTCATTTCAGGATTATTGGCTTTCAGACAGTCATGACATTATAGAAAATGATTATTTGGTTGTGTACTGTGCTTTTATTAAACGATTTCCTTCTAATGATGGACATTCTCCGTAATAAAATTGGATTTCGAGTTGATAATAGAAACATGGCCTATACTAAATATCATTGTTAAACAGCAAAACAGCCATGAATACCACCAACCGTAACGGTAATAAAAAAAACAATTAATTCTGAAGGCACATTACTGCGTGAAACATTGAACAGATGCTTTTCGAAATCAGAATGTATGATACGGTCTTTAAAACAAGGGAATAAAATGTATGCCTGTCCTGTTATTTAATCCATTTTCAGGGGATGATTGCTTAAGGAATAAAACATTCGAAATTCTTTGAGTTTATCCTGTTTCCTAGTCAGATTTCATAACGTATACATATATATATATATATATATATATATATATATATATATATATATATATATATATATATATATTTATATATATATATATATATATATATATATATATATATATATATATATATATATTGTATGTATATAATCAGCATTTTTTCATTGATACATGTTTCGTTAAATAATATAGACAAGTGTTGTCTATTTATTTTATGTAAATTCCTTTCATAACGTCTGATAAGCTTAATAACATTATCATTAAACGAAGAAAGAAAATAACAATATTGATCCATATTTTTTGATCCAATCTAAGTTTTCGGCTGACATAAGCCATTATCAAAGATGTCACTTACTGTACAATATATTAAGCAATATACGGACAAGAGGGTGGTTATAGTCTGTTATTGTTTACATGGATGATTTGCAACACTAGCATAAATAAGCAAAAAACAAATAAAAATAATCAATCCAAATAGATGAATTAAAAACTGTCGACTCGCCAAAATTACCGAATAGACTATGGCATGCATTCTAAACATTGGACGAATAAATAGCTTTAAATATCATCCAGGACCAAAACAAACTATTAAATAAGCGACCTAAGCAACCCCTTCAATTACTTTACGACGTTAATAAAATATCAAAAAACAAAAAAGAAAGAATAAATAAAAGAAAATGAAAATTAACCCAAACAAAAAAAAAATAAACAAACAAGCAACACCCGCCAAAATAACCCCTAGAAGAGATTATCCACAATGCACCACTGGCGCATATATATAAAAATCCAGCATTGGCGGCCTGACGATTGCGTCCAGCATGAAACAGCCTGTTGCCTATGTGTGTTGACTTCAATGTTCATTTATATATATATATATATATATATATATATATATATATATATATATGATATATAAAAAATAATCAACACTATTCTTTCGTTCTTTTTCAAACAAATGTGCATAAATTATATATATATATATATATATATATATATATATATATATATATATATATATATAACAGTAAACTATCCATGAGATGCAGGACTTGGTTTCTTTTCTCGGTGAAGTGGTCCGATCATTTGAGTGTATGCATTTCTATGAAAGACATAGTTGTACAAATTCTCCTCAAATCATGCTCTCTTTGCAAGCGTCAGATTAGACCAAAAGCTAAACTTCCCAATACTTGCTTTTCGATCGAGACAGAAGTCAAATGAGTTTACGTTTTGCAATTATGTTCAACCATACAGTTCGTTTCCAACAGACCATTATGTGAACAACGAAAAAGTTTTAGGGAAAGTGGAAACAAAAAAGAAACTGATGTATAGCATCAGGAAGAGACAGCTGGAATTTCTCCCGCACATAAAGAGATAAGAACGCTTGGAAAACCTGATACTCACGGGACCGAAATAAAAGAGGAACAAAGGAAAACTTACTTAGAGAGATTTCGTGAACAGGTTTTGGGAGAAATAACAGAAAGTCAAAATTTACTAAAAAAAACTACAAAGGACAGTGTGTTGAGAAGATGGCTGGTGGTATAAGTCCGGAGGGACTTGTCATATAATGATGAAGAACAACAATGAATGAGAAACAATAAAAAAGAGGAAAACATATGAGTGAAGCTTAGCTTATTTCAAACATTCAGGGATTTAAATGTACTTAAATGAACTTACAATAGGATCAATTTTTTCTCATTTCAAACCGCCTGGAAATTATTATGGGTTAAAATAGTCAATATTTCAAATCATGTAGCTCGATTGACAGACAATATTTCCTAGTTTCAAACAGTCTGCATCGGACAAAGGACAATGTCTACTTATTTCAGTTTGTTTTGTATTTATCAAATGTAAGAATATCTAATTTGAAATTGTTAGTGTCGACCTAAGATCAATGTGTTATTATTTCTTATTCGTTTCCTTGAAGATTATTATTCGCATTAATGCTGGTGTTCTTCGGGATTCTATCCTTGCACCTACATTTCTAATTATCACCAATGACCTTCCTTATGTTATCAGTTCCCATCTTGGCGTCCATGAACATGACAACTATTTAATCCTGTCTTAATTGTAAAGCTGACCGGTTTGAGCTGATCTCAAAATTAACCTACACTCTTTAGTCAAATGGGGCAAGGGGAAGATTGTTAATTTTAAATCCTCATAAACAAAACTCCTCTCCTTTAATTTCCTGAGAGAAATTTTTTTTACCTTCCATCATGACTGATGCTAACACTTATTGCGCCTTCTTGGATAAACGTTTTCAGCTGACATGAAGTGTAAAGAGTATATTGAATCAATTGCTGAAACTGCCACTAATAAGATAAGTTCAATGTGTCTATTACTGAGCAGAATTGATCTTTTATAAGTCTACCAGTCGTCCTTGCTTTCAACAATGTTGTCACATCTGGTCTGGTTCACTTGTAATAGATTCAGAGATTCTTGATAAAATTTAAAGAACTATCTGCAATGTCCTATCCTGGCAGTGCGGATACGGTCTCTTTCCCCTCGCCCGAAAGCAGATTCATTTTCCTTTTTTATAAATATTTTTATGGTGATTGTTCAAATTAACTTTTCTCTACTGTATCTAGAGTTATGGATTTAAGCATAGTATTAGACGGTCGGAAATGTCTCATCATTTTACAGTTGAAATAGTGAGATATAACCGTCAATTTTATGCTAAAAGTTTCTTCTATCGCATTTCTCGCTTGTGGAACTCTCTTCCAGGTTCTGCTTCTGAGTCAGATTTGATCTTAGTTAATGTCAATAGTTATTGTCTGTTTTCTTAATACTTGTTCTTTCATTGTCTTCTCCTTAATTTTAGTATTGAAATATATCCCCTTGCGCACAGTAAAGCCTTCCATATCCTATTTTCTTTGTTGCCAGGTTTGGGATTAAATGTTTAAAAAAGGGATTAGATAGGGTTTTCTTTATTCAGAACCACAGGTCAATCGATTAAAATTAAATAAATATTTCCCATGTACAAATCTCTGTATTATGAAAAGGAAGTGTAGTACCTCTTTTTTAAAATTACCGGAAGTACACTACGCAGAAATGGCGAAATTTTAGTGATTGAAAAACCAAACCAAATGATGGTTAATTACTTGCTAAAAAAGAATTTTTGAATTTATAAGCGTCGATATTTCGAAATATGACGTCCTATTTTAAAAATATAAATTTATAATCGCGTCGTTGGAAATGGAAAGAGAAAATAGAAAGAAATGACACGGTATCTTGACCTGGTAGCCTAAACTTCAATATGTGATGCCAAAAACCTTCATATCTTTCGAAACACAACTCGTCCTGACCACAGTGAAAGTCTTTCCATTAAATACGCACAAGCCAGCTAATGGCTGTCACCTACGGTTTTAGACAAACAGACAGTTGAAACATTTATAGTAGCCTTGGGGCAAAATGTGTATGGTGACCCGTGTCACGATTACTCCGTTCTTTCCCCCAAGTTAGACAGATCGCTGAGAAACAAAGTGGTCGGGGTAAGTAGAGACAGACAGCACTATACAAGGGACAAGCGAGTGAAATCTTATGCTTTAATTTTATTCAATTTTTTTTTTGGTTGGGGGGGGGGGGCGACAGCTTGTTTCCAACAATTTTATTATTTTCTCGAACATTCTTTTTAAAAATTATTAGAATGAGAAGAGTGGTTCTTATACCTTGCAGGCATAAATGTCGAAAATCACATGTCTGAATAAGAAAGAATAAATATGTAAATAATGAAAGTGAATATATATATATATATATATATATATATATATATATATATATATATATATATATATATATATATCATTGTGTGTAGCTACATGTATATATATATATATATATATATATATATATATTATACGTAAAAAAATAAAAATAAAATATGTTTAATAACGGATATGAATTTAACATATTTATGGAAATAATTAGGTAATAATGTTTTTAGGTTTTCAAAATTAATAATGCATATATATACATATATATATATATATATATATATATATATATATATATATATATATATATATATTCACACGTAGAGATAGATAGATAAAATGTTACATACTGGTGTATCTTAAAGTATGTGGAGCTATTGTTTAAATTGAATATGTTTAACAGGATTCGCATATATAATAATGATAATAATAATTAAGGTTAGATATTGATATAACTAAGATTGTGTAATGCAACCAATTTAAATGCACAGAGGTGGGCGCACGCATATATACAAACACATACAAGCGAAAGAGAGTGAGGGAGTCGAGAGAAATTTGCTTCGATACATTTTGCGCACATTTTCCTTAAATTCCCAGCACTACTTGGGAACGCACAAACAAGCACACAAACAGACAAATATTCACAGACAAATGCACGCACAAACACACACATACACACATATATATCCATTTATATATATATATAGTGGCCTGACGATTGCGTCTAGCAAGAAAAAGCCTTGTCGCCTCTGTTGACTTCAATGTACCCAGACTGTATGACTTCAAGCGCAATACTAGAATGGCGACCTCACCAATTTACAGCTTATATGCTAACAGTTTCATTTCCCGCACTTCTTGCTTGTGGAAATCCCTTCTGGCTCGATGCTTTCCAGCCAACTTCTATCTGCAAAAATTTAAAAGCAATGTCAATCGCTATATACTCTCTACGCTCCTCCTAATTACTTTCTTCTCTTTCTGCTCATTACTAATATTTCTGTTCCTAATTCCGCCACAACCAGAGACATCTTGTTTGTTAGTGGCTGTACTGCCTTGCTTGGGGATATATATATATATATATATATATATATATATATATATATATATATATATATATATATATATAATAAAAAGGCTTAAACACTAACATTTCATGGTCATAATTTATTTCACTGGAATCGTAAATACGATTCAATTCATCAAACCTACAAATTCAAAAAGAAAATAGAAAGAAGCAACCCCGAAATAAAAATAGAATTTAGAGAGAGTCTAAGTATAAGAGTGTCGGACGAATGTAAGATTTTCCATATTTCTAACGTTTGAATTTGTAGGTATGCTGAATTGGATCGTATTTACGATTCCAATGTAATAAATTATGACCATGGAGTACTAGTGTTTAAGCCTTTTTATTATATCTTTACTTTGTGCTGGGCATTGAGTTCTACCTGGATTCTATCCTCTTGGAAATTTTATTCAAAAAATATACATGTATGTGTATGCAACTATGTATATATATATTTATATATTTTGCATATGTATGAGTATATTTACCACTTATATTAGCTATATATATATATATATATATATATATATATATATATATATATATATATATATATATATATATATATGAAGAAATATAGTCTTAAGGTGTGCTATATTTATGGGATAAAGTGCTCAATATCAGAGATAGAGCGTGTGTAAATATAAATATAAAAGTGAACATAGAAGTCAACACTTAGAGGCGACAGTCTGTTTCATGCTATATGCAATCCTAAGGCCTGACGATTGCATATAGTATGAAACAGACTGTCGCCTCTAAGTGTTGACTTCTATGTTAACTTTTATATATATATATATATATATATATATATATATATATATATACACATATATATATTATTCTAAGCGTATATATTTTTCATTACACATTTATCATTTAAAAGTAATTTCAATATAATAACGATGTTATCTATTCCAAGTATGTGCATGCACTCCCAAGTATGTGGGTGTGCATGTGAAGGTATGTGTGTGTGCGTGCATGTGCGTGAGAAGTATTCATTGGCAGGATGAAATCATTGAAAGACATTTTATTGAACTCGATTCACGATTTAATTGTTGTTGTTTTATTTCCAGCTTGTATATACTTAATCGTACATCCGAGACAAATTCATAAAAAACGTAGTCATTGTTTGTGTTCGAGCACTTTCGACGATATCTTGTCATAATTGGGTTAGAAACGTTTGCATATAATATCTCAAAGTAATTCATGCAATAAACACGCTTATCAAACAGTGCTTTGCCAAAAATACAAGTTTTGAACCCTTCTGCTTGAACATTCTGTTCCGTTTCCATTCAGGACGTATGCGATCATGGTTCTTCACAACTTCCTCTCTTTCGTTGGTCTTAATAAGTTTTCTGTTTTTGTTATGTCTCTTAAAACTTGTTCTGCCATCCATTTACTCAAGTTCACTAAGTTTGTTATCCATTATTTTCCCCTGATCCTCTTGTCTTCAGTCTGCCCTGTTGTTTTGGTGTCCTACCTCTAAAGGATTTATGTTGGACCCTTCCGTCTACTATAAGATTGGTAGGAGAGTAGGACTTGGGGGAACAGTCGTATAGACTGTTCAACTGTCAAACTCTCTGCCTCGGCGGAGAGGACTCGGACGAAGCATTGCCGCAGGACAAACCTTTGTTCCGGGGAAGTAGACAGTCTCTGAACCCGTTTAGGCGGCTTCAAAGGGAATTTTTTGGCCGAGCCTACGGAGTGCCCACAATAAACCAACCTTGTGCCACATACACCCTCGTGGGCGGGTATAAGATATTAACAGTCGAATAGACCCTGTAACCGACACACACTAACTAATCATGTAATTCTCTTCTGTTGTACTTACTGTTTAATATATGATATACCTGCAACACTTGTTTTTCTAATTATTTCTTTAACCATTTACTTGGTCACGACACCTGTGAAGAACAAATTTTCCTAGCCCTCTTTTCTTATTATATGCCCAATTTTACATCTGACTCTTCTTTTTTGTTTCCATTTTCTATAATAATTCGCCGTTGCGCACATGTTCGGTCCATGGTATCTTCAGCATCTTTCTTTGAGGGGATTTTCATGTATTCACTGCTATATAGCGGACAGATATCACCTAACAGTTCAGTACTCTTTTCTTTGTCTGTAACGAAAAGGACAAAAGAAAAAAACTCACTATATCATAAACACTGAAAAATACACATGTAAATTCTTAACAAAGGTTGACAGCCAACAGAACAACATAATATACCAAGTTGCTTTTATTTCCGAAGTAAAACCAAAAAGTATGTAAAAGAATAGCAGTCTGTAGAAACGGGAAAGATACTAACACAATACATTATTTAAACATTAATACATGATCTCCCATAATGACGGGATGCATTTCAAATATAAGTATCTTGGATTATAAGAAAGTCTCACGGAATTTTGTAACATCACGCAGGATTACATTTAGAGATTATTATTATTATTATTATTATTATTATTATTATTATTATTATTATTATTATGTTATCAACACATAGGGTCTTTTACTAATACTACTTATAGAAATAATACTTAACTTTCAAAATAATTTTGAAAATAAAACTCCTAAAGTTAAATGGAAAATGTCAAAACTAGCAAGGACATATAGATCTTTATATGAATCTTGTTTTCAGTTTTTACAATAGAAAATGCAGATTATCAGGTTCTTAAACAGGGATGCTTTATTGAATCAAAGATTTGAATTAACGGTTAATTGTAAATACATCACACTTTGACTTTACAATCGTGTTTGACTTCGAAATTTGGAAGTTGTTTCTTATTATATTTTAGTTAAACTTTGTTGCTCCATATAAGGCATATATTTCTGTCAATAAGATCAATTTCGACGTAATAAAATTTTTATATTAAACTTCAAGTACTGTTGATAATATATAGTATCGATGTATTGGTGTTTGTCTGAGATTTTCCATGTTGCAATGATTGGTTTTATTAACACCTATTAACATAAAAATAGCCTTTAGTTAACAGTTGCATTCTATTTTGCATGATCTATATATTTAAATAATTTCGCTAGTTGTATATTTTTTAATAATTTTGTTTGATCTATATTTTTAAATAATTTCGTTAGATAAATATGTTGCAATAATTTTCTTAGATATATTTCTTCAAACATCCCATTTATTTCTTGAATGGCCCTATAATTTACGGACTATAAAAATGTTATTTTTTAACTTTTTAACTCACAAGGCATGTAGTTTGTCAAGTATCTTGTTAATTTACTTTTCTTCCTTAAAAGAAATGACATATATCTAAAGCATAACATTGTAGAAAATTTACATCCGTATCGAATATAATGTCTAGATGTCGTCTACGATTATAAATCTGGGTCATGACCTCTTATTTTTTATTACTTCTTGAATTCGGTTTTTCCCCTTAGATTTAATTGAGCTTGGGCTATTCCGATTGGTTGATACGAATAAAAACAAAACAAAACCTGCTAGTATCTCTTCTCTTTTTTTTTTCTTACGCTTTTTCTTATTCTTCCTTTTCTCGGGAAAAGTTGGTGTATCCTGTGACTTTCTTTCATACTATTTTTCTCTTCTTTTTCTGCTTGTAAGATGCTTTTATATCTTAATAAATTGTCTGCTCACCAGTTATTTACTAACGCCTGATGAGATGTCTTAATACACATCGAAACATTATTGCACATGTGTAGCGTTTTTACATGATTTTGATGTAATATGTAATATCCTAAATAAAGTACACACACACACACGCATATATATATATATATACATATATATATACATATATATATATATATATATATATATATATATATATATATATATATATATATATATATGAATGAGAGGGCTTGGACAGCCAAGTTCGAATTCCACTCGAATCCATTACATTCAATTACGTGCTAATTCTCTCTCCTGCCACGGGTAATTATCAGGGTAGATTAGGTTCTATAGCCTTGGATGGAAATTGTCTATGAGAAGGACAACTCTGAATTCAAAATCTGCGGAAGGTTGTTTGGAGACATTGTGGCACATTGTCTGCCTGTTATTTTATTCCCAAAAATATAACAAAACTAGCCTGGCATTGCCTAAAGTATTACGAAAGTTGAAATATTTATTATAAACAAAGAAAAGACAATCACTATTCTTCTCTGCAGCAATGAATCCTGGGACATTTCCTAGCAGCAAATTCTGACAATTATGTTATGACATTTTTTTATGTTATAAAAAGAAAGTATAAACATAAAAAATGTCATAAAATAATTGTTGGAATTTGTCCATTTCATAATGTATAACGTCATTTGTTTACATTTGGATACGCATCTAGTATATATGAATGTATGGGAGAAAATCATGGAGAATTTGAAGTTTAAAAACAGTAAAATCGACCTTGCTAACCGAAGCGCTCCTATGTGGCTCAATCGGTAAAAGCACGTCAGGCTATATGACGGTTCCGTATAGGAGACAAGTACGATTGCTGTCGGAGGACGCATATTTTCTATGAAAATTCCTCGGACATTCAGGCCGCTAAATGTCGTTAATACTATTTATTATAAAAAGAGCATTTGCTTAAATATTTTATCTATAAAACAAGCGTATAAACATAAAAAATTAAAAATACATTTTAGAATTAAAATCAGTATTGTTGAAATTTCGTGAATGGTTTTGATTATAAAAGTCTTACTAATTAATCCAATGATACTTGCCCGTAAATAAAACATACCCAACGGTAATCGGAACTCGTCTCTTCGATTAACAATTCCCAGCCCTTATCCAACCGCATATTCAAGATTACCGCACGTTGTATTCATAAGCCACAATCCATGTAGGTACTGACCAGGCTCTACATTGCTTAACTTTGTTGATACAAAGCAAAGGGTACTGTTATATAATAACAGTTCTCCTGTATGGCAGTGAATGCTGGAAAATCTCGCCATAGATGAATTGACCTGAAGCAAGAGAAATGTACCATCTAGTTTCAAACCATGCTTTACGTTGCTTAACCGGTGATCGTACGGGAACTAGTGTTTTAATGTCATAACGCCGTAAGCCGGAAACATTAAGATTAAATGTAGTTGAAGCATATTATACTAAGATGAAGAAGCAACAAAGTTTGTGTGCATGAATGACAAATATGCGACAAAGATGGGTGGCAAAGAATCAAATGTCGCTTAGAGCTATAAGGGTCACGATATTGTGGAGAGCCAGGATCCCCAACGTCCTGTAGAGAGCGGACACAAGAAAAATAAATAACATCGTCTCCATCTAAAAAGGTCCATCCATTTTTCTTGGTTACACTAGCCAGGATAGATAAGTAGATTTTCTATTACCAACGAGAAAACTGATAAGTATAGGACATTTGAAATAGACGTTAGATTGCTTTATGAGAACTAAATGTTACTTCTGAATGAGCTAATTATGTCTTACCTGTGTCCATGTCCTGAATTGACAAACCGAGTCCAATATATGCTAAACGACGCTCAACGATTTTAACAAGTCGCAAGATGACAGTTATCGATAACATTAGCACCTTTCCATTGGCCATTTTACCGTCTGGATATTGATTACTCAATCGATTGGAACATTTGTAGGGCATATATTGAAGTAAGAAATGGACAGGAAAATGCTTCTCCAGCCTGGCCGTTGTCGGATTTATGGGGACGTGAGTGACCCGTAGCTATCTATCAATAGATAAATATATACACTTGCATTCATATAAGTTTCTCTACTTTGATGCGGTTTTTACCAATGTCAGATGGCAAAGTAGGATTTGAGTAAGACGATCCTCAGTGTCTATTTCACAGTGGACGCTTATATTGATAAAGGCGGGGAAAACAGTGTAAATGCGGAGAGGTTTACATTTAAATTTATTAAATGCTGGCGTCCAATTTGACTATAGATGCACAACCTAGACGACCTCATTTAACATCTTCTTGCTTCTTCTTCTCGCTTCTTCTTCTCGCTTCTTTTTATTGTTTCTTCTGCTCGTATTCTTCTCTTCTCGCTTCTTTTTCTTGTTTCTTTTTCTCGATTCTTCTTCTTCTTCTTCTTCTTGTTTCTTCTTGTCTCTTCTTCTTGTTTCTTCTTGTCCCTTCTTCTTCTCGATTCTTTTTCTTGTTTCTTCTTCTCGCTTCTTATTCACGCTTCTTTTTCTTGTTTCTTCTTCTCGTTTCTTTTTCTTCTCGCTTCTTTTTCTTGTTTTTTCTTTTCGCTTCTTCTCGCTTCTTTTTCTTGTTTCTTCTTCTCCCTTCTTCTTCTCGCTTCTTTTTCTTCTCGCATCTTTTTCTTGTTTCTTCTTCTTGCTTCTTCTTCTCGCTTCTTTTTCTTGTTTCTACTTCTCGCTACTTCTTTTTATCCCTTCTATTTCTTGATTCTTCTTCCCACTTCTTCTTCTTTTCGCTTCTTTTTCTTCTTCTCGCTTCTTTTTCTCGCTTCTTGTTCTCGCTTCTTTTTGTTGTTTCTTCTTCTCGCTTCTTTTAGCTTGTTCTTCTCTCTTCTTCTTCTTCTCACTTCTTCTTCTCGCTTCTTTTTCTTGTTTCTTCTTCTCGCTTCTTCTTCTCGCTTCTTCTTCTTCTTCTCGCTTCTTTTTCTTGTTTCTTCTACTCGCTTTTTTTTTCTCGCTTATTTTCTTCTCGCTTCTTTTCTTCTTGCTTCTTTTCTTTTTTCTTCTTCTCACCTCTTCTTCTTCTCGCTTCTTTTTCTTCTCGCTTCTTTTCTTGTTTCTTCTTCTCCCTTCTTCTTCTTCTCTCTTCTTTTTCCTGTTTCTTCTTCTCGCTTCTTCTTCTCGCTTCTTTTTCTTGTTTCTTCTTCTCGCTACTTCTATTCGATTCTTTTTCTTGTTGTTTCTTCTCGTTTCTTTTTCTTCTCGCTTCTTTTTCTTGTTTCTTCTTCTCGCTTCTCCTTCTTCTTCCCGCTTCTTTTTCTTGTTTCTTCTTTTCGCTTCTTCTCGCTTCTTCCTCTTCTCGCTTCTTTTTCTTGTTTCCTCTACTCGCTTCTTTTTTTCTCGCTTCTTTTTCTTCTCGCTTCTTTTCTTGTTTCTTCTTCTCACTTCTTCTTCTCGTTTCTTTTTATTCTCGTTTCTTTTCTTGTTTCTTCTTCTCGCTTTTCTTCTCGCTTCTTTTTCTTGTTTCTTCTTCTCGCTTCTTTTTTTCTCGCTTCTTTTTATTCTCGTTTCTTTTCTTGTTTCTTCTTCTCGCTTCTTCTTCACGCTTCTTTTTCTTGTTTCTTCTTGTACATTCTTCTTCTCGCTTCTTTTACTTGTTTCTTCTTCTTGCTTCCTCTTCTCGCTTCTTTCTCTTGTTTCTTCTTCTCGCTTCTTCTATTCTCTTCTCGTTCTTGTTTCTTCTTCTCGTTTCTTTTTCTCCTCGCTACTTTTTCTTGTTTATTCTTCTCGCTTCTTCTTCTTCTCGCTTCTTTTTCGTGATTCTTCTTCTCGCTTCTTCTTCTCGTTTCTTTTTCTTGTTTCTTCTTCTCGCTTCTTCTTTTTATCCCTTCTATTTCTTGATTCTTCTTCCCACCTCTTCTTCTTTTCGATTCTTTTTCTTCTCCTCGCTTCTTCTTCTCGCTTCTTCTTCTCGCATCTTTATCTTGTTTCTTCTTCTCGCTTCTTATCGCTTCTCCTTCTTCTTCTCGCTTCTTTTTCTTGTTTCTTCTCCTCGCTTCTTCTATTCGCTTCTTTTTCTTGTTTCTTCTTCTCGTTACTTTTTCTTCTCGCTTCATTTTCTTGTTTCTACTTCTCGGTTTTCCTTCTTCTTCACGCTCCTTTTTCTTTTTTCTTCTCACTTCTTCTTCTTACTTCTTTTTCTTGTTTCTTCTCGCTTCTTTTCTTGTTTCTTCTTCTCACTGCTTCTTCTTCTCGCTTCTTTTTCTTGTTTCTTCCCCTGGCTTATTCTTCTTCTCGCTTCTTTTTCTTGTTTCTTCTTCTCCCTTATTTTTCTCGTTTTTTTTTCATGTTATATTCTTTTCCCTTCTTCTCGCTTCTTTTTCTTGTTCTTCTTCTCCCTTCTACTTCTCGATTCTTCTTCTTCTCACTTCTTTTTCTGGTTTCTTCGTCTCGCTTCTTCTTTTTATCCCTTCTATTTCTTGATTCTTCTTCCAACTTTTCTTTTTGCTTCTTTTTATTCTTCTCGCTTCTTCTTCTCTCTTCTTCTATTCGCTTCTTTTTCTTGTTTCTTCTTCTCTTTTCTCATTCTTCTCGCTTCTTTTTCTTGTTTCTTCTTCTCGCTTCTCCTTCTTCTCCCTTCTCCTTTTTATCCCTTCTATTTCTTGATTCTTCTTCCCACTTCTTCTTCTTTTCGATTCTTCTTCTTCTCGCATCTTTTTCTTGTTTCTACTTCTCGCTTCTTCTGTTTATCCCTTCTATTTCTTGATTCTTCTTCCCACTTCTTCTTCTTTTCGCTTCTTTTTCTTCTTCTCGCTTCTTTTTCTCGCTTCTTTTTGTTGTTTCTTCTTCTCGCTTCTTTTCGGTTGTTCTTCTCTCTTCTTCTTCTTCTCACTTCGTCTTCTTCTCGCTTCTTTTTCTTGTTTCTTCTTCTCGCTTCTTCTTCTCGCTTCTTCTTCTTCTTCTTCTCGCTTCTTTTTCTTGTTTCTTCTACTCGCTTTTTTTCTCGCTTATTTTCTTCTCGCTTCTTTTCTTCCCGCTTCTTTTCTTCTCGCTCCTATTCTTTTTTCTTCTTCTCACTTCTTCTTCTTCTCGCTTCTTTTTCTTCTCGCTTCTTTTCTTGTTTCTTCTTCTCGCTTCTTCTTGTCTCTTCTTTTTCCTGTTTCTTCTTATCGCTTCTTCTTCTCGCTTCTTTTTCTTGTTTCTTCTTCTCGCTACATCTATTCGCATCTTTTTCTTGTTTCTTCTTCTCGTTTCTTTTTCTTCTCCCTTCTTTTTCTTGTTTCATCTTCTCGCTTCTCCTACTTCTTCTCCCTTCTTTTTCTTTTTTCTTATTTCTTCTTCTTGCCTCTTTTTCTTTTTTCTTCTCGCTTCTTCTCCTTCTCGCTTCTTTTCTTGTTTCTTCTTCTCACTTCTTCTTCTCACTTCTTTTTCTTGTTTCTACTTCTCGCTTCTTCTTCTCGCTTCATTTTCTTGCTTCTTCTATTCGTTTCTTCTATTCGATTCTTTTTCTTGTTGTTTCTTCTCGTTTCTTTTTCTTCTCGCTTCTTTTTCTTGTTTCTTCTACTCGCTTTTTTTCTCGCTTATTTTCTTCTCGCTTCTTTTCTTCCCGCTTCTTTTCTTCTCGCTCCTTTTCTTTTTTCTTCTTCTCACTTCTTCTTCTTCTCGCTTCTTTTTCTTCTCGCTTCTTTTCTTGTTTCTTCTTCTCGCTTCTTCTTGTCTCTTCTTTTTCCTGTTTCTTCTTATCGCTTCTTCTTCTCGCTTCTTTTTCTTGTTTCTTCTTCTCGCTACATCTATTCGCATCTTTTTCTTGTTTCTTCTTCTCGTTTCTTTTTCTTCTCCCTTCTTTTTCTTGTTTCATCTTCTCGCTTCTCCTACTTCTTCTCGCTTCTTTTTCTTTTTTCTTATTTCTTCTTCTTGCCTCTTTTTCTTTTTTCTTCTCGCTTCTTCTCCTTCTCGCTTCTTTTCTTGTTTCTTCTTCTCACTTCTTCTTCTCTCTTCTTTTTCTTGTTTCTACTTCTCGCTTCTTCTTCTCGCTTCATTTTCTTGCTTCTTCTATTCGTTTCTTCTATTCGATTCTTTTTCTTGTTGTTTCTTCTCGTTTCTTTTTCTTCTCGCTTCTTTTTCTTGTTTCTTCTTCTCGCTTCTCCCTCTTCTTCCCGCTTCTTTTTCTTGTTGTTTCTTCTCGTTTCTTTTTCTTCTCGCTTCTTTTTCTTGTTTCTTCTTCTCGCTTCTCCCTCTTCTTCCCGCTTCTTTTTCTTGTTTCTTCTTTTCGCTTCTTCTCGCTTCTTTTTCTTGTTTCTTCTTCTCCCTTCTTCTTCTCACTTCTTTTTATTCTCGTTTCTTTTCTTGTTTCTTCTTCTCGCTTCTTCTTCTCGTTTCTTTTTATTCTCGTTTCTTTTCTTGTTTCTTCTTCTCGCTTCTTCTTCTCGCTTCTTTTTCTTGTTTCTTCTACTCGCTTCTTTTTTTCTCGCTTCTTTTTCTTCTCGCTTCTTTTCTTGTTTCTTCTTAAAATTTCTTCGTCTCGTTTCTTTTTATTCTCGCTTCTTATCGCTTCTTATTCTCTCTTCTTCTTCTCGCTTCTTCTTCTCGCTTCTTCTTCTTCTTCTCGCTTCTTTTTCTTGTTTCTTCTTCGCGCTTCTTCTTCTCGCTTCTTTTTCTTGTTTCTTCTTCTCGCTTCTTCTATTCGCTTCTTTTTCTTGTTTCTTCTACTCGTTACTTTTTCTTCTCGCTTCATTTTCTTGTTTCTACTTCACGGATTTCCTTCTTCTTCTCGCTCCTTTTTCTTTTTTCTTCTCACTTCTTCTTCTTACTTCTTTTTCTTGTTTCTTCTCGCTTCTTTTCTTGTTTCTTCTTCTCGCTTCTTTTTCTTGTTTCTTCCCCTCGCTTATTCTTCTTCTCGCTTCTTTTTCTTGTTTCTTCTTCTCCCTTTTTTTTCTCGTTTTTTTTTCATGTTTATTCTTTTCCCTTCTTCTCGCTTCTTTTTCTTGTTCTTCTTCTCCCTTCTACTCCTCGATTCTTCTTCTTCTCGCTTCTTTTTCTTGTTTCTTCGTCTCGCTTCTTCTTTTTTTCCCTTCTATTTCTTGATTCTTCTTCCAACGTCTTCTTTTTGCTTCTTTTTATTCTTCTCGCTTCTTCTTCTCTCTTCTTCTATTCGCTTCTTTTTCTTGTTTTTTCTTCTCTTTTCTCATTCTTCTCGCTTCTTTTTCTTGTTTCTTCTTCTCGCTTCTCTTTCTTCTCCCTTCTCCTTTTTATCCCTTCTATTTCTTGATTCTTCTTCCCACCTCTTCTTCTTTTCGCTTCTTTTTCTTCTCGCTTCTTCTTCCCGCTTCTTGTTCTCGCTTCTTTTTCTTGTTTCTTCTCTCTTCTTCTTCTCGCTTCTTCTCTCTTCTTCTTCTCCCTTCTTTTTCTTGTTTCTTCTTCTCGCTTCTTCTTCTCGCTTCTTCTTCTTCTTCTCGCTTTTTTTCTTGTTACTTCTTCTCACTTCTTCTTCTCGCTTCTTTTTATTCTCTTTTCTTTTCTTGTTTCTTCTGCTCGTTTCTTCTTTTCGCTTCTTCTTCTCGCTTCTTCTTCTTCTCGCTTCTTCTTCTTGTTTCTTCTACTCGCTTCTTTTTTTTCTCGCTTCTTTTTCTTCTCGCTTCTTTACTTTTTTCTTCTTCAAACTGCTACTTCTCGCGTCTTTTTCTTCTCGCTTATTTCCTTGTTTATTCTTCTCGCTTCTTCTTCTTGGTTCTTCTTCTCGTTTCTTCTTCTTCTTCTCGCTTCTTTTCTTGTTTCTTCTTCTCGCTTCTTCTTCTTCTCGCTTCTTTTTCTTGTTTCTTCTTCTCGCTTCTTCTATTCGCTTCTTTTTCTTGTTTCTTCTTTTGGTTTCTTTTTCTTCTCGCGTTTATTCTTGATTCTCCTTCTCGCTTCTCCTTCTTCTTTTCGCTTCTTTTTCTTGTTTCTTCTTTTCGCTTCTTCTCGCTTCCTTTTCTTGTTTCTTCTTCTCCCTTCTTCTTCTCGCTTGTTCTTCTTCTCCCTTCTTTTTCTTGTTTATTCTTCTCGCTTCTTCTTCTTCTCGCTTCTTTTTCTTGTTTCTTCGTCTCGCTTCTTCTTTTTATCCATTCTATTTCTTGATTCTTCTTCCCACTTCTTCTTCTCGCTTCTTCTTCTCGCTTCTTTTTCTTGTTTCTTCTTCTCGCTTCTTCTCGCTTCTTCTTCTCTCTTCTTCTTCTCGCTTCTTTTTCTTGTTTCTTCTTCTCGCTTCTTTTTCTTGTTACTTCTACTCGCTTCTTTTTTTTCTCGCTTCTTTTTCTTCTCGCTTCTTTTCTTGTTTCTTCTTCTGACTTCTTCTTTTTCTCGCTTCTTTTTCTTCTCGCTTCTTTTCTTGTTTATTCTTCTCGCTTCTTTTTCTTGTTTCTTCTTCTCGTTTCTTCTTCTTCTCGCTTCTTTACTTGTTTCTTCTTCTCGCTTCTTCATCTTCTCGCTTCTTTTTCTTGTTTCTTCTTCTCGCTTCTTCTATTCGCTTCTTTTTCTTGTTTCTTCTTCTCGTTACTTTTTCTGCTCGCTTCATTTTCTTGTTTCTACTTCTCGGTTTTCCTTCTTCTTCTCGCTCCTTTTTCTTTTTTCTTCTCACTTCTTCTTCTTCTCGCTTCTTTTTCTTGTTTCTTCTTCTCCCTTTTTTTTCTCGTTTTTTTTTCTTGTTTATTCTTTTCCCTTCTTCTCGCTTCTTTTTCTTGTTCTTCTTCTCCCTTCTACTTCTCGATTCTTCTTCTTCTCCCTTCTATTTCTTGTTTCTTCTTTTCGCTTTTTCTTCTTCTCGCTTCCTTTCCTTGTTTCTTCGTCTCGCTTCTTCTTTTTATCCCTTCTATTTCTTGATTCTTCTTCCAACTTCTTCTTTTTGCTTCTTTTTATTCTTCTCGCTTCTTCTTCTCTCTTCTTCTATTCGCTTCTTTTTCTTGTTTCTTCTTCTCTTTTCTTTTTCTTCTCGCTTCTTTTTCTTGTTTCTTCTTCTCGCTTCTCCTTCTTCTTCTCCCTTCGCCTTTTTATCCCTTCTATTTCTTGATTCTTCTTTCCACTTCTTTTTTTCGCTTCTTTTTCTTCTCGCTTCTACTTCCCGCTTCTTCTTCTCGCTTCTTTTTCTTGTTTCTTCACTCTTCTTCTTCTCGCTTCTTCTCTCTTCTTCTTCTCGCATCTTTTTCTTGTTTCTTCTGGTCGCTTCTTCTTCTCGCTTCTTCTTCTCGCTTTTTTTCTTGTTACTTCTTCTCACTTCTTCTTCTCGCTTCTTTTTATTCTCGTTTCTTTTCTTGTTTCTTCTGCTCGTATCTTCTTCTCGCTTCTTCTTCTCGCTTCTTCTTCTTCTCGCTTCTTCTTCTTGTTTCTTCTACTCGCTTCTTTTTTTTCTCGCTTCTTTTTCTTCTCGCTTCTTTTCTTTTTTCTTCTTCAAACTTCTTCTTCTCGCGTCTTTTTCTTCTCGCTTATTTTCTTGTTTCTACTTCTCACTTCTTCTTCTTGGTTCTTCTTCTCGTTTCTTCTTCTTCTTCTCGCTTCTTTTCTTGTTTCTTCTTCTCGCTTCTTCTTCTCGCTTCTCCTTCTTCTTCTCGCTTCTTTTTCTTGTTTCTACTTCTCGCTTCTTCTATTCGCTTCTTTTTCTTGTTTCTTCTTTTCGTTTCTTTTTCTTCTAGCGTTTTTTCTTGATTCTCCTTCTTGCATCTCCTTCTTCTTCTCGCTTCTTTTTCTTGTTTCTTCTTCTCGCTTCTTCTATTCGCTTCTTTTTCTTGTTTCTTCTTTTCGTTTCTTTTTCTTCTCGCGTTTTTTCTTGATTCTCCTTCTCGCTTCTCCTTCTTCTTTTCGCTTCTTTTTCTTGTTTCTTCTTTTCGCTTCTTCTCGCTTCCTTTTCTTGTTTCTTCTTCTCCCTTATTCTTCTCGCTTGTTCTTCTTCTCCCTTCTTTTTCTTGTTTCTTCGTCTCGACTCTTCTTCTCGCTTCTTTTTCTTGTTTCTTCGTCTTGCTTCTTCTTTTTATCCATTCTATTTCTTGATTCTTCTTCCCACTTCTTCTTTTCGCTTCTTTTTCTTCTTCTTGCTTCTTCTTCTCGCTTCTTCTTCTCGCTTCTTTTTCTTGTTTCTTCTTGTCGCTTCTTCTCGCATCTTCTTCTCTATTCTACTTCTCGCTTCTTTTTCTTGTTTCTTCTTCTCGCTTCTTTTTTTTCTCGCTTCTTTTTCTTCTCGCTTCTTATCTTGTTTATTCTTCTAGCTTCTTTTTCTTGTTTCTTCTTCTCGTTTCTTCTTATTCACGCTTCTTTTTCTTGTTTCTTCTTCTCGCTTCTTCTATTCGCTTCTTTTTCTTGTTTCTTCTTCTCGTTACTTTTTCTTCTCGCTTCTTTTTCTTGTTTCTACTTCTCGGTTTTCCTTCTTCTTCTCGTTCCTTTTTCTTTTTTCTTCTCACTTCTTCTTCTTACTTCTTTTTCTTGTTTCTTCTCGCTTCTTTTCTTGTTTCTCCTTCTCACTGCTCCTTCTTCTCGCTTCTTTTTCTTGTTTCTTCTTCTCGTTTTTCTTCTCGCTTTTTTTTCTTGTTTATTCTTTTCGCTTCTTCTCGCTTCTTTTTCTTGTTCTTCTTCTCGCTTCTTTTCTTGTTTCTCCTTCTCGCTTCTTCTTATTCTCCCTTCTATTTCTTTTTTCTTCTTTTCGCTTCTTCTACTTCTCCCTTCTTTTTCTTGTTTCTTCGTCTCGCTTCTTCTTTTTATCCCTTCTATTTCTTGATTCTTCTTCCCACTTCTTCTTTTCGCTTCTTTTTATTCTTCTCGCTACTTCTTCTCGCTTCTTCTATTCGCTTCTTTTTCTTGTTTCTTCTTGTCTTTTCTTTTTCTTCTCACTTCTTTTTCTTGTTTCTTCTTCTCGCTTCTCCTTCTTCTTCTCCCTTCTTCTTTTTATCCCTTCTATTTCTTGATTCTTCTTCCTACTTCTTATTCTTTTACTTCTTTTTCTTGTCGCTCCTTCTTCCCGCTTCTTCTTCTTCTCGCTTTTTTTTTCTTGTTTCTTCTCTCTTCTTCTTCTCGCTTCTGCTTCTCTCTTCTTCTCGCTTCTTTTTCTTGTTTCTTCTTCTCGCTTATTCTTCTCGCTTCTTCTTCTCGCTTCTTCTTCTTCTTCTCGCTTCTTTTCTTTTTTCTTCTTCTCACTTCTTCTTCTCGCTTCTTTTTATTCTCGTTTCTTTTCTTGTTTCTTCTCCTCGTTTCTTCTTCTCGCTTCTTCTTCTCGCTTCTTCTTCTTGTTTCTTCTTCTCGCTTCTTCTTCTCGATTCTTTCTCTGTTTTTTTCTTCTCGCTTCTTCTATTCGCTTCTTGTTCTTGTTTCTTCTTCTCGTTTCTTTTTCTTCTCGCTACATTTTCTTGTTTATTCTTCTCGCTTCTTCTTCTTCTCACTTCTTTTTGTTGATTCTTCTTCTCGCTTCTTCTTCTTCTCGTTTCTTTTTCTTGTTTTTTCTTCTCGCTTCTTCTTTTTGTACCTTCTATTTCTTGATTCCTCTTCCCACCTCTTCTTCTTTTCGCTTCATTCTCTTCTTCTCGCTTCTTATTCTCGCTTCTTCTTCTCGCTTCTTTTTCTTGTTTCTTCTTCTGGCTTCTTCTCGCTTCTTCTTCTCTCTTCTTCTTCTTCTCGCTTATTCTTCTTCTCGCTTCATGTTCTTGTTCCTTCTTCTCGCTTCTTATTCTCGCTTCTTCTTCTTCTGTCTCCTTTTTCTTGTTTCTTCTACTCGCTTCTTTTTTTTCTCGCTTCTTTTTCTTCTCGCTTCTTTTCTTTTTTCTTCTTTAAACTTCTTCTTCTCGCGTCTTTTTCTTCTCGCTTCTTTTCTTGTTTCTTCTTCTCGCTTCTTCTTCTTGTTTCTTCTTCTCGTTTCTTCTTCTTCTTCTCGCTTCTTTTCTTGTTCCTTCTTCTCGCTTCTTCTTCTTCTCGCTTCTTTTTCTTGTTTCTTCTTCTCGCTTCTTTTTCTCTCTTCTTTTTCTTGTTTCTTCTTGTCCCTTCTTCTTCTTGCTTCTTTTACTTGTTTCTTCTTCTCACTTCTTCTTCTCGCTTCTTTTTCTTGTTTCTACTTCTCGCTTCCTCTTCTGACTTCTTTTTCTTGTTTCTTCTTCTCGCCTCTTCTATTTGCTTCTTTTTACTTCTTCTCGTTTCTTTTTCTTCTCGCTTCTTTTTCTTGTTTCTTCTTCTCGCTTCTCCTTCTTCTTCTCGCTTCTTTTTCATGTTTCTTCTTTTCGCTTCTTCTCGCTTCTTTTTCTTGTTTCTTCTTCTCACTTCTTCTTCTCGCTTCTTCTTCTTCTTCTTCTCGTTTCTTTGTCTTGTTTCTTCTTCTCCCTTCTTCTTCTCGCTTGTCTTTCTTGTTTCTTCTTCTCGCTTCTTCATTTTATCTCTTCTATTTCTTGATTCATCTTCCCATTTCTTCTTCTTTTCTTTTTCTTCTGTCTTCTTATTCCCGCTTCTTCTTCTCGCTTCTTTTTCTTGTTTCTTCTTCTCGCTTCTTCTTCTCTCTTCTTCTTCTCGCTTCTTTTTCTTGTTTCTTCTTCTCGCTTCTTCTTCTCGCTTCTTCTTCTCGCTTCTTTTCTTGTTTCCTCTTCTAACTTCTTCTTCTTCTCGCTTCTTTTTCTTCTCGCTTCTTTTCTTGTTTCTTCTTCTCGCTTCTTCTTCTTGTTTCTTCTGCTCGTTTCTTCTTCTTCTCGCTTCTTTGCTTGTTTCTTCTTCTCGCTTCTTCTTCTTCTCGCTTCTTTTTATGTTTCTTCTTCTCCCTTCTTTATCTCGCTTGTTTTTCTTGTTTCTTCTTGTCCCTTCTTCTTCTTCTCGCTTCTTTTTCTTGTTTCTTCTTCTCGCTTCTTCTTCTCGCTTCTTTTTCTTGTTTCTTCTTCTCGCTTATTCTATTCGCTTCTTTTTCTTGTTTCTTCTTTTCGTTTCTTTTTCTTCTCGCTTCTTCTTCTTTTCGCTTCTTTTTCTTGTTTCTTCTTTTCGCTTCTTCTCGATTCCTTTTCTTGTTTCTTCTTCTCGCTTCTTCTTCTCGCTTCTTTTTCATGTTTCTTCGTCTCGCTTTTTCTTTTTATCCCTTCTATTTCTTGATTCTTCTTCCCACTTCTTCTTTTTGCTTCTTTTTCTTCTTCTTGCTTCTTCTTCTCACTTCTTCTTCTCGCTTCTTTTTCTTGTTTCTTCTTCTCGCTTCTTCTCGTTTCTTCTTCTCTTTTCTTCTTCTTCTCGCTTATACTTTTTCTCGCTTCTTTTTCTTTTTTCTTCTTCTCGCTTCTTTTTCTTGTTTCTTCTACTCGCTTCTTTTTTTTCTCGCTTCTTTTTTCTTCTCGCTTCTTTTCTTGTTTCTTCTTCTCGCTTTTTTTTCTTGTTTCTTCTTCTCGTTTCTTCTTCTCGTTTCTTGTTTCTTCTCGCATCTTCTTCTTCTCGCTTCTTTTTCTTGTTTCTTCTTCTCGCTTCTTCTCGCTTCTTTTTCTTGTTTCTTCTTCTCGTTACTTTTTCTTCACGCTTCTTTTTCTTGTTTCTACTTCTCAGTTTTCCGTCTTTTTCTCGCTCCTTTTTCTTTTTTCTTCTCACTTCTTCTTATTTCTTTTCTTGTTTCTTCTCGCTTCTTTTCTTTTCTTCTTCTCACTGCTTCTTCTTCTCGCTTCTTTTTCTCGTTTCTTCTCCTCGCTTATTCTTCTTCTCGCTTCTTTTTCTTGTTTCTTCTTCTCGCTTTTTCTTCTCGCTTCTATTTCTTGTTTATTCTTTTCGCTTCTTCTCGCTTCTTTTTCTTGTTCTACTACTCACTTCTACTTCTTGCTTCTACTTCTTCTCCTTCTCCCTTCTATTTCTTGTTACTTCTTTTCGTTTCTTCTTCTTCTCGCTTCTTTTTCTTGTTTCTTCTTCTCGCTTCTTCTTCTCTCTTCTTCTTCTCGCTTCTTTTTCTTGTTTCTTCTTCTCGCTTCTTCTTCTCGCTTCTTCTTCTCGCTTCTTTTCTTGTTTCCTCTTCTAACTTCTTCTTCTTCTCGCTTCTTTTTCTTCTCGCTTCTTTTCTTGTTTCTTCTTCTCGCTTCTTCTTCTTGTTTCTTCTGCTCGTTTCTTCTTCTTCTCGCTTCTTTGCTTGTTTCTTCTTCTCGCTTCTTCTTCTTCTCGCTTCTTTTTATGTTTCTTCTTCTCCCTTCTTTATCTCGCTTGTTTTTCTTGTTTCTTCTTGTCCCTTCTTCTTCTTCTCGCTTCTTTTTCTTGTTTCTTCTTCTCGCTTCTTCTTCTCGCTTCTTTTTCTTGTTTCTTCTTCTCGCTTATTCTATTCGCTTCTTTTTCTTGTTTCTTCTTTTCGTTTCTTTTTCTTCTCGCTTCTTCTTCTTTTCGCTTCTTTTTCTTGTTTCTTCTTTTCGCTTCTTCTCGATTCCTTTTCTTGTTTCTTCTTCTCGCTTCTTCTTCTCGCTTCTTTTTCATGTTTCTTCGTCTCGCTTTTTCTTTTTATCCCTTCTATTTCTTGATTCTTCTTCCCACTTCTTCTTTTTGCTTCTTTTTCTTCTTCTTGCTTCTTCTTCTCACTTCTTCTTCTCGCTTCTTTTTCTTGTTTCTTCTTCTCGCTTCTTCTCGTTTCTTCTTCTCTTTTCTTCTTCTTCTCGCTTATACTTTTTCTCGCTTCTTTTTCTTTTTTCTTCTTCTCGCTTCTTTTTCTTGTTTCTTCTACTCGCTTCTTTTTTTTCTCGCTTCTTTTTTCTTCTCGCTTCTTTTCTTGTTTCTTCTTCTCGCTTTTTTTTCTTGTTTCTTCTTCTCGTTTCTTCTTCTCGTTTCTTGTTTCTTCTCGCATCTTCTTCTTCTCGCTTCTTTTTCTTGTTTCTTCTTCTCGCTTCTTCTCGCTTCTTTTTCTTGTTTCTTCTTCTCGTTACTTTTTCTTCACGCTTCTTTTTCTTGTTTCTACTTCTCAGTTTTCCGTCTTTTTCTCGCTCCTTTTTCTTTTTTCTTCTCACTTCTTCTTATTTCTTTTCTTGTTTCTTCTCGCTTCTTTTCTTTTCTTCTTCTCACTGCTTCTTCTTCTCGCTTCTTTTTCTCGTTTCTTCTCCTCGCTTATTCTTCTTCTCGCTTCTTTTTCTTGTTTCTTCTTCTCGCTTTTTCTTCTCGCTTCTATTTCTTGTTTATTCTTTTCGCTTCTTCTCGCTTCTTTTTCTTGTTCTACTACTCACTTCTACTTCTTGCTTCTACTTCTTCTCCTTCTCCCTTCTATTTCTTGTTACTTCTTTTCGTTTCTTCTTCTTCTCGCTTCTTTTTCTTGATTCTTCGTCTCGCTTCTTCTTTTTATCCCTTCTATTTCTTGATTCTTTTTCCCACTTCTTCTTTTCGCTTCTTTTTCTTCTTCTCGCTTCTTCTTCTCGCTTCTTCTATTCGCTTCTTTTTCTTGCTTCTTCTTCTCTTTTCTTTTTCTTCTCGCTTCTTTTTCTTGTTTCTTCTTCTCGCTTCTTCTTCTTCTCGCTTCTTTTTCTTGTTTCTTCTCCTCGCTTCTTCTCGCTTCTTTTTCTTGTTTCTTCTCCTCGCTTCTTCTTCTCACTTCTTCTTCTTTCTTCTTTTTCTTGTTTCTTCTACTCGCTTCTTTTTTTTCTCGCTTCTTTTTCTTCTCGGCTCTTTTCTTGTTACTTCTCCTCACTACTTTTTCTTCTCGCTTCTTTTTCTTCTCGCTTCTTTTCTTGTTTCTTCTTCTCGCTTCTTCTTCTTGTTTCTTCTGCACGTTTCTTCTTCTTCTCTCTTCTTTTCTTGTTTCTTCTTCTCGCTTCATCTTCTTCTCGCTTATTTTTCTTGTCTCTTCTTCTCGCTTCTTTTTCTTGTTTCTTCTTGTCCCTTCTTCTTCTTCTCCCTTCTTTTTCTTGTTTCTTCTTCTCCCTTCTTCTTCAAGCTTCTTTTTCTTGTTTCTTCTTCTCGCTTCTTCTATTCCCTTCTTTTTCTTGTTTCTTCTTCTTCTCGTTTCTTTTTCTACTCGCTTCTGTTTCTTGTTTCTTCTTCTCGCTTGTCCTTCTTCTTCTCGCTTCTTTTTCTTGTTTCTTCTTTTCGCTTCTTCTCGCTTCTTCTTCTTGTTTCTTCTTCTCCCTTCTTCTTCTCGCTTCTTCTTCTTCTCGTTTCTATTTTTTGTTTCTTCTTCTCGCTTCTTTTTCTTGTTTCTTCGTCTGGCTTCATCTATTTATCCCTTCTATTTCTTGATTCTTCTCCCCACTTCTTCTTTTCGCTTCTTTTTCTTCTTCTCACTTCTTCTTCTCGCTTCTTCTTCTCGCTTCTTTTTCTTGTTTCTTCTTCTCGCTTCTTCTCGCTTCTTCTCGCTTCTTCTCGCTTCTTCTCGCTTCTTCTTCTCTCTTCTTCTTCTTCTCACTTCTTCTTTTTCTCTCTTTTTTTTCTTGTTTCTTCTTCTCGCATCTTCTCGCTTCTTCTTATTCTTTTCGCTTCTTTTTCTTGTTTCTTCTACTCGCTTCTTTTTATTCTCGCTTGTTTCTTCTTCTCGCTTCTTCTTCTTGTTTCTTCTTCTCGTTTCTTCTTCTTCTCGCTTCTTTTCTTGTTTCTTCTTCTCCCTTCTTCTATTCGCTTCTTTTCTTGTTTCTTCTTTTCGTTTCTTTTTCTTCTCGCTTCTTTTTCTAGTTTCTTCTTCTCGCTTCTCCTTCTCGCTACTTTTTCTTTTTTCTTCTCACTCCTTCTTCTTCTTACTTCTTTTTCTTGTTTCTTCTCGCTTCTTTTCTTGTTTCTTCTTCTCGCTTCTTCTTTTTCTCGCTTCTTTTTTTGTTTCTAGTTCTCGCTTCTTCTTCTCGCTTCTTTTTCTTGTTTCTTCTTCTTGTTTCTTCTTCTTGCTTCTTTTTCTTGTTTCTTATTCTCGCTTATCCTCTTCTTCTCGCTTCTTTTTCTTGTTTCCTCTTCCCGCTTCTTCTTCCTTCTTTTTCTTGTTTCTTATTCTCGCTTCTCCTTCTTCATCTCGCTTCTTTTTCTTGTTTCCTCTTCCCGCTTCTTCTTCTCGCTTCTTTTCTTGTTTCTTCTCGCTTCTTCTTCTTCTCGCTTCTTTTGTTTCTTCTCGCTTCTTTTCTTCTCGCTTCTTTTTCTTGTTTCTTCTTCTCACTTCTTCTTCCTGCTTTTTTTCTTGTTTCTTCTTCTCGCTTCTTCTTTTTATCCCTTCTATTTCTTGATTCTTCTTCCCACTTATTCTTCTTTTCGCTTCTTTTTCTTATTCTCGCTTTTCCTTCTCGCTTCTTCTTCTCGCTTCTTCTTCTCGCTTCTTTTTCTTGTTTCTTATTCTCGCTTCTTCTCCCTTCTTCTTCTCTCTTCTTCTTCTCGCTTCTTCTTCTTCTCGCTTCTTTTTCTTGTTTCTTCTTCTCGCTTCTTCTTCTTCTTCTCGCTTCTTTTTCTTCTTTCTTCTCCTCGCTTCTTCTTCTACTTCTCGCTTCTTTTTCTTCTTTCTTCTACTCGCTTCTTTTTTTTTTCGCTTCTTTTTCTTCTCGGTTCTTTTCTTCTTTCTTCTTCTCACTTCTTTTTCTTCTCGCTTCTTTTATGTTATTCTTCTCGCTTCTTCTTCTTTCTTCTTCTCGTTTCTTCTTCTTCTTCTCGCTTCTTTTCTTGTTTCTTCTCGTTTCTTCTTCTTCTCGCTTCTTTTCTTGTTTCTTCTTATCGCTTCTTCTTCTTCTCGCTTCTTTTTCTTGTTTCTTCTTCTCGCTTGTTCTATTCGATTCTTTTTCTTGTTTCTTCTTCTCTTTTCTTTTTCTTCTCGCTTTTTTTCTTGTTTCTTCTTCTAGCTTCTCCTTTTTCTTCTCGCTTCTTTTTCTTTTTTCTTGTCACTTCTTCTTCTTGCTTCTTATTTTTGTTTCTTTTTCTCGCTTCTTTACTTGTTTCTTCTTCTCGCTTCTTCTTCTTCTCGCTTCTTTTCCTTGTTTCTTCTCCTCGCTTCTTCTACTTCTCGCTTCTTTTTCTTGTTTCTTCTTCTCCCTTCTTCTTGTTATCCCTTCTATTTCTTGATTCTTCTTACCACTTCTTCTCGCTTCTTTTTCTTGTTTCTTCTTTCTTCTTCTCGCTTCTTCTTCTTCTCGCTTCTTTTTCTTGTTTCTTCTCGCTTCTTCTTCTCGCTTCTTCTTCTTCTCGATTCTTTTTCTTGTTTCTTCTTCTCACTTCTTCTTCTCGCTTCTTTTTCTTGTTTCTTTTTCTCGCTTCTTCTTTTAATCCATTCTATTTCTTGATTCTTCTTCCCACTTCTTCTTCTTTTCGCTTCTTTTTCTTCTTCTCGCTTCTTCTTCTCGCTTCTTTTTCTTGTTTCTTCTTCTCGCTTCTTCTTCTCTCTTCTTCTTCTCGCTTCTTCTTCTTCTCGCTTCTTTTTCTTGTTTCTTCTTCTCGCTTCTTCTCGCTTCTTCTTCTTCTCACTTCTTTTTCTTGTTTCTTCTTCTCGCTTCTTCTTCTCGCTTCTTCTTCTTCTCGCTTCTTTTCTTGTTTCTTCTTCTCGCTTCTTCTTCTTGTTTCTTCTTCTCGCTTCTTTTTCTTCTCGCTTCTTTTTCTTCTCGCTTCTTCTTCTTATCGCTTCTTCTTCTTCTCGCTTCTTTTTCTTGTTTCTTCTTCTCGCTTCTTCATTTGCTTCTTTTTCTTGTTTCTTCTTCTTGTTTCTTTTTCTTCTCGCTTCTTTTTCTTGTTTCTTCTTCTCTCTTCATTCTTCTTCTCGCTTCTTTTTCTTGTTTCTTCTTCTCGCTTCTTCTTCTTCTTCTCGCTTCTTTTTCTTCTTTCTTCTCCTCGCTTCTTCTTCTACTTCTCGCTTCTTTTTCTTCTTTCTTCTACTCGCTTCTTTTTTTTTTTCGCTTCTTTTTCTTCTCGGTTCTTTTCTTCTTTCTTCTTCTCACTTCTTTTTCTTCTCGCTTCTTTTATGTTATTCTTCTCGCGTCTTCTTCTTCTTTCTTCTTCTCGTTTCTTCTTCTTCTTCTCGCTTCTTTTCTTCTTTCTTCTCGTTTCTTCTTCTTCTCGCTTCTTTTCTTGTTTCTTCTTATCGCTTCTTCTTCTTCTCGCTTCTTTTTCTTGTTTCTTCTTCTCGCTTGTTCTATTCGATTCTTTTTCTTGTTTCTTCTTCTCTTTTCTTTTTCTTCTCGCTTCTTTTTCTTGTTTCTTCTTCTAGCTTCTCCTTTTTCTTCTCGCTTCTTTTTCTTTTTTCTTGTCACTTCTTCTTCTTGCTTCTTATTTTTGTTTCTTTTTCTCGCTTCTTTACTTGTTTCTTCTTCTCGCTTCTTCTTCTTCTCGCTTCTTTTCCTTGTTTCTTCTCCTCGCTTCTTCTACTTCTCGCTTCTTTTTCTTGTTTCTTCTTCTCCCTTCTTCTTGTTATCCCTTCTATTTCTTGATTCTTCTTACCACTTCTCGCTTCTTTTTCTTGTTTCTTCTTTCTTCTTCTCGCTTCTTCTTCTTCTCGCTTCTTTTTCTTGTTTCTTCTCGCTTCTTCTTCTCGCTTCTTCTTCTTCTCGATTCTTTTTCTTGTTTCTTCTTCTCACTTCTTCTTCTCGCTTCTTTTTCTTGTTTCTTTTTCTCGCTTCTTCTTTTAATCCATTCTATTTCTTGATTCTTCTTCCCACTTCTTCTTCTTTTCGCTTCTTTTTCTTCTTCTCGCTTCTTCTTCTCGCTTCTTTTTCTTGTTTCTTCTTTTCGCTTCTTCTCGCTTCTTCTTCTCTCTTCTTCTTCTCGCTTCTTCTTCTTCTCGCTTCTTTTTCTTGTTTCTTCTTCTCGCTTCTTCTCGCTTTTTCTTCTTCTCACTTCTTTTTCTTGTTTCTTCTTCTCGCTTCTTCTTCTCGCTTCTTCTTCTTCTCGCTTCTTTTTCTTCTCGCTTCTTTTCTTGTTTCTTCTTCTCGCTTCTTCTTCTTGTTTCTTCTTCTCGTTTCTTCTTCTCGCTTCTTTTTCTTCTCGCTTCTTCTTCTTATCGCTTCTTCTTCTTCTCGCTTCTTTTTCTTGTTTCTTCTTCTCGCTTCTTCATTCGCTTCTTTTTCTTGTTTCTTCTTCTTGTTTCTTTTTCTTCTCGCTTCTTTTTCTTGTTTCTTCTTCTCGCTTCATTCTTCTTCTCGCTTCTTTTTCTTGTTTCTTCTTCTCGTTTCTTCTTCTTCTCGCTTCTTTTTCTTGATTTTTCTTCTCGTTTCTTCTTCTCGCTTCTTTTTCTTCTTTCTTCTTCTCGCTTCTTCTATTCGTTTCTTTTGTTTCTTCTTCTCGTTTCTTTTTCTTCTCACTTCTTTTTCTTGTTTCTTCTCGCTTCTCCTTCTTCTTCTCGCTTCTTTTTCTTGTTTCTTCTTCTCGCTTCTTCTATTCCCTTCTTTTTCTTCTTTCTTCTTCTCGCTTCTTCTTCTTCTCGCTTCTTTTTCTTCTCGCCTCTTTTTTCTTCTGTTTTCTTAATCTTCTCGCTTCTTCTACTTCTTTTTCCTTCATTTAATTCCCGGTTTTCCTCTCATCTTTTCTTTTTCTCGTCTCTTCATCATTCTTCTTTTCGATTCTTCTTCTTCTTCTTCTTCTTCTTCTATGAATTTGGCGATCATGAATCACCACAATTTTTTGAAGCTCTTAATAAATGCTATTCTTTTTCTAGCTCCCCTAAACATGGTTCCGCAATACATTTACTCACGATCGTTTCTTTTTCATTCCGTTTCTCTTGTCACTATGAATTTTCCAAGCCCTCTTTCCTCATTATAGCCACTATGAATTTTAAACTCTCTCTTACTGATGTTAATATAAGCTTTATTTTGTTTCCTTTTTCTCTAATACATCATTGTTGCTCACACTTTTCGCTCATGTTATTCTCAGTATGCCCATATATTTTCCAGCATTTTTAATCTGCCCAGCCTTCACAGCCATATACAAGGACTCATATTATATTAAAGTTCAGCATTCTTTTCCTTGCTTCGGACGAAATTTTCGTGTTTCTTAATATTACCTTGCTTTTGCAAGGCATCATTCGCTATCTTAATACGCCTTCGGACTGTCACACTCTTTCTGTCCTCGGTTAAAAACACTTCAGAGATATTTAAATTCTTGTACTTGTTTCAATTTGATATATCTGATTTGTAATTTGCATGTTGTAATTTGCTGACAACTATGCATTCTGTCTTCGTTCAACTGAAGTTTAAAAAGAGAAATGATACATGAACCAAATTAGAACTATATTATATTCCCCTTCGTCCACCAGATTTGTATATACTCTAAAATATTCCAGATGCAACATCGATGTTTTTTGATCTCGAAAATGAAAAAAAGGAGCATGATGATAAGCAATATGGAATGGCTGATATCTGCAATTGTAATTAATTATGAGTTTTTTCGGGGAAAATCTTTTTAGTTACGGATAAGAAAAAAAAAATACCAAAACCTATGAGTTAACAGTGAGTGACTCAGCAACATTTCAAATGTCAGCAAATCAACGTTAAACTCATTCGTTCCGTTTTTATTCAATATTTCTTCTTTTGTTTATCCTTCATAATGGTATCGTTATTTCTCTTTCACATTCATTTTCGTTTCTTTTTAGTTATTTTTGCTATTTTTTCTCATTCTCTTTATCATTTTCAAAATATTTCTTTCTACTAGAAAAACATGCAAAGATAGTCAGTTTTCTTCTTCTTCTTTTTTCTTCACCATCTTCTTATTCTCCTTTATCATCCTTCATCTTCTTTTTCATCGTCTTCCACCTTCTTCTTCATCATCCTCTTTCATCTTCTTCTTCTTCTTCTTCTACTACTAATATTACTTCTTTTTCTACTTCGTTCGGCTTTTTTTTCTTCATCATCGCACTTCATTTTCATCGCCCTTCACCTTATTCTTCCTTATCTTCATTGTCTTTCACCTTCTTCTTCTTCGTCCTTCACCTTCTTCTTCCTTCACATTCTTCTTTATCGTCCTTCAACTTCTTCCTCTTCTTCGATTTCTTCTTCGTCCTTCACCTTCTTTTTCATCGTCCACCATCTTATTCTTATTCTTCATCCTCCTTCACCTTCTTCTTCTTCCTTTAATTTATTCTTCTTCTTCATAGTCCTGCTTCTTCTCCATTGTTCGTTGTCTACTAATTCTTTTCATCGCATTTCGCCTTCTTTTTTTTTCTTCGTCATTCTTCTTCCTTATCCTTCACATTCATTTTTTTTCGTCGTCGTCTTTCTTCTTCTTCTTCTTCTTCTTCTTCTTCTTCTTCTATGCTCCACCTATACGTTTATTTCTGTTCCTTTCTGGTCCATCAAAGCAGGAACAATTTCCTCCACATACCAATGATCAGACTTTCTCATGAGAAGCACCTTGCATTCTAGCTGTATGATGGATAAAAACAAAAAGATACCTCGAAAACTTGAAGAAAGAACACAATTCCCATCATGAAAACCACAGAAGCAAATCGAAAGATAGACAGATTGAAAGAATGTTTGTCACTTTTAGATTGGAAAGAATTTTAAGATAAGTAAAAATGAAAAGACAATGACAGATGATTAGAAAAAAATAACAAGATCAAAAGTATTGGAAAGGAGGTAAACATCTGTATGTTTGCGCGTAAGTAAACATATGGCCCTTTATTTATATATATATATATATATATATATATATATATATATATATATATAGATATCAAAATGTGTGAAAAGAAATAAACAGAATAGCATGTATTAAAATTAGAAGTATATATGTCAATCTATCGATATATACACACATCTATCTATCTATATATCGTTCCACCGGAACAATAGATAGATAGATAGATAGATAGATAGATAGATAGATAATGAATAAACTGAGATAGATAGATAGATAGATAGATAGATAGATATGAATAAAGACAAAAGGAAAATTTATCTTTGACAACATCCTTCATAAAATAAATATTTTAATATTTTAATTTGCAAAAGTATTTCTAAACAAATTTATGCATATATATATATACATATATATATATATATATATATATATATATATATATATATATATATATATATATATATACGACGGGGCGGATAACGATATATATGTTTTTATATATCAAGAACAAAAGAGGTATGAAAAGTGGAAAATCTTTTCGTTTCACGGATTTCATCCGATAAACTCTTAAATAACGAAATGCATCCCATTTTTTAATTATTTTCACAATATATTTGAAGTAATATAGTTTTATGTTTTGCTATATTTATGCAATAAATTGCTCAATATCAGACAAAGAGCGTATATATATATATATATATATATATATATATATATATATATATATATATATATATATATATATATATATAAGCGGATAGTCAGGGAAGACTTAGTTTTAACAATATATATATATATATATATATATATATGTGTGTGTGTGTGTTTGTGTGTGTTTGTGTGTGTGTGTGTGTATAAGTATAAGTGGGTTACTAGTTTGTGTCTAGTAAGAATAATTCTAACGCGGTGATTAATCCAGGGAGATCTCAATGTAGACCAGAGTGTATAATAATATAATAATAATAATCAAGATGAAAACCTTAAGTATTCATTTTGGTTATAATTTATTTCGTGAAACCGAAATATTCACTCTTCAGACCAACCTTTCTTAGTAAATGGGAACAATACACTGGACGGATATACTAGATTGGCAGGGGTAAGTGAAATCAAGAGAGACGGTATGAGAGACGGAGGCCAGGGAGAAAAGTGACGGGTAGACAAGCAGTTTTAAACAGATGAGATCGATGAAAGGATGGATGGACAGTAGTAAGCCTAAACAGACTGACCGGCCAAGAATTGTTTTCCTTTAACGTGAGTTATACACAAATTGACCAACATGGCCTGTTGTTTTAGGCAGTACCACCCGACACAATAATAATAAAAGGATCGTAATAAAAATAATAAATAGAAATTACAATAATGATAATAATATCAGACTTAAGTCAAGGAATTTTAAATAGATAGAAAAAACTAATAACTGTAGGAAATTTAATTTAAAAATAAAAATAAAAGAGCTTATGGAAAAGAAAGAGAAGGAGAAGAGGAGGATGATTAGTAGTAATCCTAAGCAGATTGACACGGCTTAACAATTTTTGGGGTTTAAAATTGAAATCTCATCTAACCTTATTTTTTTAAATGATACTTTCAACATCTCTAACAACATCTATAAGCCATTTCACAAAGAAAATCAAGCTCCCATAATATAAATAATATTAAGCGAGTTTAATGTAAAATAATATCACCCAAACTCAAGAATTAAAAAAAAATCCTTACGCTGTAAAAACTAGAATAAATTATCGTCGAACAAAAAATATTTAATGAGAATAAAATATCTTGAAACCCTCAAACAAAATTAGCTTACCATGTATATTTTGAGAATAATAAAACAAGTAAAACACGAGCAGAAAAGGTTCAATAATCTCAAAAAATCATCTCGGTGATAACTTCTTGAAATTAGCATAATCCTAGTAAAAAACTATAATCTGTTTTATTCGTTTTTAGTTATACAAATACATTTGGTTTCTTTATTGCTAGAAGGCGAATTATTTTTTATCTTTTAATCATGAACCTGTGTGTTCTGCCCTATTAGTCCCCTAATCATTTTCAGCGTTGTTGTCAGTATTGATAAACAAAAAAATGATATAGCTCTCTGTTAGGTAATACTTTAGCAGACTATTATTTTTAGAGAAATGCGTATATGCTCGGACTTCCTGAGTTTGACAGTTGAGGTCAGATGCAAGATAAAATAAAGGAAGTCGATTTTGATTGGCTGAACGAACGTAAAAATCATAGAGATATAGAAAGGTATTTCAGGGAGTTGAGTCTTA
>OZ010605.1:12637075-12644575 GCA_963932145.1 Acanthosepion lycidas
CATGCTCTTGACAGCATTCATCAGAATAACATATCTATCTATCTATCTATCTATATATATATATATATATATATATATATATATATATAATACTTTATTCGAAAATTATAACATAGAAATGTCATAAAATTACTACAAAAATAGCCATTTTTTTCAACACTTCTGGTGTCTTCTCAAGTGATGATGTTGAATTTAGAACCTATATTATATATTTCAACACCATCACTTTTGAATGTTGAAACAAAATGGCTATTTATGTAGTGATTTTATAACATTTTTATGCTATAATTTTCGAATAAATGATGCATTCTGTATTGCGCATAGTAGCATAATAGCATGTATAGGATTGATTCATATATATATATAGGTAAAATGTCATAGTTGTTCTAACGAGAGAGAAAAGTATATTTTAAAAAGAGATAAACAGCAAATGTTTTAGTTATAATGTAGTTAAGTTTTAGTGTATATATATATATATATATATATATATATATATATATATTATCCTTCATATTTCTGCAACACCGGTTTCCGGGATCGTGACCTTCTTCATGCAAATAAAGAGACATTAAAAGAGGGATAAATTTTCTTTACCTTCTTCTAAAGTCTCATTGTTCGTTTTCTGTATTTGTCAGTGAGCCTTGCACTGACGATAGAAGTGTTCTTATCCCTGTGTGCATGCGTATACCTCTTAGCTTGCATAAGTATATTCCCCCATATATATATATATATATATATATATATATATATATATATATATATATGCGGTCTTATAATAAGGAATCAGCATACACTTATATCTATATGTATATACACATACACACATACATATATACATACACCAGTACAGATATTCACACTCCTCTTGTGTTCGTGCGTATGCATTTATGCATTTTTTTTATTCAACAGATAATTTTTGCAAATTCAAAAGAACGCTAAGCACGAGTGTCAAGCGTTGCATTTGAATGCATAATGAAAAATGACAGTAATGGATAACAACACAGAGCTTTGTATAACTACTTGGAACCTTCACAACACATAGTTTTATACTAATTGCAAACCTGAAGATAATTTTCTGTGTGTGTAAAATAAAAATATAGTTTTAATGTACGCAATATTTAGGGTTTAAAGTGCTCAGTATCCAGGATAGAGTGTATGCAAATATCCGAATAGAAAATTGATATCAACATCGGACGGGAACAATCTGTTTCACACACACTTAAAGCAAATCGCCGGGCAATATATACATATATATATATATATATATATATATATATATGTGTGTGTGTGTGTGTGTGTGTGTGTACAAATCTGGTGAAGCAATGGATGTTTGTTTTCAATATAGCAAAGGCATTATTATCCGTCTAATGTCGATTTCTACTCGTATTTCGTCTGAGGCAATATTACAAGGACCGCAGTATTGGAGAATTGAGAAAATGAATTGATCGACTTTTATTTTGATGTTTTATGCATATTATTAATATACACATATATAAAATCGTTTCGAAAAAGCCGCTTACGCCTAATTTGTACTTGAACTTATATCGTCGTTGTGAAATCTTACTCAGAGGTTGTTTGAACTATCTATCATATATATATATATATATATATATATATATATATAATAAAAAGGATTAAACACTAATATTCCATGGTCATAATTTATTCCATTGGAATCGTAAATACGATCCAATTCATCAGACCTACAAATTCAAAAAGAAAACAGAAAAAAACCTACTTGATAAACATTTTCACAGTAAACATCCATTAAGTAAAATTTTCAATAGGAAGACTCCGAAAATTAGTTACTCATGCGTTAGAAATATGGAGAAAATCATATCTTCCCATAATGCAGAATACTTAGAAACTACCATTGTAATGTAACTCAATCAAGTAACCCTACCTGCAATTGTAGGAATAAAGATCATTTTCCAATCGGGGGTAAATGTAACTATAAAAATGTAATATACGAGGCAACTATCTTTCCCGAGGAAAATATAAACGAGAAAAAAAGTTATATAGGTATATCCGCCAGTAATTGGAAGCCGCGTCTATACACCATAGACACTCTTTTAGATATAGATGCCTTAGAAGTCAAACTTCCTTATCCAAACACTACTGGGATCTGGTGGATAAGGGGTTAACCCCACATTTTAACGGAATGACTATTATGTTTATTTTGTTTATCTCTATATAGATCATTGAGTATGTTTTTGTGATGCGCTATGGGTTTTGTTTTTTTTTAAGCCCATATTGCTGAAATTTTACTTATTGAGTTCTTAAATTCTAATTTATATGTATGTATATGTACGTATTTGAATGTATGTGGGTATATGTATATATAAATATATATATATATATATATATATATATATATGTGTGTGTGTGTGTGTGTGTATGTGTGTGTATATGCATGTATGTGTATGTATGTATGTACTTTGCTACGGGTATATGTAGGTATATATTTAGCGGTGTATGTATGTATATGTATGGATATGTGTGTATATGTATATATTCATGTATACGTATATGGATGTAGGTATATATAGATGGATATATATGCAGGGATGTGTGTATATGTTATATATATATATATATATATATATATATGTATGTATGTGTGTATGTATGTGTGTGTGCGTATGTTTTGGTATATATGTACCCATATATATGTATGTGTATGTATGTATGTGTATATATATGTGTGTATGTGGGTATATATGTGCGTGTATATGTGTATGTATGTATAGCGAGACGGATAGATACAGGGATACATTGTTTTTTTGTTGTATAGAAATGTAAGGTTTTAGGTATATATGTTTATACGCATGTATGCGTATGTTCATATGTACATGTGTGTGTAAATGTGTAAGGATTGGATGCGTTTGGATGTATGTGTGTATATGTAGGTATGTGTGTGTGCATTTTTGTATGTATATATATATATGTGTGTGTATGTATATATATATATATGTTTTTTGTATGTGTGTGTATGTATATACGTGTATGTGTGTGCATGTGTATTTATGTATATGTATGTGGAAAATGTGTGTATAGGGTATAGGTGGATATAAGTGTATATATGTGTGTGTATGTATATATATATGTATATGTATGTGTGTATGCATTTATATGTGTATGTGTGTGTACATGTATATGTATGTGTATATATATATATATATATGTGTATGTATGTGTGTGTGTAGTATATACATGTATGTATGTGTGTAGATGTTTGTGTATATGTATGTGTGTGTGTGTGTATATGTGTGTGTGTGACTATGTATATATGTATATATATGGATGTATGGGTGTGTGTGTACATGTATATATATATATATATATATATATATATATATATATATATATATATATATATATATATATATATGGAGGTGTGTATGTATGTGTATATGTATATATGTTGGTGTAATTACTTGTATATCATATGCGCGGTAATTATTAGAAAGCGCTTAGTATCAGAGATATTGAATCAGATATATGTATATGTGTGTGTGTGTATGTATATGTATGTGTGTATGTATGTGTGAATATGTGGATATATGTGTATGTGTACATGTGTATATGTATGTGTGTATGTAGGTACACGGTTTATGTGTATGTATATACGTGTATAAGTTATTGTGTATGTGTGGATTTGCATGCGTTTTGAACATACAAATATAGGTCCTCGCTAGATTAGATAATCGATATATTTATTGTTTATATTTGATCTGTAACCTGCAGTCGATATTATTTTTGTCAAATTTTCTCAATTACACAGCGTTCCTTTCAATTTTAATTTCACCCGCCCCATCTTTCTTCCCCACCACTTCTTTCCTTACCCCTCCCTCCTTCTTTAAGTTTTGATCGGTCATGGTGTGTGTATGTCACCACGAAATGTATCTTCATTGTATTTGACATCCGACAACAATCATTTTTCCCGCTTCCACTCACACTTAGTTTTTAAATAACCCTCTCTGTTAAACCCCTCTCTTATGAACTAACATTCGTCCCAGACTCTCATAATTACACTCTCTCTAAATTCTATTTTTATTTCCGGAGTAGTTTTTTTTCTGTTTTCTTTTTGAATTTGTAGGTCTGATGAATTGGATCGTATTTACGATTCCAATGGAATAAATTATGACCATGGAATATTAGTGTTTAAGCCTTTTTATTATATCCTTACACTGTACTGGACATTGAGTTCTACCTGGATTCTATCCTCTCGGAATTTTTTATTAAAAAAATATACATGTGTGTATATGCACCTGTGGATTTTGCATATATATGTATATTTACCACTAATATTATCTATATATATATATATATATGTGTGTGTATATATATATATATATATATATATATATATATATATATATATAAAGAAATAGTCTTAAGGTGTGCTATATTTATGGAATAAAGTGCTCAATATCAGAGATATAGCGTGTGTAAATATAAATAAAAAAATAAAAAAATACTATGTTACTTAAAAATCGAAAACCGAAAATAGAAAATATACAAGTAAAATAAATTAACCTAAATTCATCCAAGTAAATAAATAAACAAACCAATCCCAAATAAAGATAATCAAATAAAAACTGTTCCCGCCAAAATAATACTTAGAATGAACGACAACAATCAACCCCAAAACTGAACAAATAGCTTTAATTAAATTCCCAAACCAAAACAAAACTGTTAAATAAGTGATATAAACAAATTTTTACTACGTTAACAAATAAATAAATAAAATAAGAAACAAAAATAAAAACAAGCAATATAATTTGACCTAAATAGATAAACAAACGACTCCCGGTGAAATAACCGCCATAACAGAATACCCACAATGCACCACTTACCCGTATATATATAAATAGATGAGAAAAATAACAGCACATGTGGCCTGACGATTGCATATAGCATGAACAGACTGTCGCCTCTAAGTGTTGACTTCTATGTTCACTTTTATATATATATATATATATATATATATATATATATATATATATATATATATATATATATATATATATACATATATATATATATATATATGTATGTATATATATAGTGATTGATTGTTCGAACTATAATTTTTCTTACTTGCTGATTTTAATATCCGTCTATTTTTAGAGATAGTGAAATTTGTCTGCCTGTTAATTATTTTTTAAATATTTATTTTCCATTGCAGTAAAAATTAAACATTCATTGACCGAACAATTCCACCTTTTCAAATATATGATGGATCTAATGTAAGTATCGGTAAATATGTGTGTTTGTGTGTATCAAAAGATCAAATGTAAAAATATAAATGTAATGTACTAATATATTTAAATTAACAACCGCAGCATATGTCCTTTTTTTGACATTAAATTGAATTAAATTTTTACTTGTGAAATAAAAATTATATTTTGTTTTAAATATTAAGACATTAGAAAGACATAGTTACCTCCCTTGACGTTTTTCGTGTATTTGCATAGTAATCTTTTAAAATCCTACAGTAAATAAATTAGTATTATTCACTTGAAAAGTAAAAGTTTAATTCAGATGAACACAACAAATTTGTCTTAGAAATATAATGAAACAAACAAGTTTTCTCTTAGTAAAAGAAAGGCACTGATGACGCTATTGTACTAATGTCGAAAGTACTCGGAATAACATAAATATGCATCAACAGGGTAATTTTATTTCTTTCTTTATTCAGGATAGTAAGAAACTTGTCTGTAATTGCGAGAGGATCTTATTAAAATTTACTAAACCAAAATTTTATAAATTATTTAATGATATATATATATATATATATATATATATATATATATATATATATATATTAGTTTGGTGTAAAAATAGTGACGTAATAATGTCGTTTTGTTTCGTTAAAAATATGTCAAAAAACGACATTATTACGTCATTATTTTTGCACCAACCTAATATATATATATATATATATATATATATATATATATTGTACATTTCTTAATGTGTGACGTCATTTGTTTACGTTTAGATACACTTCGAGCAGATATGATCGTTCTAGGGAAATCATGGAAAATTGTACTTCAAAAGCAGTAAAATCGAGATTCCTAACCAGACGCTTCTCTGTAGCTGATCTGGAGTAGCACCTCAGGCCATCTGACAGTTCTGTGTAGAATAGAAGTTTTATTCCTCTCGGAGGACAGATATTTTTTATGAAAATTTCTCGGACGTTCAGGGCGGTAAATATTGTTTATTATAAGCAGATCAGTTACTTAAATCTTTGTATCTATACAAATAACAGGCAGCATTAAAATATATATCAATGTATATTTGGGCACCGAATTTTCTTTTAAATGTCTTTCGTTTAAATATGACAGACAAGAAAAAATTATTTTTTTTTAATTTTGTTTTTCCGGGCGTTCATACACATTTTTTTCCCCCGTTAAGTCGGAATGAGCTAGAACTTAAACTGTCTATACCGTGCACTGTTCCAAGCGCTGTCGATCACTTCCTTTACCTGTTTTGGCAATCGAAGGTATAAAGAGTTTTTACATACACTCATTCCCACTAAACAGAAAAAATGTAAGAACATTGTAAAACGAAATAAAACGTTAATGAAAATTAAAATCGTCAGTCATCTTGAGGGATTCTCAGAATTAAAATTTGCTCTCGCCTCACCAGAGAATATTTAATTTATTTTCAAAATTACAGGGAGAAAGTTAAGGGGAGATAACGACGGATCCGAAATCAAAACATTGTTTACATTATTCGGACTATTGTCCTCATTTTTGTCGCCATATTTATTACAACTTTTCGGTCGTTGTACGCTCCGGCCTTCGTCAGGTGATTGGAATGTCAAGCTGAAACCATTATTTCGCTCACTGGGGTAGACTGTTCCATGTCTAATGGATGTCAGTTATCTCCTGTTAATTCCCATCTCAAAGTTCTGCACCGCTTTAGCCAGGTATTGAACTCACACTCTTTGGGTCCTGTCGCTCGATTTAACCAACGCGTTTATCCACTCTACCATGTCACCTTATTTTTATAATAATTCTTTCTATTTCTCTAATTAGCTTCTTGATTATCTGTCTATATTTCTGAGATGAGTTATCATGTACACTATTTACATTATTTGGACTATTCTCCTCACCTTTGCTGCCATATTTATTACAACGTTTCAGCCGTTGTACTCTCCGTTGGAATCAAGGACACATGGGATAATTTGATAAAGACATTGGTTAGATCCACTGACAGGACCCAAGGAGTGTCAGTTCAGTACCCGTTTAAGGCTGTGGAGAACTTTCAGAGGGAAATTAACAATTGATAACTGATAACTGATATCCATTAAACATGACACGTGAAGCTAGAACAGTCTACCCCAGTGAGCGAAATAAAGGGTTCAGTTCGACATTCCAACCACCTGAAGATGGTTGGAGTGTACAACGGCCGATACGTTGGAATAAATATGGCGACAAAGATGAGGAATAATATAAATAGAGTAGCTTCTTGATGTTAAGTTTAAAT
>OZ010605.1:12649575-12674575 GCA_963932145.1 Acanthosepion lycidas
CAAAGAAATCTTCCTGTCTCGCAATACTTTGCCCAGCTTTTGGAATGTGTCCATGGCCATCCCAATACATCTACGGATCTCAGTGTCGCACTTACTGTCCTCTGTCAAGTAGCTTCCCATATATTTAACCATCCGCGTCTGTTGATTCTAGTGTTACCGTAATGCAAATTGCATTCTGGGCTCATCCTTTGACTGATGAACATACATTCTGCCTTCTTGTAATTTATGCTTAGTCCTTTGTTCTCACTCTTTCAATAACTTCTGTAGGAGATTTTGTAATTTCTTTTTCGTGTCTGCTATCAATACTGTGTCATCTTCATATCTAATGTTGTTAAGGCTGTGTCTGCTAATGGAGACCGAATTCATCTCGGAATCCACAACAACTTGGCGAACGAGGATTTGAAACTCACACGGGGAAAGAAAAACTTTTCGTACGCCTAACCAACAAACAACTTGGCGAACACACGCAGAAAACTAATTAACAAAAGAAAAATCCTTCCCTCGTCGTTCAACAACAAATTAGCGACAAACATTTTTCGAGGAGTAAAAATACATAAAATTTAGTTATCATGGAAGATTTTAAAAATATGTTGTTAGAACTGATAAAACACCAAAATGAACAACAGTTACAGCTACAAGAAAAATGGCAAAAGCAATTATTACAAACGCAAAAGGAAAATGAAGATAGACAATCAGAGCTCCAGGAACTAATATTGAAAGTAGCGGGCAACAAGCAATTAGATATGGAAAAAGAAGCAACATTTTCGCAAGACACAGTGTGGAATACTATAGAGATTTTCAAATATTCTCTAGATGAGGACAAAAATTTTGGAGATTACTTCTGAAGACATGAAGACATCTTTAACATAGACTGTCAAAATTGGACAGAAGCAAAAAAGCTACGTCTATTGCTTAGACAATTAGAAACTGAAGAATATACAAAGTTCGTGGATTATACCTTGCCAAAAAAGACGAACGAATTAACGTTTGACGAAGCAGTGACATGTCTTAAAGAACACTTCAGCCCCAAAACAACACTCTTCCATAGGAGGTGGAAATGCCTTAACCTGGTAAAGGGCGATAATGAGGATTATTCCACGTTTGCCGCAATCGTAAATAAACATTGTGACGATTTCAAACTAGCGGAACTAACTCCAGACAATTTCAAATGTCTCATTTTTGTTCAAGGGCTAGTTTATACAGAAGATAGCGAAAGAAGAATGCTTGCAAAATTACAAAATGAACCGGGTCTAACATTACAGCAATTATCGGAAGATTGCCAGAGATGTTTAAGCATAAAGAAAGACGCAAAGTACATTGAACAATCAGCTGTTTCTCATATACGTAAGTTAAACAAAAGTCTACGTTCTTCACCCTCCCGGAAAGAAAACTAAAATTTTACGACAATGAAAAAAGATTCTCACCCTCCCCGGAAAAATAAAATAAAATTTTATGATAAGAGAAAAAGTACAACATACAGGACAAATTATGACGAATATCGAAACAAATATAAGCCCTCTCCATCAGCATGTTATCGATGTGGAGGATTACATTGGAACAAGTATTGCCGCTTCAGATATAAAAACTGCCATGAATGTGGAAAAAAAGGCCACAAGGCATGCCAATGTAGAAATAGAAAAGATACTAATAGAATAAGAGCTACAAGGATGAATAACGATGACAACACCAATGTAAGGAAATGTGTGGAACTGGAAATTTGAAATAAAAAGATTAAATTACAACTGGATTCGGGTTCCGACCTCACGATAATCAGCTTACAGACATGGAAAAAACTCAGACCTACCATGTTACACATTCAAAAAATTGCCAAGTCGGTTACAGGCAAACGAATAAAATTTGAGGGAGAAATAATAGTGAATGTTAAATTTCACGGCAAAACAAAAAACTTAAGATATACGTCATGAAAGATACTGAAAATTTAGTAGGTATCGACTGGATACAGAAATTCAACGTTTGGGACCTACCTATCAACTCGTTTTGCAAAAAGTTAGAGTTTGAAACATCCGATAATATAAAATTGAAGGAGGAATTATACAAGCAATTTCCTGAGGTATTTTCAAGCGGGTTGGGACGATGCAACAAATTTAAGGCCAAAATAGAATTAAAAGAAAACGTCCAACCAATTTTTAGAAAGAAGCGAAATGTACCGTTTGCTACTATAGAAAAAATAGACAAAGAATTGGAGAGACTTGAACAAACTGGGATTTTATCTAAAACAGAGTTTAGTGAGTGGGCTCTGCAGGTGGTTTATGTAAATAGAAGTCAGGAGAAATTCGCGTATGCGCAGATTTTTCGACGGACTCAACAAAGCAATAAAAGACCACCATTACCCTCTACTGAGCCCAGAGAGGTATTTACAAAGTTCAACGGTGGTAACATATTTTCAAAAATAGATCTTAGTGAGGCTTATCTACAAATCCCAGTACAAGAAGAGAGTACGAAAATCCTTTGCATTAATACGCACAAAGGGTAGTAAAAGTTCAACAGACTACCATTCTGAATAAAATTTGCACCTGCAATATTTCAGCAAACGATGGACACAATGCTCACGGGCCAGAATTTCGCGACCGCTTATCTGGATGATATTCTAATTAAGAGCGACAATGTTGAAAAGCACACGTCACACATAAAAGAAGTTTTTAGAAGACTTCAGGACTTCGGCTTCAAAGTAAAAGGAGAAAAGTGTGATTTTTTTTCTAAATTAAATTAAATATTTAGGTCAGATAATAAATGAAAATGGCAGGAAACCGGACCCAGAGAGGGCATCGGCAATTAAAAATATGCCTGAACCAAAAACTATTGCAGAACTGCAAATGTTTTCTCGGCCTAGCTAACTACTATGCCGAATATATTGATAATATGCATAAACTGGGGGCTCTATTAAATGAGTGACTAAAAAAGAAGCATAATTGGAATTGGACAGAGGACTGTAAAAAAGCGTTCAAGGAAATAATACAAAAATTAACTTCAGAGTTAACACTGACACATTTTGATTTCGAACTCGAAATCATTATTGCAAGTGACGCAAGCTCACATGGGGTATGTGCGTGTATTTTACACAAGATGCGGAATGGTACAAACAAACCCGTTGCACACGCATCTAGATCTTTTATTACCGGTAGAAAGAAACTATTCAGAGATCGAAAAGGAGGCATTAGGCATAATTTTGGCAGTAACTCGTTTTCACAGATATATTTATGGGAGAGGGTTTACACTCCAAACGGACCACAAACCACTTCTTATGATTTTTGTTTCGAAAAAAGGCCTACCAGTCTACACAGCGAACAGTCTTTTAAGATGGGGAACTGTGTTACTGAACTATAATTTTAAACTGGAATTCTTACCATCAAAGAAAATAGGACACGCTGACGGACTATCGCGATTAATTCCTGCGAAGAGCAAACCGTTAGAAGAGTCGGTAATTGCCGCATTACAAGCGGCGGAAGATGAAATCAGTAAGGTACTATGCAATACAATAAAGGAACTACCTGTAACGCTGCTAGAGATAAGACGAGAAGCAGAAAGAGACGAGTTTATTGAGGAGACCAAGAAAAAAACAGAAGACAAAGTGAAGAATTTAGCAGACAGTTTCTCAATCTGTGACAACATATTGTTGTATAATGAGAGAGTAGTAATACCAAAGTCACTACGAAGAAGGATCTTAAAAGATTTTCACTTGGGACACCCCGGAAAAAACCGGATGCGAATCACTCATGAGAAGTTTTGTATACTGGCCGAACATGGACAATGATATCACGCAAATGGTGGAAAGTTGCAAAGACTGTGCTCCTGCGACGAAGGCACCAACCTTTATACAAAGGCCATGGCCTAAATTAGACAGACCGTGGTCCAGAATACACGTTAATTACGCAGGACCTATTGAAGGTTAATATTATCTAATAACAATAGATAGTTTTAGTAAATGGCCAGAAGTTGCCATATTTAAACACCCAACAACGGAAAACACCATAAATTGTTTAATCGAACTATTCGCGAGATTTGGTGTCGCGGATTGCATGGTAAGCGATAACGGCACACAGTTTACCTCCAACGACTTTAAAGAATTTTTCGACACGTACCAAGTAAAACATTAATATGGCGCCATACCACTTGAGGTCTAACGGAAAAGCCGAGAGATTTGTCGACACATTGAAAAGAGCACTAAAAAAAGCTGAGGACGTACCGACGACAAAAGCTATACAGCAATTTCTACAAGTATATAGGATAACACCAAACGCAAACACGCCATCGGGTCTTTCTCCAGCAGAATTGATGTTTGTGCTGAAAATAAGGGAGGTGTTTGACAAATTATTGCCAAGCAAGAGGAAAAATCAATATACACCGATGGTGCCAAAGAGATCATTCAAACCTGGAGAATGGGTTTATTTCAAAGATTTTAGAAACGATATCGCTTACTGGGAGCCTGGCACAGTAATCAATAGAATCGGGAATCTAATGTACACCATAAAAGGCGAAAGGTTCTCACACAGAAAACATATCGAGCAGCTACAGAATAGACGAATTGAGGAGCCAAGCTCATCAACCGCAGAAGATGACGATTCTATGGATACAATTTTTGAAGCGTTTGAGTTACAAAGACCGCAGGAAAATACAGTAATGAGAAGGTCAAACAGGAAAAGAAAATTCGTCGAACCCCTGATCATCCACCACAAGAGACAAAATTATTAACACCCCGCAAAAAGGAATCTAAGGAGGGGGGTGTCTAGGGTTCACCCCTTTTTCATATAAGTGGACTCTACCAAGTGTACCTGGACTGCTGCCGTTAAATACCCAGAGTTACAGTCAGTGAGGGCAGTGGTGGTAGCAGTCGTATGGCAGTAGTAGTCGGCTGTCGGAGAGTGTGAGAATAGACGAACGGAGATAGTGTGAGATAACCTCTTGTAGAAGTCAGTTACAAGTACTTAGACTCTAAGGAAGTCCTACTTAGAGACAGTATATAACTATCTGTATTTGCTACTAACCACGTTCCTGGACTTACTAACAGTATTACTCTTTGTATGATTGTGTAAATACATTTTATTTCTTATATTTAATTATTGCGTTTGTCATTCCTTGGAGACCGAATTCATCTCGGAATCCACAACACTAGCCTTACGACCCATTCTATTTTTGTATATTTACTGAACTCGTTCCCTATGCGTATGAATGCTCTTTGCTGCCAGTGTAATTTCGTGATCATTCTGATATCCCTCCCGAATATATCAAGGTAGCTGAGCAGTTCTAACAGATCCTTGTGGCATACTTTGTCCAAAGGCATTTGCATAGTTTATGAAACATAGGTGCACGTCATTCTGCATCTGTATCGCTCTTTCTGATAACATTCTGAGCATGAATATTGCGTTGCTTGTTACGATGTCAAACCCGCACCCTTCTCGTCCTATCTCTGGCCTGATTCTGTTGCGTGCTCTATTCAACAGAATTTTGGATGATGAGTTTTCTCATATGGCTCATAAAGCTTATTGTTGGATGGAGTTCGCATTCGTCTGCGTCTGGTTTCTTAGGCATAGCTATGAAGATAGATCTGTTGAGGTCTTCCCGTATATCACCGCTGTTGTAGATTTCATTTGTTATTTCGGTGATCTTATCTATGCCAAAGTCATCTAAGGCTGTCAGCTTTTCCGAAACAATTCCGTCTGGCCCAGCTGCCATGATTGGCCAGTGCGACTTTTACTTGGTTTTCAGAATTCCAGGTCCGTAACTAGTTCAGTGTATTGACGGTTGTTCTTTTTCGCCCTGGAAGAGTTCTACAATATACTAGCTCCAGTGTTGAAGAATATTTTCCTTCTTTAATATGAGTTGTCCATTCTTTGTTTTTAGGCAGCCTGTTGACGGGTATTTCTTTTGCCCCTGCTAATTGTCTTACTTCTTTGTACATGTCTATTTTGCTGGTAGTACTCTGTCTTTAAATTTTTGCAAATTGTTCATTTAGCCATTCCACTTTAGCTTGCCTGCATTTGGTTTTATTTCATTGTGTTATTTTCTGTACTCCATTCTGTATATTGGCCGGTATTTCTGTCTCCATTCCATCAAGTCGTGAATCTCACTGGTCAACAAGTCGTTTCAAAGCGTCTCTTAGTTCGTCCCATTTTGAGTTTCCATTGTAGCTCGAATTCGAGTGAATGTATGACGAGTGCATCAGCAAAATTGTCAAATTATTAGATTAAGCTTTAAACCGTTTTATCATAGAAAAAGATTAAAGATATCTTACCGGAATATTCTGAGGTTTTATTAACACTATTGGAATCGACTTTGAGCAATAAGAATGCATTTAGCTCTAAGCTGAAATGATGATCGGTCTTGCTGCTTTGACATCCTGACCTAGTTTGCGGTCTATACCATTCCCTCTTATTTACCGTTCTCTTGGTGGTGCTTGAATGGTCTTCGAAGATGGAAGCCAGACTATGAATGTTGGTACAATTGCTGAAGACCTGAATGATCTTTCTCTTACTATTACTCAGTAAGGAAGACATAGTGGGGTTGACACAAAACGATTTTCAACTGTTCTCTTTCGAGCTGAATAACTAAAAAGTGTTTTTCAAATTGTGTTAAAATGGCTAAACGTCTTGTGTGAAAAATCAGAAAAATGAAATAATTAGCTTACTGGTTTTTAGATATTAAACATTTTGAGGGATAGAAAATTATGTCCTGCTGTTACATAATTTGGCCAATTTTGCAGTTACACTAGGTGTGCGTTTGTGTGTATATATATATATATATATATATATATATATATATATATATATATATATTTCGTTTCATTTCGTTGTTGGAAGTGCTATCTGATGATACGGCGTCCTTTTAAAAGTACTCTTGTGAAATAAATTATTATAATGGTACCTTAAAGTGGTCTGTTTTTCTTTTAAATATTAGCTCTGGATTTACATTGAGCTCTCAGGATTTCATCCTACATGGGATTACCCATACGGATTACCAAGTTCTTCATAACTTACTATATATATATATATATATATATATATATATATATAGTAATAGCTGGCCACTCAACTTCGAGGATTCTTATCTACTATTGTAGGCGCTCTCACAGGTACAGTTTTGTTTGATCAACACCCATATGTCGAAGGTGTCGTAGTTGGTGTCCATAACCTCTTCTTCCTGGGGGAGTACTGCTGCAGTCAATCAACAGTCGTTTCCTGATTTGATTCAGGTGTCTCTTATGAGAAAATCGAGGGCCTGGGATTATGTAGACCATATTTCCAATCCTCTTTTCTATCGTGCCAAGTTCCCAGAAAGATGTATTATTTTTAAACATCTTAAAGAATCCTTTTTCTCCTTGGCTGTACTTTTTCTTTCGTACAATAGAGGTCGGACCTTGTTTTGTTTGTTTGGGTAGCAATTTATCAAAAACGGATCTTACTTTACAAGCAAACATTATTCCTGCCGGAGATAGTGAAGCTGGCGCGTTAACATTTGGCGTGATCCTATACACTTGTAAAAACTGTCGCAGGGCCTTTTCCTTTGGGGTGCCGTAAGCTTTTTTCGGGGCTCTTTTTAGCGTGTCAACAAAACGTTATGCTTGACCATTCGACCTCGGGTGATATGGGGGGGGGCGTACTGTGTCTTATCTGAAAAATCTCGCAGAATTCTTTAAAGTCGGTCGAAGTAAATTGAGTTCCGTTGTCACTGACCAAGCAATCTACTACCCCAAAACGAGCGAATAGTTCGTGAAGGTAACTTATTGTTGCTTCCGTAGTTGAATTTTTTTGCATCGGAACACTTCCAGCCATTTTGAATAACTATCTACTACAATTAGATAATAGAATCCCTCTAGCGGTCCCGTAAAGTCCACGTGGATCCTTGACCAAGTTTGGTCCGTCTTTGGCCACGGTTTATGTGTGATAGGTGGTCCTTTTGCCGCCAATGCACAGCCCTTGCATGTGTTGACCATATTTTCAATGTCTTGGTCCATTTTAGGCCAGTATACGTAGCTGCGCATTAGACTTTTCATCCTATTTTTCCCCGGATACCCAATATGAAAATCCTTCAGGATTTTTTTTTTTTTGTAGATTTTTTGGAATGACGACTCTCTCGCTGTATAGGAGTACCTCGTCATATGAGGAAGAACTGTCTGAGATGTGTTGGTCCTTTTCTGAATTTTTTTTCTTTGTTGTGCTAATGAATTCATCATAACAGGCCTCATTCTTTATTTCTTGTAGCGTCACAGGAAGTTCTCCTATAGTGCTACACAATAAAGTTTTATTTCCCCTTACGTTTGGAGTGAAGCGATCACAGAATTTTCTAGGGGTTCCCTATGTTTTTTAACCAGTTTGGAAATCCGTCAGCGTGACTTATTTTTTTCGAATGGAGGTATTCCAACTTGAAGTTGTAACTTAGGAGAATTGTCCCCCACCTCAGCAGTCTATTTGTCGTATAACCGTGTAATCCTTAAGTAAGTAGCGGTTTATGGTCCATTTGTAATGTGAAAAATCTTCCGTGTATGTAACGGTGAAATTTCGTGCTCTTTCTCTATTTGGGAAGTTTTTTCCGCTGAGAGCAGGGTCCTTGATGCGTGAGCGATGGGCTTTTGCATTCCGTCTGGTCTTTTATGAAGGATACACGCTCCTATTCCATGCGAGCTTGCGTCGCTAGCAACTACGATCTCGAGTTTCGGGTCGTAGTGCGTTAGGAATAAATCCGATGTTAAGAATTTGATAGTTTTCTCGAATGCCTCCTGACATTCGGGTGTTCATCCCCAAACCTTATCTTTCCTTAAAATCTCGTTCAGCGGGGCATGGAAGTTATGCATGTTTGGGATAAACGCTTGATAATAGTTCGCTAACCCTAAAAAACTCTGTAGCTCTGTGACGTTTTCAGGAGCCGGCATGTCCATAATTGCAGTGGCCCTTTCTGGGTCCGGTCTCCTACCATCTTTGTTTATGATGTGACCCAAATATTAATTTCTTTTATGAAGAATTCACGTTTGCTTTCCTTTATTTTCAGGCCATAGTCTTGTATTCGTGAAAATACTTTGTGGATGCGTTCCCGGTGCTATTCCAAGCTTTTACTGTTTATCAAGATGTCGTCTAGGTTAGCCATTGAAAAGTCAAGTCTACCCAGAATGGTAACTATAACCTGCAGAAAAATGGCTGGTGCGACTTGACTCCAAATGCAAGACTTTCAAACTTGTATAAACCTCTATGTGTATTTATACATAGTAATTTTAGCTTTCTTCCTCAACGGGTATCTGGAGATAAGGTTCGCTGAGGTCGATTTTTGAAAAGAACTTGCTTCCATTAAGCTTCGTAAAAACTTCTTCCGGGCTTAGAAGTGGGTAGTGATAATCTTCTGGTGCTGCTTTTAGTCCAGTAGAAATATCTGCGCACACGCGGATTTCCTTAGACTTCTTCACATACACTACTTGTGCTGCCCACTGGCTATGTTCCACTTTAGATAAAATGCCAGTCTCTACAAGTCTGTCTAATTCCTTGTCTCTTTCTTCTAACGAAGCAAAAGGCACATTCCTTTTTTTGTTAAATATTGGTTGAGTGATCTTTTTAACTCAAATTTTGCTGACATCTTTTTGCATCTATCAAGGCCATCCGAAATGACCTCGGGGAAGGTTTCTTTTCATTCCTTCTTTAGTTTATCTAACTCACTCGTCAGATTTTCTATTTTCTGACAAAAAGTATTAATTGGCAAATCCCACAGATTGAACTCCTGCATCCAATCTGTGACAAATAGATTTTCTGTGTTTTTTAACACGAACATTTTCAATTTTTGGGTTGTTCCGTTCAAAGTAACGTGCGCGATAATTTCACCCTGAAACTTAATTTTTTTACCGGTCATCGACTTAGCTGTTTTGTCAGTTTTTAGCATGGTTGTTTTTTTTGTTTGTTTTTTTTTTTCACCTTTTCCAAGTATGTAGGTCAATTATTGATAAATCAGATCCGGAGTCTAAATGTAAACTGACTTTTTATTCAGTATTTCTACCTGCACATACTTTGTTATATTTTTGACGCCCAGTTCGTCTCTTTTTGTGATTGTAATCCGGCTTTTTCCCCAATTTATTCATTCTGCAATGTGAACACTTGTGGCCAACTTTATTACAAGTTAAGTTTAAAACCGATATTGGCAATCTTTAAACCAATGAAGTGTTCCACAATGTTAACATGGACTAGCCGGTAATTTTGGGGGTTTTTGATTGAGCTAAATTTTTTCTTAGGAGAGTGAAAATAATCTTTTTTAGTTTGACTTGCTTTTGAAGGGGAGGAAAAATGTGGTTTCCGATGTATTTTTGTTATATGTGATACGCCTGACTCTTCAATGTCTCTAGAATCATTTTCTATACTTATATATTTTTCGGCAGTCTTCGGCTATATTTTGTAAGGTTAAATTTGGTTATCCCTCTAACCTGTTTAGGACTCTCCTAATTTCTGGACCTTTCGACGATTCAACTCCTTGTACGAATATTAGACATTTTAAATTGTCTGCGGTAAGTTCGGCTAATTTAAAATCGTCACAATGTTAACTACCGATGCGAACGTCGAGTAATCTTCTCTATTTTTCTTGGTTAGGTTTAAGCATTTCCACCTTTTGTGAAATAACGATGTTTTTGTGCTGAATAGTTCTGTAAGAAGATTTACAGTTTTAATGAAAGTTAAATCACTAGTTTTTCTAGGTAATATGTAGTCCACGAATTTGCTATGTTCAGTAGTCCCTAATTTCCCGAGCAGTAGGCGTAGCTTTTTAGCGTCTGTCCATTTCCCGCAATCTATTTCGAATAGATCCTCATACCTTCTAAAATATGAAGCGAAGGTTTCATCTTCGTCTGGCGAATAAGTGAAATTGTCATTTGCACTCCTAATCGCGTTTTGTGAAAAAGAAGTTTCGCTCTCGGTATTTTGACCCTTAATCGACCCTGTTTGTAGAAGCAATTCTTCAAATATTTTCTGTTGTTCTTTCATTTGTCGCTGTAATTTTAATTGCTCTTCAGGTTTTCGCTGTTGTTCTTCGTATTTTTGTTGTAATTCTAATTGTTTTTCGTCGTTTCTTCGTTGTTGTTCAAACTGGAATCTAACCAGTTCTAACATAGTAGCTTTAAACTCTTCCATGTTTTACTTTTCAATATTACGCTTCTACGTAAGTTTACTTGTACCAAGTCTTTGTATTGCTCGGGGGAGGGAAGAAGAAGGAAAAAACAAATCACTTTTATCTCACTTTAAATGTGTTATTCGCGTACACAGTAGATTTTTGGACAACTGCGAAACGTAAAGTTTATACTTCGGCGCTGGAGACAAAATAGTTTCCTTTCTTGTTAAGACAATGCCAGAACAAGGAACATTAACTTTTTCTTTACGAGAAAAAAAGAAATCACTTTAGGTTAGTAAGAAGAATAAATCAACTTACCAATTTTTTTCTCTTTTTTCGCAAATTTCACGTGAAGTTCGTTATATTCTAGTCGCCAGCGTTGTAGACACTGGTAAGCAAATTTTGTTTCTTTTATAGTTCTCTCGTGGAGTTCTCTAAATGTTTGTCGCCAGTATTGTGGATACTGATAAACCAAATTTTTTTTCTTGTTATTGTTCTGCCGTTCAGTTCTTTAAATCGTCGTCGCCAGTGTTGTGGACCCGGAAGAGGTCCGAATGAAAACTCGAACTCAGCAATTCAGTAAAAACGTATTATTAACAAAAAGAACGAATACAGAAGTGTTGCACGTCCGTCTGACTGCTAAGTACAGTAGTCAACTCGTCTTCCTGTCTAAATCCTCTTGCGAGGCATAATATAGTCATAAGACGAGTATATTTTGTCCATGAAGGTAGGTTGCCATAACGCTTTCTAATTTCTTATGTCATCATTAGGATATGTACTGATAAATGGTGAGTTTTCTGTATTTACTCTGTTGCGTCGCTGAACTTGAGGCGTGGTTTAATTCCAGTTGGCTTCGTTATATTCATTTACTCACAGATAGCCTAGAGAAAGGAATCAATATATCTCTTCTCCCTAATGATATGGGTTAAATAGAAGTAGAGTCTGTGCTTTATAGCATTGATTGACTGAAATTAACTTCGGACTATTTCGCGCAAATCTCTTCCTAGTCAGTCAAGAGACATGATTCCTCTCTCTTCTTCTTGTAACGGCGGTCACCCGAGGTGGGTTGAGCCGGCTCCAATATTGGAGTTTCATGGGAATTTGGAATTCACAAGCGGTCCCCAACCCCCATGTATAGCACATGAGATTTGATTATAGGGGTGAACGTTTCGTGCAGGACCATCCACACTTTTTGAAGGGGCGAATACAGAGACCTGGTGCACTACGTGCCACAAGGTCCTCAAACGACCCTCTGCAGGTTTTGAATTCAGTGTTCTCCTTCTCCTAGACCAGTTGCCATCCAAGGCTATAGAACCCCGTCTGCCCTGCTATTTACCCATAGCTAGAGGGAGAAGAAGGGGATTCACACCTTTCCCAATCACGTAAGTGAATGTAATGGATTCGACTGGAATTCGAACTCGGCTCTCCAATTCCTCAATCAACTCCATTACTCCACCGTACCTCTTCCAAGAGACATGATTGCCTTAACATGAATCACGTATGGCCAGTTCAGTAGTGTGCTGTTTTCCTCTCTTTCTCCTATTCTGTGCATATCAGATTTTACAAGCCCTCTTTCCTCATTATGTGCACCAGGAAATTCAAATATCTTTTCCTAATCTTAAGTGTGTTTCCTCTTTGTTTACATTTCTCTAACACCATGTCGTAGCTCATCTGTTCGGTCCATGTTACCCTCAGCATTATTTTTCTCAAGCATTTTTCGGTTTTTTCAATTCTTTCCATCATATTTGGAGAGATTGTGCAGTATTCACTGATATACAGGAAGACAGATACAACGTAACAGTTTAATACGTTTATGCTTGTTTCAAGCAAAGTTTTTCTATTTCTTAGTAGTCTGCTTAGATTTTAGAAGGCATCTTTGGTTATACCAATTCCCTTTCGGATTTCAATGTCACAATATCTTTCTTCTGCTAAAACAATTCCTAGATATTTAAACTTCCGCAGTTGTTTGATTTTGGTCTCACCGACTTGCAATTCGCAATTTGGGTTCAACTTTTTGTAAAACAACCACGATTACTGTCTTATTGCATGGATCTTTAATCATTTCTTCTCTCTTATCGTCACTATATTATGTAGACACTTTTGTAGTTTTCTTTCTGCGATTGCTATCAACACTGTATCATCTTAATACCTCGTGGTGTTAGGACTGAAACCGCTAATCCTGACGAAAAAAAAACTGATAGAGCACAAATAGAACATAACATTTTTGAGAATGACATTTGAAAGCCTGGAGTATACATCCATTAGACAATTTACATTTCGATCAGACATTTAAATGTCAAGCGTGATACACGCTTCAGTGATCATGCCTCTTTCGAGGCATGACTTACCAGACAGAACATTTTCCCGTCATAGATTACCGTTTCTTTCTTTCTTAGACGTGTTGCTAACCAAGGCCGACTGTCTTGCTATTAAACCCATAGGTCTTTAAGAAGAGATGACTTCATAACATTCCCAAGGATATTTGCGCTCAAAAGAATATAACAAACCCGAATGGATTTCGAAATCGGATTGCAATTTTTCGTACTTAGCCGATATCAACGCACATCCCATCACATATGGTACTTGACTTAAAAAATTAAGCCTCCCAGGAATCATATTCTCATCAATTAATCTATCGATCTTTAAGATGTAGACATTGTTTTCACTGTTTAAAAAAACTATTATATTGACACAATCATTTGTATTTATTAAATTTATCATTTATAGAAGTATGTGTGTGTGTCTCATTGCATGTTTGCGTGTGGAGGTGGGGCGTGTGGAAAATACTATGGAAAATTCTGGCTAAAGCCATATAATATACCGGAGATGGAATAGGTTGAATCTGTGCATAAGGGAAAAATGATTAATCCTACAGCGAATGGATGACCAGCTGTTGGATAAGAGAAGCGGCCTGAGGACCATACGTAGGCACAGGAACAAGTATTTGATTAAAAGCATACATCCGGTGAAGTTGATACCTGTCACCCATGGATTATATAAGTCAGATTATAGCTATTGGTTTCATATATCATCAGGGTGATGATTGTCATTTCCTGAAAGTATGAGTAGGGGATCTGGATATTATTATATCAATCTTATGACTTTAATATATTTAAATTCTGTCGGAATTGCCATTGAGCCCTCAACTAATTTTATATCTTAGTTTATATTCTTACTATCTGAATTATATACATACATGCATACATACATACATACATACATACATACATATATATATATATATATATATATATATATATATATATAGTATGTATATATGTGTGTGTGGGTGGGTGTTGTTTATACGTTATTGTTATTCATACAAATATTTAAGTAAATGCTCTGTTTATAATAAACAATATTTATAACTTTACTGTCCTGAATGTCCGAGAAATCTCAAAGAAAATGTGTCCTCCAACTGGAATCGAACCTCTATTATACACCAAACCGTCATATAGCCTGACGGGCTATAACATTTAGCTACAGAGGAAGCGTTTAGTAAGCAAAGTCAAATTACTGTTTCTAACCTACGAGCTACCCATTATTTCTCTCGAACGCTCATATCTGCACGAAGCTTATCTTAACGTAAAGAAGTGACATAATATATCATGAAAGTTCGAACAATGTAGCTGTAAGCTAATTTGTATATCTCGTCAGGCTATATGACGGTTCTGTGTAGGATACTGGTTCGATGTTTTAGGGAATGTATCAATTGAAGAAGGGAGTATTGATTTCAGCCCGATTTAAAATCGACGTAAATCAAAGAAAGTCGCAACCTTAACTAGATTGGGGGTTAGGTGTAAGTAGTTTGATTGGGGTAGTTTTGGGGAAATATGATATCAGTCAGCAGTAACTATGTAAACGTACAATAAAAGAAACTGAAAATTCACAGAGAGAGCTTCATAAGCATAATAATTACGTTTATGTATGTATCCACAGATACACACATACATACGCACACTGACCCACACAAAATGTTCCTGACTTTAAAAAAGAAGAGACCGCAATCCGGACAATTAGCTTCAGTGAGTGAAATATACATTTCTACTTTATGACATAAAAAACAACAATTTTTATTTCTAAAATCAGTGATTTGATAACCAGATTATAAAGCAATCAAATGGGGAAAAGGAGAAATGAACAGACGGACTTATCAAAGACTTTGTCCTCACTGATTTTTTAACATGTCTGGAAGTTTGTTCTTTTTTCTTTCTTTTTATAGAATTATTACAATTTATATTAAAATACCACAAAGTGTCATCCTCATTTCATGCTCAGGTATTTTGAAAAAAATATATATTTTAGTTAGAGTAAATGAAAATCATTTGCAATTAAATTATACAAATAGTTTATTTTGTTAAAGACTGCAATGATTCCTACAAACATTGATAACCTAGAGTAGCCAATGAGATCTTTCTCTCTTTCTCTCTCTCTCTCTCTCTCTCTCTCTCTCTATATATATATATATATATATATATATATATATATATATATATATATATATATATATATATATATATAAATGAATGAAAAGACAACAGGAAAACTATACTAAGTTTTGACAAACGTGTTTCGTCATTCGACTCACTTTATCAAACCAAATGTGATGACTTTTTTTAAAGGAGTATATTTTCACAGTTACTAAAAATTTTAAAATTTACCAACGCTCATAAATATTCATCGGGTTAACTGAAAAGTTTAGGTGTTAGTTAACCTGACGAATATTTATGAGCGTTGTAAAATTTAAAATTTTTTAGTAACTGTCAAATAGATTTCAAAACATTTGCCTTGATAAAGTGAGTCGGATGATGAAACGCCACGGCCAAAACTAAGCATAGATTTCCTCTTGTCTATTCATATATATATATATATATATATATATATATATATATATATATATATATATATATATATACATACATATATATATATATATATATATATATATATATATATACATATATATATACATATATATATATATATACATATATATATACATATATATATGTGTGTGTGTGCGTGTGTGAGAGAGAGAGAGAGAGAGAGAAAGAGAAAGAAAAAAGAGAAATATGGACAAAAGAAAGAATTTAAAGGATAAAAACGAAGAAAAGAAACAAAAAAACAATAAGGAAAGGAAATTAGACAATAAGTAATCCGATATATGAATTGCAAAGAAAGAAAGAAAGAAAGAAAGAAAGAAAGAAAGAAAGAAAGAAAGAAAGAAAGAAAGAATAGAGATAGGAATGTATGAAAACGAAAGCAAAAAAGAAACTATACTGAGAATTTAACATTGAAATAATAAAGCCGAGTTATAATTAAATTGCAAAGAAAGAAAGAAAGAAAGAAAGAAAGAAAGAAAGAAAGAAGGCAAAAAAGAAGAAATTAAGAAAGAGTCGATAAATGATTTGATTGAAAAGACGTAAGTGTGACCAAAAATGAGAGAAACAAAAACAAAAAAAAAGACAAAAATGTTCCGGAGATACACGTGAAACAAAACAAAAAAAAATATTTACATCGAAGTAGAAAAGAAAAAGAAAAGCAGAAAAGAAGAAACTTTGATAAGAATTGAAAAAATAAGAAGTATTGAAAAAGACTAAAACTCTTAGGAAAAGAAGGAAGACGGAGAAAAAATAAATTGCAAATTGCAATAAACAAATGAACGCTTTAAAAGTGGCATACAAATAGTGAAACAGTGCAAATCAAAATACAGACATGCGAATCATCAAAGAAAGTAAGAAAACACTCATGAAAGAAAAAGAGCGAGAACAGAATTCATTAAAGAACAACATTTTGAAAATCAATATTCGAAAATGGTGGGGAAGACGAGCAGAATGTAAACAAAGAAAGGAAAATTAATAATTGGAGAGAAACAATAGTCAAATAAAAAAGAATGAAGAAAGCTGGAATGCGAACAAGGAAAATAAAGATGAAACTTAAATTTTAAAAAAAATATTAAGATATAAAAGAAATAAAATAGAGAATTAAATATAACAAAATCGAAAAACAAAAAGCATGAAAGGCGCCATAATGGAACGATATGGGCGAAAAGTAGACGATTTATTGATAGAAAGAAAAAAAGAGAATATACGTTAAAATAACTAAAGAATTCGGAAAAGGAATAAAATAAAGCGGCTCTAACTCTATGCAACATTGATGTCAAAAAAATACATGGAATTTGGAAGAGGCGTCGAAAAACAGACGTGCGTATTTTTGCCAACACAGGCCGGCATCTTGACGGCAGGAAAGCCGGCCGACATGCGGTGATTGGTGGGGGTAAAGAATAAGGATTGTTTAGAGCCGGAAATTTGAGCGTTAAAAGAAAATAATTGATGTGTAAATCCACACGCGATGTCTTCCGTCATTTACAATGCTGCGCTTGATCTTATTGCAGGTACGTTTGAAAGGCAAATTCAGCCGCGAAACGATTTAGTAAATGGCAGACGACATTTTCGTCAATTTGGCGCCAAAACTTCCGGATTTGTTTTCTTCTTTCATGTTTGTTTGTTTGTATACCGGATCTTACCTCAATTATTATGCTCTTTAATTGTTTAGAACTTTTACAGGAATATATTACATAGCAAAAAAACTTTCTCACGATTAAAATTACTTACTGCGTCAACGCAAACGCTTTTGCAATATTCATGTGTGTGCATTCGTGTGTGATATTGGTGAAGAAAAATATTTATTATTTTATACCAGTAACAACAGTTTTTTTTTTTTCTTAGTCAAAAAAACAAAAAGGAAAAAAAGAAGTCGCTTGATAACTAATACGTAGCCTAAGTATAGAGTGGAGAATATTATTCTCTATCATCATCAATGATACTAATTTCATGGAAACTTGTTCGGGAGTCAATTTCACCACTGGATCGATTCATCATCATTCCCTTAATATATACCATTAGTGGAGAATGAATTCTCCTCAGATAGTTTCTTTCGAAAAAACTAGCATTGCGGAATAGACTCCTGACATTACGCTATCCTGAGCACAATAATCGTCAATTCAAGTCTTGCGTAAACCGTAATCTATTCTGAAAATATAAACCTTTGCAACTCCCACATACGGCCTTATAATTACGTTTGTAACACGCAGGAGGCAGTGGCTCATGGGCATTGTTTAATGCGAACAATAGTTAAAACTTTAAAAATACATAACCAGAAACACACATTTGTCACACAGTTGATCGAAGAGAAATTGTTTGATATATATATATATATATATATATATATATATATATATTATTTACATTTTTCGAAGTGTTGTCTTCATCTATATTTTTACAATTGGAGAGTTCATTTAAATGGAAATAACTAAGACATCAATAAGAGGCATAGCACGTGGAACGAGAAAAATTTACCCCAGTGGACGAAATGAATGGTTCAGTTAAACACTCTGTACTACACGTACTTGTTCATGATCCTTGCTGTATACAAACAATAGTTAAACAGTTAAACACAACCAGAAACACACATCTGGTTCATAAGTGAAGGAAAGAAAAGAGTTTGAAGTGTGTATATATATATATATATATATATATATATAATGTCATCCACAGACAGACTGTTTCGCTGTATCACAGCTCATCAGTGCGGCTAGACATCCGGTTGCCTCTAGCTAGGATCGAAACCCGACTGAATTGGTATCAGGCGGATATTCTACCACTAAGCTGTATATATATATATATATATATATATATGTAAGCAAATATATATATATATATTTAGGCAGCATTTTTTCATTCATACATGTTTCAGTAAATAATATAAACAACTGTTGTCTATTTTATGTAAATTCTTATCATAACGTCTGATAAGCCAAATAACATTATCATTAAAGGAATAAAGAAAATCAAAATATTGATCCATATTTTTTAATCCAATCTACGCTTTCGGCTTACATAAGCCATTATCAAAGATGTCAATTACTGTACAATATATTAAGCAATATACGGACAAGACAGTGATGATAGTCTGTTATTGTTTACATGGATGATTTCCAAGCAAGGATAAACACGTGCATATGAGACGCTAGAAGCGAAAATCGCACCGCAGCTCATGACGCCACACATGATCATGCGAGAGTTATTTCGAGAAGTATTAAGTATTGGAAGCCGTTGGTATAAACCAATGGCTTCTGTTACCAATTATAGACATTTAAGGATATTTGTAGAGATTCCATATTTGATTTTGTTTAGGTTAGGTTTCAACTGTTTGATGTATATAGCTTCAAGAATTTTTAGCTTCTGTTTATTGTTTTCATGTTTAAGTATAACTGTGTTTTCGACAAGGATTTTACAGAATTGTGTGTGCAGCCAGGCATGTTGTTTTAAAGGCCTAAAAATGTTAGAGTTGTTGAAATGTAGTTTCAAGCGTCCTGAAAACTAGTTTATATATATATATATATATATATATATATATATATATATATATATATATATATATATATATATATATATCTACGTTTGTAGTGCACTTAACCCAAATCGTCAGGCACGATTTTGTGAATGAAACACTTATTACACTGTATTCGGTCAAAATTTAACAGTTTTTGCTTTAATAGAACACAAAGTGAATATTTATGCGATAAGTCATTTTATTGTAAAAATAAAAACTTCGCATACAGGTTATAATAATCTGTTAATTATAATCTCTTTAATTTATTGTACAGTAGACGATTTTTCACAACGTAGCAATTCTCAATTTTTAGCACATAGATTGTGTCTTTAAATGTGGGTGTTTATGGCTCTCTACAACTTTGTCTCTATCTATTAGACTTTTATCAAGCCCTCCTTCTTTATTACATGTACAAGGAATTCTACATAACTATTGATGAGTCTTAGTTCTTTTTGTTTCAATTTTTAAAACATCTTCCCTACTTACACGCTCTTTCCGTAGTATTCTCAGTATCCTTCTCTAGAGCATCATTTGTGTTTCCTCAAGTGTTCTCTACATTGTTTATGGAAGCCATTGTTCGCTATGCCAATGAACCTTCCGATTTCGGTGTCTCGTTTTCCATTCCCTGTTAAAAAATGAGATATGTAAATTTCAAAATGTGTTTAATATTGACATCTCCTAATCTTAGTTCACGTTTTGGACTGCTCCACATGCTGACAAATAACTGAGACATCCGGAACTAGAACAATCTACCCCGATGGACGAAATAATATGTTCCGTTCGAAATTCCAGTCTGAAGAAGGCCGGAGCATACAACTGTATTCTTAGTTCGATTTAGTTCGTAGACTGGCGATTCCTAATTATGAACGGTTTCAATTGTAGGAAGCAAAGAATGCAGTTCAACCAAAACATCTGCCATAAATGAACGATAGAACTGCGATAGGCTAACAAGATTTGCAGATCAGAAAAGATATGCCGTAGGCCCTCAAGGTCGTGTGAATTATTTTGAAGTCGACCGTTCATCATTGCTGGAGAAAACTAAGAGTCTGCTCTCTGATCGTGTAAAAGGCATTCGTAAAAAATGTTATACTTGCATGTTACGTCATCCAACATTTTTGTCTGCAGTGATTTTCTTTCCTTTATTTCTTTCTTTCTTTATTTATTTATTTAAAAAAGGACACACGTTTCACTTTTGAAAATATGTTTTCATTCTTTCTTACTTTCTTTCCTTCTTTCTGTCTTACATTTTATTGTTTTATTATTTTCTTTCTTTTTTCTACATTCTTCCTAACTTTCTCTCTTACTTTTTTCTTTCTCTGTTTCTTTCTTACTTTCTTTCTTTCCTTCTTTCTTTCTTTCTTTCTTTCTTTCTTTCTTTCCGTGTTTCTGTTTTTCTTTTTTCTTTCTTTCTCTCTTAATTTTTATTTCTTTATTATTTTCTCTCTTTTATACAATCTTTTTTCTTTCTGTATTTCTTTCTTACTTATCTGCTGTGATTTTCATTTCTTCCTTTCTTCCTTTCCATCTTTCCTTCTTTCTTTCTTTCTTTCTTTCTTTCTAACTTTCTTTCTTTCCTTCTTTCTCTCTTACTTTTTATTTCTTTATTATTTTCTCTCTTTTTTACATTTTTCTTCCTTACTTTCTCTATTTCTTTCTTTCTTACTTATCTGCAGTGATTTTCATTTCTTTCTTTTTTCCTTTCCTTTCCTTCTTTCTTTCTTTCTTTCTTTTTTCTTTTTTTATTTTTTAAATAAGGACACACATTTCCCTATTGAAAACATGTTTTCATTCTTTCTTACTTTTTTCCTTCTTGCTGTCTTTCTTTCTTTCTTTCTTTCTGCCTCACTTTTTATTGCTTTATTATTTAGTTTCTTTTTTACATTATTTCTTACATTCTTTCTTACTTTCTTCTTTTCTTTCTCTATTCCTTTCTTTCTTACTTTCTTCTTTTATTTCTCTATTTCTTTCTTTCTTACTTTCTTCTTTTTTTTCTCTATTTCTTTCTTTCTTACTTTCTTCTTTTCTTTCTCTATTCCTTTCTTTCTTACTTTCTTCTTTTCTTTCTCTATTTCTTTCTTTCTTACTTTTTTCTTTACTTTCTCTATGTCTTTCTTTCTTACTTTCTTTCTTTCATTCTTTCTTACTTTCTTTCTCGCTTTTTTTATTTTTAAATTATGACACAAGTTTCTGTTTTTAGAACTTAATTTTTGTCTTCGTTTTTTTTCTTTTTTCAACGTCTTTTTCTCTTATTTTTCTTCTTTCTTTTATTCAAATCAAAAGCTTACTTCACCTCAAAATTGATCTTTCTTCTTCTTTTCCCACCTCCTCTTACTCCTTTCCCTTCTTCTTGTCAATATTATTCTCTACTGTTGTCTACTATTTACTCAAATACCATGAACCATAATCTTTTTACCTTAGTTCATATTACGATATCATTAACATAGAGATCAAATATAACTAAAAATGCTGTTTTAAAGTATCTCCACACCCCTGATGTTGTTTTCTTTTTTGCTTTTTTTTTTTTTTTCATTAGCCTATAATTTATGAAGCTAGTTTTCTCTTCAGTGACGCCCATTTCAGATAGCTTAGGGTTAATTCATTTTACCTTTCATAATTTTTCTCACCTGTTTTTTTTTTTCATTAGCCTATAATTTATGAAGCTAGTTTTCTCTTCAGTGACGCCCATTTCAGATAGCTTAGGGTTAATTCATTTTACCTTTCATAATTTTTCTCACCTGTTTTTTTTTTGTTGTTTTTTTTTCTGTTCTTTTGGGAAATCGTTCTGTTATAAAATTCACATAGCGAAAGAATACGTACTCAAGAATTAATAACTGCATCAATGCTTTACCAATTAAAACTATACATCACCTATTATATGTTGTAAATACACAGTATTTAGCGGAGTCAAGATTTGATACGGAAGAATATATGGAAATGTAAGAGACGACTGTTTACTAATTTTCGTAACGAGTTCAGCGAATATACAAAAATAGAAAAGAGCGTAAGACAAGGAAGTACCTTCTCACCGGACCTATTCAGCCTCTACAGCGAGACAATTCTGAAATCCTACCGGGATTCAGCATTGGCGACCACAAATTTAACAACATAATATACGCAGAAGTCACCGTGTGACACTATTTAGTGTTGCGTTAAAAAAAGAAAAAAGGGCGAGAATTAAATTAGGTGATAAGAAGCCATCACTAAACGGACACTAAGCGATGTTATTTTTTCTAACAAAGGAAAGTGGATAAGATTTTATTTTCATTGTCGAGAAAAAGGAAAGTAAGACACTGGATTGAATTTGATTTATGACGACGCACCGAATAGACGATAGCCGTCTGCCATGGCAACAATAATGGAAATTTCAAATTGGTCGGATGGCCTGCAAGGCAGAATGCTAAGAGATAAAAATTAATTGGGTCGCGAAAGAGAGAGTACCAGAAAGGAAAGATTAAGCCTTTGACTATCTGCAGAATATCATTTAAAAAAAAGACACCTGTTTTATGTCGAAGCTGGCTATAATAGGATAATTATTTTATCAGAACGAATAATTGGCTGTGGATATCGCCAGATGACCACCCACTTGTTTGGCGAAGGTCTCGAATGATGAATTCCAGGTGACATTCAGATAAAATTGAGATTAAGAGACCACACTACGGGTCGTATTGGTTTGTTGTCGGGCAGAGGGAAAGAAAGAAAGAAAGGAAAAGAAAAAGGAAGATAATTTTTTTTTCTTTGAGCAACATTTTCTTAAACCGATGCCAGTCTGGTCAGACCCACACTGCTGGGCGGCCATTGGCTGAATGGTAGCGTGAGCGGTAGGCGAAGGTAATCATGTGAAGAAGGAGGAGTGGCCTGTTGACGCCCCCCCCATGAAGGGATCGGTGTGATATGCCACTGTGAGAGAGAGGCGAAACCCGTTGATACCCTCTGAGGGTATCGGTGAGATACCAATATGAGAAAGGAAGAATTTGAGAGGACGAAAGACTTCCAAAAATGGAAATTAATAATTCTTCCTGACCGAAAACAAAGAAAAACCCTTAATGCGGATTTAGAATTATCAAGGAACGTCAAACCCCGACAGGTCCACCCGGTTATGGTCGGCGCCCATATAAGCAGAATCGCAACGAGTTGCTGCAGTTGAATTAAGGAGTTCGCAGTTGAGACAGACATTTGCAGAGTTAGTAGAGAGACAGCCTCGCAGGAAGCTGACTGAGATCCACGCAATCACGTCCTCAACTTCTAACCAAGAACAATTTATTTTTGAAGAACGACTCACACCGCCAAAACATGTTTTACGAATATCACCTGAAGATACACCAAAAACCAGTTCCTTGAAAAAACAACTTAAGATGTTAAGACTCGCCTAACAAACGCAAAGTGTCATGTATCCATATTAGCGGTTTGGGAGAAAGACGCAGTCCTGTATTCAGCAACCAGATATAAAATATGGTTATTCCTTTTTCAACACGTTTGAACTTTTCGAGTTATTACTTTATTTTCTTTTACATATACTTGTGCGGTATTACCCTTGTTCGGACTCGACTTGCATTACGGCCCGGCGACTGATTGATTTCGTCTACCTAAGATCAAATCACAACGTGGGTAGGTTAGACTAGAAATCAAAACAGTTACTTCGGTAACCAGATGTTAGAGGCGAGCTGGGAACGACAAGGCTGATGCCGAATCTAACCAGATCCCCATCCGAATCAGCAAAAAGTTAGAACGTCACATTTGGTGCCGCGACCAATACCGAGTCACATTGGTCGTCACAGGACAGGACGGCGCGGAGAAAGACGGGGTGACGTCACAATTTGCGCCGCGACCAGGATAGCACGGCGGGCGCGGCCAGGAAGACGTCACATTTGGCGCAGTGACCCCGGGGTGACGTCACAAACGTACTGATAGCAGACACGCAATAGAAATTACAAAACCTCTTACCGAAGGTAGTGAAGGATAGCGTGAAGAATGGACTAAGCATAAACAACAAGGAGTCAGAATGCATGTTCATCCGTAAAAGGGTGAGCTTGAAATGTGATTTGCAGGTTGGGGACACTAAAATCAAGCAGGTGCTTTAAAAGCGGACGGTATTATCCGACACTGAGATCCATAGACGTATTAGAATGGCCAAATCGCATTCCAAAATCTGGGCAGAGTATTGCGAGACAAGAGGTTTCCTTTGGTAGAAAAGAGAGAGTAAAATGCGTTTACATGACATCATTTCTACTTAACGGCAGCGAATGTTGGGCAGTCTCCTCAAATATGAAGAGACTCGTGGTAACAGAGATGTGGTTCTATAGAAGGATGCTGGGGATATCATGGACCGATCGTGTGAACAACGATGAGGTCTTGGAGAGGATGCAAACAAGGAGGAGGTGTCTGCTGACGTTTCTGTGATATGTAATGAGAAAGGAGGGCCTGAAGAGTCTGATACTCACAGGGCGAATAGAGGAAAAGAGAAACAAGAGAAAGCAGTGCATAACATACCTGGCGGGCTAGTAGATGACAGAACGTGGTC
>OZ010605.1:12677075-12679575 GCA_963932145.1 Acanthosepion lycidas
GATTCTTCTTTGGATTTTATTAAGAATATCTTAATAAAAAATATTTGAAAAGCATACATAGTTTGCCACGTGTTTCTGTCAATTATATATTGTTCTCGACTGTGGAAAACAAGTCTTTTGATCAATCTTGAAGTTGGCCAAGGCAGATTGTGTGAATATATTACATCGTTGATGCAATAAATAAGCACTAGGGTTGAGCTGATTGATTGTCCTTGAAACGTCGACTATAAAACGGCTTGATGACTGTCATTTATTGAATGTTAAGTCTACACTGTTCAGGATGAGGATAACATTCTCTTTGGCAGTTAACAAAATCAGTAGTGACACAAGAAAAAACAATTACATGCAGGCAAAACGAGAAATAAATTACACGGAAACCTTCTTCTTCTTTTATTGTCCTCTCTTCTAGTAGATTTTCTTATATTCTCTAATGCACAGTAACCGCTTCTGTCTTAGTGGCTTTAGTGCCTTGCTTGGGGTAAATTTAAATACAATGTCAATTATTATCCACTTTCTTCTTAATTCTTGTTCTTTTATTGTCCTCTCTTCTTAATAGTAGATTTTCTCATATTCTCTTATACACAGTAAACGCTTCTGTCTTAGTGGTTTTAGTGCCTTTCTTGGGGTAAATTTGGTAAATTTAAATATTATGTTGGTACAAAAATAATGTCGTTTTCTCACATAGTAACATATGTGCGAAAACGACATTATTTTTGCACCAACCTAATGAAATGTCAATTATTATTCAATTTCTTCTTAATTCTTGTTCTTTTATTGTCCTTTCTTCCTCTTGGTAGATTTCATCTAATAATCAGTAACCCATTCTGTCTACTTAATTCTTGTTCTGCTATTGTTATCTTCCTTTAATAGCGTTTTTTTGTTTATTTTTTTGTTTTTTTTTCAATATTTTCTAACCCCTTGCGTCTTAGGGGCTTTATTGCATTTGCTTGGGATGAAAAGATTACAAAGAAAAAGTAAAGATTAATGTTTTATATTTAAGTCTATAAGCATTTTAGGAAACGGTAAATGTCATTTTCTGACATTATTTAACAATCAGCACCCCTTTCGTCTCAGTAATTTTATTGCCTTACTTGCTGTTAAATGATATAAAAAATATAGAAATAATATGACTTAATTATTATCTTTGATTTTCTTGTATTTCTTTCTTCTTTTATTGTTTCAGTTAAAAGAATTCATCGTTTTCTTTTTCTTCGCCATCTTCATCTGTTTACCTCTCACCTTCTATCACCTCACCCCGACTTACCAGTCAACTATTTCTAAACAAACAACACGTTTTTTTCACTAACTGCCTCAGATGCTGGCCATACATACTTCATATAAGCACCAGTTTCTCTTCAATTCACGACTCTCTTCCTTACCGTGCTTAAAAAAATCAACATATTTTTGTTTTCTATTATTTCCTAATCACTTGATTGTATATATATATATATATATATATATATATATATATATATATATATATATATATATATATATATATATATCGTTTTCGTTCATACCACGTCGTTTCATTTTTCCCGCATTATTTTTTTTATTTCATTTGAATTACTTTATTTACTTTTCCCTGAGTTACTTCTGAACTTTCTCACAAATATTCAACGCCCATATTTCCTCAAATACATGATGATAAATTGCACAAAGACTACTTCTATTTGGGCCTCCCGTTCACGCATCATGGCCGACGTATTTCGCCTAAGGAGTGTCTTGTATGAGAGTTTGAAATGTTGTGCGCCGACGACCTCAACCACCTCTGAGAAAAGACAGCGAAGATTGATGGCTTATAGAAATATTAGAACTTCCATCTGGTAGAGAAATTACAAGATGTTAGTTTCGGTCGTGGGGTGGAGTCGAGACGAGGTTGTCTATTAGATATATAAATATAGACGGAGATTGGCCTCGAGATAGATAGATAGATAGATAGATAGATAGATAGATAGATAAACTTAGATTAGAGGCTAGAAGAGGTTGACTATCATATGTGAATTGAAAAGGAAGTTGGCATGAAGAATAATGAACTGATATAGATAGATTCAACTAGATAGGTGCACACAACTATCTATCTATCTTTGTCTCTTCACTTCTCATGCATATATACATATAAAGATATGTCATAGATAATGAGGAGAGATAGATAGATAGATAGATAGATAGATAGATAAATAGATAGATAGATAGATAGATAGATAGATAGATAGATAGATAAACTTAGATTAGAGGCTAGAAGAGGTTGACTATCATATGTGAATTGAAAAGGAAGTTGGCATGAAGAATAATGAACTGATATAGATAGATTCAACTAGATAGGTGCACACAACTATCTATCTATCTTTATCTCTTCACTTCTCATGCATATATACATATAAACATATGTCATAGATAATGGGGAGAGATAGATAGATAGATAGATAGATAAATAGATAGATAGATAGATAGATAGATAGATAGATAATTAAACATGTTCAGAGTAAAGGCTACAAAG
>OZ010605.1:12692075-12764575 GCA_963932145.1 Acanthosepion lycidas
GTTTTTTATTGAATGGTGTGAGGGTAATTTTCCCAGAATAAACTGAATGCAGTTTCGATCCCTGCTAAGAGGGAGATTATCCTTTATGCAAATTTAATGAGCATGAATGCTGGGCACAAGCTGAAAACGGACTGTCGCTACTATGTGTTGACCTAAGTGTCCACGTTTTTGAAAAGAAAAATAAACGAAGAATAAAAAAGGATCACGACTCCGTACACCTACGAATATCCGTGCAGACGGGCACATGGCTTTACGCGTACAAACGCACACATGAGCACAAAAATTACAGAACAAAACATGCATCAATGATTAAAGTATAAAAAGAAAACAAATCGAAAAATATAACCAGTAAATTACTGATACCCCGGCGAAACTCTGGAGTCGAGATGCTGAATGTAACATCAATCAATTAAGTGATAAACTTTTAATCATATAAATCTTTTCTCTCTCTCTCTCTCTCTCTCTCTCTATATATATATATATATATATATATATATATATATATATATATATATATATATATATATATATGCAATGTTATGTGTAGCAAAATTATATTTCAAACTAGTCACTACACATTACATTGCATCTAGATATATGTTTCTGTTGTTAATATTTCGGTCTCTCGTATGACATCATAGAACAGAATCTTAAACTTATGACGTGAGACTGCTATCCCGCGACCGTTATCGTTGCATAGTAATCCTCTATACCAACATAACAAAATATTATCTTCGATGGTGAATATCTTTGTTTAAATATCCGTTTAACCACTCTAAAGATGACTCATGTGATCCTAAATGTTAGATCAAGGATCAGCTTAATAAAAAATCATATACAAATGTTAGGCAATTTTTGTCTCAAATTTCACCCGAAATTAACGCAAAGATACAGAATTTAGAACGGGTCTTTTGTTAAATATAACAGAAAATTAATGTCTACTATGTCTGATCAAGAGCCGATCTAAATTTTGTATGTTATACATACATATATATATATATATATATATATATATATATATATATATATATATATATATATATATATATGAAGAAAAATATACGGAAAAAACAAACAAAAATTCTTATATGCAGTTATGCTGTTTTAATGTTAACGTCCGACGTTGACATTATATTAGCATTAAAACAGCATAATTGCATATAAGGATTTTTGTTTGTTTTTTCCGTATATTTTTCTTCATATATATATATATATATATATATATATATATATATATATATATTTGTATGTATATATATAACTCATAACAAATGTACAAAATGGCGTTCGCTTGCTTCTACACATCCATGTACCCGTCAGATCATTGATTCAAATATTTCCACACGATGTTGAATGGTTTGGCAAGCGCCCATGACAGGTCTCTGCATTCCTAATGTCTGCTGCTGTAGGTGATACACACATAAAAATCCAAAAGATTGAGATCGATAGAACGTGCAAGCCCTGGAACCGATCCTTCTCTACCTATCCATATTTCATGGTAGATCTCAGCTAGTGCTGGAACCCCGTCATGCATGAACCACATGCGTCTTTTTTTTAGCAGGAGTAGATCCTCTAGCATGTTTGGAAGTGTGTTCGAAAAAATGTCCCTGGAGATAGCTCTTGTAAGGCGTGCTGAGAGAACATATGGACCTACTAGACAGTCAGCAAAATATAATCTGAACAAAACTCCTGAAATTATCTCTATACAATTCTGATTTTAACAATAGTATTACCAAAGGTCGACTTGATATTCAAAATTTCATCAGAGTCAGATCGTTCCAGTAAAAATACTCGATATTGTTTAATTGTAATCATTTTCATTAGGCTTAAGAGTAACAGTATATAAAAGTTTTCTGGAAAGTAAAATAGTCAGTAATAAATCAATATTTTTTTCATATATATAAGAAATTACTTCATTAGAAGACCGGATATACAGCCAAACAAAAAATGCGTCATTTTATGTGTGAGAAAATGACATTATTTTTGCACCAAACTTATAATACTTTAATATGTATATATATAACAATATTTCTTATCCATCTACAGCAACCGAGAAATCTTGTCATGAAAATATGCGTCCTCCGCCAGGATACGAACCTGTATACCCTATGGTGCACATTCAGAAGTGTCTAACTCATCGGCCTATTAGGACATACGGTTAAAAATGGCCCCAAATAGTGCTTTGGAACGTTGATTGTCGAAGCATCCATATCTGCTCTGTTTTCTTATCCTAACGAAAACAGGCGGGTTCATGTTGGATGAAAAATGCTATTTGATTAAAAAACAGAACATTTATTCTATTATGAATATCCATAAAAAATAACGTTTAAAAAACATACATTAAATAAAGAAATATGCTGGATTTCATACATTTCCTATTGTATTAAGATATATTGTTAAATATAACAGACAATGACTGTCTATTATGGTTGGTCATGAGCAACTCTAAACTCCGTATATTTACTTTAATTTCGGGTGAAAATAATAACGATGATTGTCCATAATTTGCATAATTTTATTAGGCTCTTCCTTGATCTAAGCTTTCAGATCACATAAGCTATTTCCAGAGTGGCTATACGGATATCGAAATAAAGATATTCACCATCAAAGATGATATTCTATTCTGTTGACATAGAAGATTGCTATGCGACGATAACAGTCAAGGAATAACAGACGCAGGTATTCAATTCATAATGTGGTTCGGTGACGTCGTACCACGTGAAAGACCGAAATAATAAATTTTTATTATATTAAAATTACTATCTATCTATCTATCTATCTATCTATCTATCTATCTATCTATCTCTCTCTCTCTCTATATATATATATATATATATAAATATATATATATATAAATATATATATATATATATATATATATATATATATATATATATATATATATATATATATATATATATATAATGCATTAAAGGTTAATGGTCAGTTGAATCAGTCCAGGTAACATTAGTATTAAAAAGTGCTCAATACCCGTATGAAAAAATAAAGTAAAAGTAAAAATAACATGTAGAGCTTTTAACTTTAAAAATCAGCAGGTCAGCTGAATCCGCTACCGAGAGAGAGATTGATATGACCTCTCGAATATATATATATATATATATATATATATATATATATATATATATATAAGGTTGGTGCAAAAATAATGTCGTTTTCCCACATATGTTACTATGTGAGAAAACGACATTATTTTTGCACCAACCTAATATATATATATATATATATATATATATATATATATATATAAAGACATTTTTATGCTTATATATTCTTTTTATAGATGTAATATATATATATATATATATATATATATATATATATATAGAAAGAGAGAGAGGGTGAGACAGAGACATAGAGAAACAGAGACAGAGAGAGACAGAGAGAAAGACTTATTTCGTCGACCACGGAATAATTTTTACTTACTAACTAGGCATATGTTTGTTAGCATTAAAAAACAGACAGAAATCAAAAATTACAAATTGGGGATACCGAAATAAAAGACATACAGCAATCTAAATACCTGAGAAGTATCTTAACAGAGGACAGATTGTGCGACACTGAAATCTGAAGGCGGATTAGGATAGGGAAAGATGCCTTCAAAAATCCAAGGAAGGTATTAAAAAACAGAAAAAAATTCGTTAGATACAAAGAAGAACTTACTGAACTGTTATGGAATATCAATCTTCCTCTAGTGAAAGAAGGTCAATATCCTCGCAGATGAAGAAGAGACTTGAAACGGTCGACAAAAGGATTCTGAGAATAACATGAAGTGAAAATAGGAACAACGAAGTTCTTTTAGAGGAAAAAGAAACATAAAGAACACTTATAGTTAAAATCAGAAAGAGTTAATATTTATAGGGTACAGAATGAGGAAAGTCAGTTTGGAAAATCTGATACTAACAGGACTTATTGAAGCTAAGAGAGACAGATGAAAACTGTACATAACCTACCTCGCTAGTTGGATGGTGGAGCAAAATTTAGGAAGATGGCAAATAGGAAATTGTGGAGGACTATAATCGCCAACGTCCCTAAAAGATAACGCACATAGAAGAAAAAGAAAAAAAAGAAGTTTTCTGCATATATTCGAATAGATGAATTGTTAGCAGGTTGGTCTTTGCAGTCAGACATTCTGTATATCGGAGAAAAAATTTGCCTTAAAATCCCGTGGGGGAGTTGGAAATATACCAGAATTGATAAGGAAGTGAAAGAATGATTGAATAGAAATGAAGGAGAATGAAAGAAAGATGAAAAATAAAAAGAAAAAAAAGGAAAGAAAACGATAGGAATGTAAAAGAGAAAGAAAAATTAAAGAAAGAGACATGAAAGTGAGAAATTAAAGGGATTAGAAAAGAAGAAAGAAAAAAAGAAATATTAAAGGAAAAATAAAATGTAGATGAAAAGGTGGATATATGGAAGGAAACAATATAAAATGAAAGAAAAGTCAAGGGGGGAAAAAGAAACTTGTAAAATCGTCACAAGAAGAAATGAAAGAAGAAAAAATAAAGAAAGAGTAATCAAAGTGGGAATGAGAGAAAGGGGAATAGAGATAAATATAATAGAAAGAAAAGAAATTAAGAAAAAAGAGAAAAATTAAGTAAAGAAAGACAGAAAGTTGAAATGTAAAAGGGAAGGAAAGAGTAAAAGGAAGAAAATGACTCTAAGGAGAAGAAAGAAGGAATGAAAAAAGAAAGAAGGAAAAAATGATCATTAAAAAAAAGAAAAGTGAGTAGGAAAATAACAAAAAGAATACGAAAGAAAGAAATCCCAAATGGAGAAAAGAAAAAAGGAAGGAAAAATATAAAAAAAACGAAAGGAAGTGATATCAATATGAGAAGAAGAATGTGGAGAAAAGAAAAAAAAAAGAACGAGAAAGGAACAAGGAAAGAGAAAAATGAATGAAATTGATGCATAAGTTATAAAAAGTTAGGAAGAAAACAGGAAACCATATTGAAAGAATGAACAGGAAGAAAGAAAGTAGGGGAAAGAAGAAGGAAAAAAGAGGCATAAAATTGGGAAGAAGATAAGAAAATAAAGGGAATAAGTAGACAGAGAGTGAATAGGAAACTGTCAAAAAGAATACGAAAGAAAGAAATATCAAAAGAAGAAAAGAAAGAGGGAAGAAAGAGGGAAAAAACGATAGAAAGAGATATCAATATGAGAAAGTGACGTAAAGACAAAGGAAAAAGTGAAAGAAAGAAACATCAAAATGAGAAAGAGAAAGAGAAAGAGAGAGAGAAAGGAAGAAGGAGCGAGAAAAATGAATGGACCTGAAAAAAACATGTATAAAAGCTAACATACAATCGTCGAAGAAAATGAGGAAAGAAGAAAAATGAGAAATAAAGAAATTAATAGCAGATGGAAGAGAAATCGTTAGAAAACGTAGGAGAAAGAGGGAAAAGAAAGGAAAAAATGATATGTACGAAAAATATATCAAGAAAGAGAAAGGGAAATATCTTAAAATGATGGAAGAAGAAGAAGAAGAAGAAGAAGAAGAAGAAGAAGAAGAAGAAGAAGAAGAAGAAGAAGAAATCATGAACGTGATGAACAATGTACCAAACATAGCGGCGAGGGGGGCAGGCGTTCAGACCGCAGCGATTGGGTAATGATGACGTAAGAGGGTGAACAGCGAGTTAGCTTCTGAGAAGGAAGTTTGCTTTCCTTCCCATTCAGCTATCCACTCACAGCCGGATGGTGTCTTTCTCTTCTGATTGACAACGCCAGGAGCAAGGAAGTAAAAAGAGACAGACCCGGGGCAAAAAAAATAAAAAAAATAAAAAATAAAAAAGAATATATAAAACAAAACAAAATATAAAGAATATGATAAAGAAAAAAAAATCCTAAGGGTGGAACATGACTGGTCTGTGGAAAACGTCTCCGGAATTTTGTGATTTGAATACATTCACCCGATATTCAATTTTTATATGTATTTCTTTCCTTTGTTATTTTGATTCTTGCTATTCTGAAATTATTTCTGTTGTGGTTAGAGAATTTTCTTTTTTCATTTTTTTTATTTCTATATTACTTCCATTTCTCATTTTTTTTTATGGACGTGTGTGTTTCACTGTATTTTTAATTATTTTTTATTACTGTTCTTCGGCTTGATTTTTGTTTTTATTCATGTTGTGGCCTGATTATTTATTTATATTGCTTTTTTTAGATATTATTTCGTTCAATATGTGGCATTTTCACACATTTCCATTAGCTAAGGAGAGTTCAATATAAATTTGCGCATGCGTGTATCCCAAAAGCGTAGAAACTTGCGTATGTACATCTACATGCAAGTATCTGCCTAACATTCCATGTAAATATGTGAAAGCCAACGAAATTGGAACATCCAGAAAAGATGTGTGTCTAACTCCGAGGATTATTACGTAAGAATAATATCAAAACATTAATGCATTATTCAAATGCATTTTTGCTAGATGTCCGCTTATTCTCGCTTATCGCTCCGTCTATCTATCTGTATCATATAGACATATAGACTGTATCTATCTATCTGACTATCTGACTGTCTGTCTATCTATCTATTTATCTGCATCTCTCGGTTTCTATCTCCCTCTCCCTTTATTTATATATATATATATATATATATATATATATATATATATATATATATATATATATATATATATAATTTCTATCATATATATATATATATATATATATATATGTATATCTATTTATATATATAATTTGTATCACATATATATATATATATCATTTGAATCATATTTATCTATATATATCTGTGTGTATGTCTTATGTGTTAATAATATATTATATATATATATATATATATATATATATATATATATATATATATATATATATATATATATATAAGGTAATGGAAAAATGTGTATATCGTTTAAAAAATAAACGGAGCGTCTTCACAAATATGGATATGCAATAAATCCATTGCTTTTTAGAAATTACGTGGAGGCTGTGCGTAAAAGGCATTATTCAACCTTTCTTCGACTTCGCTCTTCGTGGCTATGTCGGTTAACAGCACATGGGATCTAAAGACGGTTTCACGTGCAAATATTCGTCTCCTCTCCCGGTGTTGATGCCGCCTTTTATTTTGCATTTGTGTAATTTTCAATGCATATGACTTCTTCAGCTAGGTATTCTGAGCTACCCATTCTAAGGTCACTGAAGTAAAATCCTATGATTAATCTTGACTTTATTTCTAGGGGATTTCTTTTGTCTTACAGATTTCTATTGATTCTCTGAAAACCTTTAATAAAAGAAAGCATGTTAGATATATTAACATTTCCGATTTTTCAATTACCTTATCATTCTGTCGGATCCCAATTCATATATATATATATATATATATATATATATATATTATGCATTGTTACAGTAGAACATGCACATACCCACTACAAAACTGCACATCTTGTTTCAAAGTGAAAGTTTCTTTTTTAACGTTTAATTCGGATTTCTAGTCTCCATATAGTATGTCTTTTATCAGGACAAAATGAGTGTAGAAACTGCTAATGCCGATCATTGTTTAAAAGAAAAACCCTAAGAACATTAGAAACATAAGGCCGTCACATTCAATAAAACACACGAACACCTAGTGACACAAACATAGACAGTCATATATATATATATATATATATATATATATATATATATATATATATATATATATATATGAAAAAATAGTTTTAAAGTATGCTATATTTGGGGATTAATATTAGAAATAGAGAGATAATCTGTCTCACAGTCTTCTGGCCATCTGTATTGTGTTTTGGTTCGACTACTTATATATGCTGACCAATAGTGCATTATGGCTATGTCTATTGTATTATTCTAACGGTTATTAGCTGGACGGCAACGTTTATGTTTCAAAATATACTACGCTATTCTGGATCCAAATGCAGTTTTATACCTCTTATTGTTAGCCTTTTTTTACTGTTTATTTTTTGCGGCGTACGGTGGCCGTTAACAATTAAGTATAATTCAAGTCTTCAATATTAAATAAAACAGTATTCAATTACAACCGCAAATAAATACTTAGCATGAACGAAGAAGTAAAAGTCAACATAGCATAAGTAACCATTTCAGTGAATACCTTGTTAGTAAATTCTAAATCAAAAAAATCATCGACGCACAATAATTCACACTAATTCGACTGGATAGTTCCACTCAATAGTCACTCAATAATCACTGCAGTCAGTAGACTGACACCTTTATTTATACACGTGGCGGAAAACATATATTCATAAGTCCAGCGTGTCACGCTCGATCCTCGGTGTCGGTATTTACTCATTTTCTTCCTATATGACAATTTATTATTGATTACTAAATTATTTGTTGTTCATTGTTATTATTAAATTTATTTATGTTTATGTTTTTATTTGTAGTTTGTTAATTTCTTTATTACTAACTTAATTTATTTACTTATTTATTGATTTGAAATATTTTTTTGAATTCTTTATTTCTTTCTTTATTTTAAATCATTTCACCCTAAGCAAGGCGGGAATGCCACTAGTACGCAGAGGGTTACATAGAGTGAAGGTGAAAGAAAAGACTGGGTATCGGGAGACCGCAGAAATGATAAAAGCGGACCTGGTTCAGAAAGATAGAAGATGACCATTGACGTTGCATTTTCATTTTTATAGATTTTGTTACGAAAGGAAGTAGGAAAACGGAAGGGAGTTCCACAGGCGGGATATGCAAGAAAAGAAACTGTTGGAATATAAGTTGCGGTTACATTTAATTAATTCAACAGTAAAAGGGTGGGACCTAGATGCCAATCTAGTATCACACTTAAACTCACGTATTCCGTGCATCAGGAAAAAAAGCAGTTACCATCAAATTTTTTGTCAAAAAGAGAGATGGAAACCGCGTCAGGCCGGTGAGAAAGTGATTGAATTCGAAATACCAAGTCAGGATCGATTACATGGCAGATCCTTCTTTGGATTTTGTTAAGAACCTCAAGATGTGTAGCAGGAACTCCAGACCAGATATGGTAACAATATTCAATTCACGGACGAAATTTGCGCGATAGACCCTGACGAGATAACCTTCTGACAAGGCACAATAACTCATTTTTCTTGCAGTAGATGCAGCTATTGATTCTATGCAGTCGTTCCACTTCAATTCAGTTGAAAATGTGAGGCCAAAAAAACGCAGTCTAGCATAGCCATGCTGATTCTAGGCAGGATAGTTTCTCTATGGCAGTTAAATGAGAGCACTTTCGTTTTAGAGGCATTAATATTTATTACCCATTTCCTACCCCAATTAGCCACAGATTGGAGGTCCTTTTCAAGAGCAGCAGCCAGATTAACTTGAAGACATTAGACTGAAGCACCCCGATGAGCTTCTCAAGATTTGGAGCAGAGACGCCATCAAAATCCTGCTTTAGCATATTTCATCTGTCACTGTGACTTTCTCGCCCTTGGAAAAGCTGGGCTAGTATCACACTTAAGAAAGCACAAATGAAATGTGTCTTTCCCTTATCTGATTTTCTCAGCTCTGAAGGATTTGCTATGGAGACAAGAGTAAATGGTAGTGTCATCAGCATAAATTCGTACTTGAGAACTGATGACATCAGGAAGATCATTGATGAAGATCAAAAACAGCGTAAGACCCAGGGTAGAGCATTGGGACACCCACATTTGTGTGAAAGGATCTGGAAGCCATCCCGTTCAAAATGACCTTCATTTCACGATGTGATAGGGACGACTGGATTAAATAAAACAATGGTCCAGTCCTGGAGTTTACTTAGAAGACAATCGTGCCAAACCATGTCAAGCGCCTTCGATATATCTAGAACCACAGCTTCACCGTTATTATCAAAAGATTGATATAAATATTCAGTGATATCTGTTAGTGCAACGGCGGCAGACCTGGCAAAACGGAAGCCATATTTTTTAGTCAGAGAGTCGTGAGAGATGAAATGGTTAATCGGTTCCGCATTGAGGAAAAGTCTGGAATATTTTGCCGAAAAGCGATAGGAGACTAATTATTATTACTATTTTTATTTTTTTCTTCATTCATTTTAGTTTTCGATTTTTAAGTAAAATATTAAAAGTTTCTTTTCGCCTCTGTATTTTCAGAGTTTTGATCTTTTGGCAATTTGTGTTGGTTGAGATGGTCAATATAGCCATTTTATTTTTATCCTCCAGTCAAAGATTACAGTTCCTGGATTTATCGCTGTAACCTGATGCAAATTTTCTTATTTTACATTATAGTTTTGCTGTAATTATTTGTTGGTTTTCAATTATTGATATATGTTTAGAGAGCATTTTGCTGTTCGTGTATTTACTACTTGTAAAGGATGATATATTTGCGTACTTCCTTTGTTTCCAGGGTCCTTCAGTTAATCCAATGTAGATTTTCCTTCGTTAACTGCTGATTTTAAAGTGGAGAGATATATTGCATTGCTTTGCAAGCAATTACCGTTTAAGGGACATTTGGTCATTGATCTACAGTTACACGTAGTTTTGATTTGTGCCGATTGTTTGTTGGTTGTTTTTGTGTCGTCATTTTTATTATTTGTGTCATGATCTCGGTTCAAATATAACTGCTTTTTATTGTGTTTTTATTGAATATTTTATGGTGAATGCTTCCTACATGGAAATGTTTGCATATGAGTTTAATTAATATTTTTTCCTACGTTTTTGTTGTATGGTGGTTTGAACCATATGACGTTTCTTATGCTTTAGTTTCTTTTGTGTGTTCTATGTGGTGCATATGCAAGTGTTGTGGAAAGTCCACTATCATTTAGTGCTGTTTCATAATCTTTCTTGGCTTGATGTGTGTATATAAAATGATTTATCTTTAGGTCTTCTATGTGGTTTATATGTACCTTTTTTTCTTAAGGTTGAAGGTGACATTTAGGAAATCTACTTCATTTAAGTTAGTTTTTATTTCTATTTCGAATCCATGTATTAGAAAATGTTTATTTTATCTCCGTTTACTTATAAGACCATCCAATTTTATCATTTTTATTGATTATTTTACTATTTTCATGTAGTAAATTTATACATATAAGCTCGCAGCTTTCTGCAACATCTAAGCTTCCCAGTGCAATATCAAATATTTCATATATCTTCGTTGTCAAATAATAGAAAAGTTCAGGAGTGCTTAATAATTTCTATTTCGTTTTAGTCAATGTTTTATTTATTCTTGTGCTAGGGAGATGGCCTTATCTATCAGACGTTCTGTTGTAGAAGGGTAGACATCTTTTAAATCTTGTTCATTAATTATGAGTTACTTCTTACATGTTCTGCAATTTTCTATATAGCATTTATATATATATATATATATATATATATATATATATATATATATATATATATATATATATATATTTATAGCCAAGTATAGGATTGATGTATACGGAATAAATTCCAATAACCATAAAATTATATTCTTAAAATGTGCTCAATACAGAATTGAGCAAATATAATTTATTAGAAAATTATAACATAAATATGCCATAAAATTATTACAACAATAGCCATTTTGTTTCAAAACGTCTTGTGTCATATCAATTAATGGTGTTGAATGGAGAATAAAAGCTTTCAAAATGTTCAAATCGACCAAACACACCTTGATAGAGGAAACTATGTTGCATAAGCTGCAATGACCAATCAAAAAACAAGTATGTGAGAATTCAAAAAATTTTACATACACTATAGTTACGACCAACATTAAACAGGTAGATTATCTGTATATCACCCTAGACCTTAATAATAGCTCTTTTCAACCTCATGGGGAGGTTAATGGTAACCCGGTATATGTACATCCTAATTCTAACCACCCACTATTGTTATGAAGCACATACCCTCGTCCATTTAATTTAGTATAAGTACTAACTTATTTTAATAAACCTAGCGAACATTATAATTCTGCCTTTAGAAAATAGTGGCTACAAGGGTACCACTATTCAATATAGAAATCCTGTTAATTATGAGCACAATAAGATATGAAGATTTTTTTTATTCCCCTTTCAAACTCATGGCTAAAACCAGACGAGTCTATATATCTCCAAAACTTATCAAAAAACATGTCCTCGACCCCGAAATTAACCCACTCAGTAAAATATTCAATTATAATACCCTTAAATTAAGCTACAGTTGTGCTGATAGCCTGGGGAAAAAATTAAGAAACATAATAAAAGAGTCTTTCACAAATATAAGGACTCATAAAACTTGACTACTCGCCAGATTGCAACGAGTAAAACTAAGTATAATGACACTTATAATAACTTGCTCAATTGTAGGAATCCTAATAATCGCTCATTACAGAATAATTGTTTAACTAGTTCTGTAGTTTATCGTAATACAATTTTTACACTAGAAAACATCAATATAAAAAAAAATTACATTGGAAGTACTATGAATACATTCAGAGAACGTTGCCAAGGACAATCATTCAATATTAGTAATCAAAACTACAAGACTTCGGTGTCCAAGTAATTTTGGAGTTCAAAGGAGAAAAAGGAGAGATCGAGCATGTAATTCTCTATATGCACTTTGTTCTTTATGTCTTAATAAAAAATTTGAAATCATTAGATTTAAAGACAAGCCCCATCTCTTAAACCAAAGGAATGAACTCACTGATAACTGTAAACATAGTACAAAATTTCACTTACTATAGAGTTAGTAATATTTTTGATGAAAATATAATATTACTCTAAGTTTAGTATGTTATTACTTATATTATCTAATAATCCTCTTATCTATGTACATATATGTAGGTATACGTTTTTTATGCTGTTTGTGTTTGCACATGTGTGCGTAATTTTAGGGATAGATGTATATATGTGTTTGTGATTTTTTTTAAAAATGCACACACATATATATATATATATATATATACATCTATGCATGTACATGTATGTGTGTATATGTATACATGTCTGTGCATGTCCGATGTGTGTGTTTCCGGGTATGTATATATGAATATATCTGTATTTGTAGTTATATGCCTGTGCGTATATATATATATATATATATATATATATATATATATATATATATATATATATATAATGTCATCCACAGACAGACTGTTTCGCTGTATCACAGCTCATCAGTGCGGCTAGACATCCGGTTGCCTCTAGCTAGGATCGAAACCCGACTGAATTGGTATCAGGCGGATATTCTACCACTAAGCGCACGGTTGGGATGAAGGTGGATTTTTGGCATATTTATTTTAGGAAACACGCTCAGTGACCGACAGTGACTCAATTTGGCTTGCAAAGAGTCTCGCTATATATATATATATATATATATATATATATATATATATATATATATATATATATATATATATATATATATATATATATATATATATGTTTGTATTGTTTTTTTTTTATATATATGACCTTGTTTATATATTTATGCGCTTGTACATGTATGGGTGTGTATGCGTATGTACGCAAATGCGTGTGCGTGCATATGTGTGCGAGTATATATGTATATATATATATATATATATATATATATATATATATATATATGTGTGTGTGTGTGTGTATCTTAGACTTTTTTATCTATACTAACTATAATGTACTTTTGTTTGATAGTGGTTTTAAAATTGCTTGTGAACTTAATAATCAACAATTGTGTTACGTTTTAGTCTTGTACGGACTTTATATCCTTTATAGTCATTTGGATAATATCGTTACAATATATATATATATATATATATATATATATATATATATATATACATTATTTTTATTTTTTATTTTTTTTATTATGCTATTGTGTATGTTGATATATTTATGTCTATATGTGTGTATATTATATACGCATATGCATATGTGTATGTATGTGTATGTGTGTATATTGGTATATGTATGTATATATATATATGTGTGTGTGTATTTATGTAAGTTTCTATCTGTAGTGATGAATGGGTGTACACATACGTATGTATGTGTTTTTATATATATTGTTATATATTTCTACTCGTGTATGTATACTCATGCTTATAAAAATTGTATATGAGATATTTATATATATTTGTGTGTTTATGTGTTTTTTTATATATTAGCTGGGTTTATTTTACTTTAAACGTCACATTTTGCCTGGACATTTGAATTTTATATTTTTTATGTGTATTTGCGTATATATTTATTTTTTCTATCCATTACTATATATTGTATTGTCATATTTCTTTGCATTGTTCAATGACGGATATCTGTTTTTCTCTTTTCGCTCTCTTAAATTTTATTTATTGAACCGTTTTTCGCTATATATCTTTGGTCATGGAAGTAACATTTTAATAGCCTTTTTGAATTCGTTTTCTAGCACTTTCAAATTTGAATATTTGTTGATGTGTATGTGTCTGTCTTTATTAATATATGTGTGTATGGTAGCTTATATATGCATTTTATTGTATGTATATGGTCTCTGGATTTTTTTTAGGATCCTTGACATATATTTCCTCTTTCGTCCGTGGTTTTGTGTATTTTTATCTAAATATGTCTACTGTGTATTATAATCTGATTGTTTATGTATTGACTTTTGCAGAATTTCACTCTCCCCTGCCCATATCACCATTTAAAATGTATCTAAGTTGTAATGAAGCTTTACATCCACCTTAGATTTTAACATTTATTCTGATTTTTTTGTCCTTTCAATTAAACCAAATTAAATAATAAAATATATGTATTTTTCTTAGTTTCTTCTTTAAATAATTTTATATTTTAAACCTAATACAGATTACATTTAGAATTTAAAATTTTATTTTTTAATTTTCAATTCTATAATGAAATTTACTATTAATTAAAATGATTTCTATTTTAGTCTAGGCATTAATTATTATACGGCATTAATTATTATAAACAATGCTCGTTGTCAGCTTTTTAAATTCTCATATACTTGTATTTTGATTGGTCATTGCAGCTCAAGTAACAGCATTCCATTTTAAAAAACCTTTATTCTGCATTCAACACCATCACTGGATAAGAAACGAGAAGTGTTGAAAAATTTTGTAGTAATTCTATAAAATATCTATGTTATAATATTCGAATGAATATATATATATATATATATATATATATATATATATATATATATATATATATATATATATATATATATAATTCAACTTCAAAAACGTTTCCGAAATAATTAAGTCCTTGAATTCACATATGAACTCAATACTAATAATAAAATCCCCTTCCTTGACATATTAATAAACACAAATAATAACAAATTTACTATTTCAAGCATAAATTTATGTACACTTAACTACAAGAGCGAATGCCCATATTACTACAAAATAGCAATTCTAAAGAATCTAATACATCGTGCAGAAACTAATTCATCCACAAAACAGATTTTTCACAGTGAACTAAAGAATATAAAACAGACACTTATTAATAATAGCTTTCCAAACTATATAGTTGATGAACAAATAAGATGCTTTCTTAGAAATCTCAATACTAAGCAAATTGTACATAATACTGCTTCTACTGATCTCAAATATATTTATCTCCTATATCGTAATCAAATGCATGCTAATTATAAACAAGATGAAGACATACTCAAAAATTTAGTAAATTCTAATATATGAACTACAGATACTAGCAAAAATTTAAATTAATCATATACTACACTAAATCTAGTATATCTAACTTAATTCTTCGCAATGATTCTTCTCCCCCGGTTAGCGATTTGCAAAAAACTAACATAGTTTATAAATTCAAGTGCCCTTTGAGAGAGTGTACGTCCAACGAATTAAATAATATTTATGTTGGTCACACCACAAACTCGCTTTCACGACGCTTGACACTAAATTTGAATGAAAACTCTAACATTTTTAAGCATTTAAAACAACATGCCTGCCCGCATACACAATTCCGTAAAATACTTGTCGAAAACACAATTATACTTCGACATGAAAACAATAAACAAAAAATAAAAATCCTTGAAGCATTATACATCAAACAGTTGAAACCCAACCTAAACAAAATCAATTATGGCATCTCTACAAATATTCTTAAATGTCTATAATTGGTAACAGAAACCATTGGTTTATACCAACAGCTTTCCATACTTCAAACTTCTCCAATTCACTCTGGTGTGGTCATGTTTCTTATATGCACATGTTTATCGTTGCTTAGAAATCATCTATGTAAACATTGACAGGCTATCATCACTGTCCGTATATTGCTTAACATGTTGTAATTGACATCTTTGATAATGGCTTATGTAAGCCGAAAGCTTAGATTGTATTAAAAAAATATGGATCAATATTGTGAATTTCTTTCTTCGTTCAACGATAATGTTATTAAACATCAGAAGTTACAAAAAAAATGACATAAAATAAATAGACAACACTTGTCTATATTATTTAATGAAACGTGTATGAATATATATATATATATATATATATATATATATATATATATATATATATATTAATAGTTATACGTTATTTATATAGACAAAAATCTGTAAGTAAATTCTGTGTTTATAATAAACAGTACTACCAAAATTTACCGCCCTGGACGTCCGAGAAATTTTCATAGAACTTATGCGTCTTCCACACGGAACCGTCATATGGCCTGACGTGCTATAACAGTTTAGCTACAGAGAAGCGTCCGGTTAGCATGTTCGATTTTACTTCTTTTACGTATAATTTTCAATACTTTTCCTCGAATCTTCAAGCAGGGAAATGTTGTTAATACTGTTTAGTATAAACAGAGCATTTACTTAAATATTTATGTCTATATAAATAACGTATAAAAATAAAAAAATATATTAAAACAATTATCAGATTTTGTCCATTTTGTATTATATATATATATATATATATATATATATATATATATATATATATATATATATGTGTGTGTGTGTGTGTGTATATATATGTGTGTGTGTTTGTGTGTGTGTGTAACAAATGTGCGTCGATTAGCGAAATTCTGGAAGATAACCCTTTTAATTTGAGCAGCTTTTGCTATTCATTTCGTATTTAAACTTATAAATTATTAAATTTGGCCGATATTTGGTAGACATATGAACATTAAATTTTATTTGTTTATAGATAGATAGATAGATAGATAGATAGATAGATAGATAGATAGATGAACATACTGGAATAGATAGATAGATAGATAGATAGATAGATAGATAGATAGATAGATAGATAGATAACATTGTGATGAATTCAACTTTGAACACATACTGTTCCTCACAGTAAACGTTTCCCTTCACTTTCATGCTAGTTTCCTTGGTTAAATCCATTTAATAAGTACGACTCATAATTGGTTAATGCAGTAAAATATATAAAATAATGAAATATATTTGTTTTCCCACGTTATTCAAATTCCATACTTATTCTGTCCAGCACTATGGCCATTTGACTTTTTTTTTTTCATGTGAAAACATTTGTTGAAACATTTGTCCGTTCGGCATTTTGTCCATTCGTTATTATTTCCTTAGATACTTTGTCTGAAGTGTATGATGGCGGACTGTTATTTGTTTTTTTTTGTTTTTTTTTTGTTTGTTTTTTTTTTGCAAAAGCGTAGATGAACGTATGAAGTCAGTGAAACAAAAGTGTACGTGTACTACAAAAGAACAGTCTGAACCGTGGCATTTGCAAATAAATAAATAACAAATACAGCTAGTCTTTGAAGAAATAATGGGTCTATTTTACAACGTATATATGTTACGTACGATGCACCATATTTATGTAACGTACGGTACACCGTATTCTACATTGTATTTATATTACGTACGGTATCACATATTTTACCCCGTATATACGTACGATGCACCTTTTTTACAAGGTATTTATATTAACTGCAGTAATACTTTTTTACATGACATATACATTACGTACGGCAACCCATATTCTACAAGGTACATATATTACGTACGGTACCACACATTTAACACCGTATTTATATCAGGTACGGTACACCATATTTTATAGTTTATATATAACGTACGATGGAAAACATTTTGTACCCTATTTATATTACATACGGTACCCCATATTTTATAACATACTTATTTTACTTGAGACATCCTAATACGTGACAAAGTAATTTCATATTTTACACAGTATTTATATTACGTACGGCATTCAATATTTTAGATAGTGTTTATATCACGTACAATAGCCCATGTGATACATTATATTTATATTACATGCGATGCCACATATTTTATACTATATATATATATATATATATATATATATATATATATATATATATATATATATATATATATATATATATATATATATATAATATAAACAGGAGGATTTGATAATAATTATTAAGTAATTCATCGAGCCTGAAAGAAACCTCAACAGAATGTAGAAAGTACTGGACGGCCGTTTCGTTCTATATTTGGGACTCATCAGCAGAGCGCATCCGCTACCGAGAATTGAAACCGTTAGGTTATCATGCAAACGTCATAGCAACTGTTCCAACGGGCCTCTGTGACGAATATGTGAGCGAGCGATGCTATATTGAGTCTGATTTACTACCACTTCATCACCGAGGCCCGTTGGAACAGTTGGTATGACGGGTGTCTGTTAACCTAATCGTTAGGGTTTCAATTCTCGGTTGTGGATGCGCACTGCTGATGAGTCCCAAATATAGAACGAAACGGCAGTCCATTACGTTCTGTTGAGGTTTCTTTCAGACTCGATGAATTACTTTATTATATATATATATCGAGTGGTACTCTTTATTTTACTCCGTATTATTATTACGTCAGAAACATCATATTTGTTTTACGGACGGTACAACACATTTTTTAACCATATATATATTTTTGACATATTTATATTAGGTTTGTTATCCCACACATTCAGCCTATTTATATTACGTAGGGCAACCAATAGTTTACACCGTATTTATATTATGTACGATACGACTATTTTGCTCAGTATTTATATTAAATACGGCGCGCCACTTTCACCAAATGATTTGTATTAAATACAGTTCCTCATATTTTACACCATATTTAATTTACGTACGATACCTCATATATTACACTGTATTCATATTACGTATTATCTTCCATTAGATATGTGTTAAGTAGCAAACAGACTGATCTCTCAAAACAAATAGCAACCAGTCTGTTAGTGGCAACTTGATAAAACGATTAAGAAAAAAAAAAAACACATCAATACTGGAAGCGATGATAACAGCTTCTGAACTTGATCACTTGCATTATTTCCATTATTCGGACTGTTATTGGAATTTCGAACCGAAACTTTTATTTCTTACACCGGGGTAGATTGTTCTCGTTCCACGTGCCATGCCTCTTCCGGGTGCCGCAGTTATTTCCCTTTAATTTAAATCTCGGTGAACGAAATGACGTATAACGGCTGAAACGTTGTTAATATGACAACGAAGATGAACAGTGTGAATAATGTAAATAATGCAAGTAATCATAATTCCTCACCTTAGAGATATAGACACATTTTGAACTTGAGTAACCTATTTTTCTGAAAGATTTCGTTTAAGAGCAAGGTTTTATAAATTTCAAGCGATAGTAACGAAGTCGGCCTGAAAAACTTTTAGTACCTTGCCAGTTGCGCAATTTGGAAATTAAATGTATACTTCAATTAGAATATTTACTTCTATTACAAATAATTACCACAAGTTTTGGGGTTTTGTGAAATTATATTATGCATTACCCATTTTTCATCACATTGCGAATATATATATATATATATATATATATATATATATATATATATATATATATATATATATATATGAAGAAATATAGTTTTAAGTTGGCGTATATTTATGGGATAAAGTGCTCAATATCAGAGATAGAGCGTATGTAAATATAAATATAAAAGTGAACATTGAAGTCAACACTCAAAGGCGATAGGCTGTTTCATGCTGGATACAATCGCCAGGGCTAGAATTTTTTTTATTTTTCCTCGACAGTTTATATATATGGGTAAGTGCATTCTGTGTAATCTATTCTGGCGGCTATTTTTGTTGAGTGGCTTGTTTGTATATTTATCGGTTTAGGTTAATTTATTTGTTTTTCATTTTGTATTATTATTTTCACTTATATATATATATATATATATATATATATATATATATATATATGTATTACTATAGGAAAAAAGGCAATTGAGCTAGGTATAGTTTTGCACAACACAAAAAACTGGTACAAAAACAAAATATTAACCTAAAATCTCTTGTCCTATTCTGAAACAGCTTTCTCAGGTCGAAAGTTTCTTATGTCACACATGGCGCCAAACTTGTTCAGAAATATCTAAGCTGTCAACTTAATACAACCGCTTTCTAAGCTCAACGCTTAAAATGGCTTTCAGCGAATGAAGCCAGTAGGTCTTAATGAGGATCATCTTTCTTCGAGATTCGTGAACTGGTGATTCCGAATCACAAACAAATGAACCACTGCAAACAGAAGAAACCACATTACTCGAGGACTTACAACAACGGCAACAACAAAAATGAATAGCACATGTAATTCGAAAAGAAAATAATGACATATTCAATATGTTGACGTTCCACACTGCTTCAAACAAAAAGTTACGAAGGAAACTCCCTCCAGTTTGTGCACTTGGGAAACTATTTTTCCTGAAAGATTTGTATAGTAATATTTTATAAATCTGAACCGACTGTAGGATTGACAGCTCAGTCCCGTCTTGGGTATGACGATAAACTACATCGGGCAGCAAGGCTTCTGATCAGATGCTTTTGGGGAACGTGGAACCAACTATTAATTGCTGGTGTTCCCAGGTCCACCCTGGCCCAGGGTCGTAGCACCTGTTAGGGTCTTAGCTATGGGCAAAAAGTTAACCCCTAAACTGGTCTATAAAATACTGTGAATGGGTAAAAATAAGATTAATACCAGCAATACATTTTTGCAAAAAACATTATTAGCAATACATTATTACCAGTAAATTTTGGAAAAAATGTTAGCAGCATTTTTGGAAAAGAAAATAACAGCAATACCTCTTTGGGAAAAAATTATTATCACCAATACATTTTGAAAAAATATTACCAGAAATAAAAATTCTTGTCGGCATTAAATAACTCATTGAGATTGATATGCCTTAAAACAAACCAAACCAAAACAGCAACACAGCTCACTCAATGTGTGCCGAATGTTTCACTTAAGAATTTCGGACAGTTTTAACCTCAGAATTACCAGTAATACATGCCTTTATATAGTCTAGGGACGGAAGTTCGTTTGCTACAAGGAATCCGTTTTGGGGGGTATCGTCACGTGAACGAATACCCTTCCATTATATGCTATATTAGATTAGAAGGAAGATCTCGTCATTTTACAGTTGAAATGGCTAAATTTAAGTGTAACTTCTATGCTAACACTACCTTTTCTCATGTGTGGAGCACTCTTCGTTTTCTTGCTTTCCAGTTAAGTTTGTTCTTCAAATATTTCAATACAATGCCAATCTTTAACACATGTTTTCCTAATTTATGTTCTTTTATTGTTCTTGCTCCTTAAAAATGTTTCTTTTTTTCGTATATTCTTTCACACCCAGTAATCTCTGCGTCTTAGTGGTTTTGTTGCCTTATTTGGGGTGAAATGGTTAAAAGAAGTACACTTTCAAGTCATAGGTTATCACAACATAAAGTCTTTCATTACCGTTTCCTTTTTAAGCGAATTCTTCTGTCTTTAGTATGAGTTATGTTATTAAATTCCCCTGTTCTGCTTTCCTTATTATGTGTCCAATAAATTTCAGCAATACTCTTTCTGATTGTAAGTATACGTCTTCTATTTGTTCTTATTTCCCGTAAATCTTCTTAATTACTAACGTGTTCGGTCCATAAGATTAATAGCATTCTTAGAATTATTTTTTCTGTTGCTTGATGCATCGTTTTCCACTGGCTGAAAAAAATAAAATGTATATCTGGTCCAGTTTAAAAAAAAAACAAAAAAACATCAATGATAATTTTGATATTCCTCAGTTCGCTCCATGGAACTTAAAACCTTGCTTTAACACTGATTCGGAATATATGTCCAATTTCGGCCAAAATACCGATTTGGGGTGAAGGGTTGGGGTGATCTGGGCCAAAATTCTAATTCCAGCCGAAAACTGGAATCACAACCTCCATGGAACTTCAACTGAATTGGGTTCTTAAAATCGCAAACTCTGCGGAACGTCAAATCCTCACATCACTAATCATTTAACTTTCACTTTATTTTTCAAGAAGTAAAATTGTTTTCCTCAATTCATAAAGTTTTTTTTAGATGTTTTAAAGTGGATTTAAAACAAAGTTTTTGGGTTTTTTTTTTAATTCACCTAAGTTTTGTGTTACTTTAAACTCAATATTATTAAAAACTTTTAAAATTAATAATTTTGTTGAGCAATTTAAAATTAGAATTTTTAACTATACCCTCCTTATCTAGACACAAATTCCAATGCTGAATGTTAAACCAATGGATGAAGGAAAGATTTCCTGGGATCATCCTGATTCCAAACAGCAAGTGTGGCCACAGTTTAAGGCGCTTCAGGCACACGGAAGGACTGAGAGAATATGCCGTTTATTTATTTTGATGTCTTTCAGTTTTCTTTGAGAGACTGCGATCAGCATAGTCATGTGCGTATGTTTTTAATTCATTTCCCCACAAGGAAAAAACAGAAACCAGTAAATCGATAGCAGAACAGGGTATAGGAGAGATGGCAAACTGACAAGATTTACTAAGAGCTACAAAGGACAGGAAATAGCGGAGAGCAATGATCCCCCACATGATACAGAGATACAGCACATAGAAAAAGAATTTAACGGGAAAGCGAACAGCTGAAAGATAGATTCAAGTAACAAGTACGGGAGAAAAAGCTATTAGCATAGAATTTATGTATACATAATTTCAACATTAAAATGTTGAGACCTAGCTGACAATAGAGTACTGCACTTAAATTGGAAAGACGAAAGAGGAAATCTATGAAATAATTGATTTGAAAATATTTGTACGAAAGGCAGAGAATCTATATTACCACGATGGGAAAGTGACTGAGTCCAGGATGGCGATGAAATAGCACATTAAGTTTGAGATTTTTGGATTTTTAGATATAAACCATATATATATATATATATATATATATATATATATATATATATATATATATATATATATATAGCCGGGTTAAACCATAAATTTAACAATATAGATAGTATTAATATATAACTCTACAAATCAAAACCTACCCACATTTCTCACCCACTCAAGACAGACATGCATACGGAGGTGTTGAGGCCTCACACTTATACAGACACCCACACGAACATACACACTTACACACATCATACTCATTCACTCCCTAAGAACCAAATAACACACACATATACACACACATATACACACACTTAACAGACATACATCCCCTCTCCAGGAACCAATAAAACTGTCAAACTGAACAGGAGAATTCAGAGAAGTATGGATTCATCCAGCTCTTATCTCAAATAACAACTTAAAAGTGACTGTTTGACCAACACAAGGAATGTTAAAAGATTCATGTTAAAAAGATAACAAAAATTTAAAAAAACAAATGAAAACTACTGACAAAAGTTCATTTTCTCCATGAAGACATTCATTTCTGTAGTTTACTGCAACCAGCAAGCGGAAATATTTATTTTCCTGATGATGGCCATTTTGGCCGAAACTATTTGAGGAATCTAAATAAAATAATAATAATAAAAACGAAAAAATATTAATCTACAACCCAGTGTGTCTGAAGATTTTAATTTTTTAAGATATTTTATTATTTATATATATATATAATTATATATATTGGCAAGAAAACATGTGCCCGAACGACAGAGGGAACCAACTTTCTTAGCAGCAGATCTTGCAGTTCGTTCCATATAATCTTTCCACTTATTATGTTGTTAGAATTCTGTCCGCCCATAAGAAATCCTTGTAAGTTTTCTTGATCTTTTAGGATCGTCTATCTATATAGGTTAAATAAATCCTCTGAGAAAACGAATCTGACTGATCCATCTTACTATTGTTGTGCATTCTCTGAGTTCATTCTCAATTCGAATGGAAGCTCTCGAATTTCCATTAAAGATTACGGATTATTTTTTTCCTTCTAAATCAAAAATTTCTGGTACATGGAACTCTTTGTGTCATACCTTATCAAATGCTTAATTCTTAATGCATGTATGCATGTAGTCAGCATTACAAAATTTGGCGCAGCATAATCTTTCTCGCACATTTCGCTGCAGTCATTTCAGTTCTGTAATTATAGATTAAAATTAATCTTTTTCTCAGATCTATAGGATTTCTGCGATTTTTTTAATACGTACTTTTCTACAATTTTCTTGAGTGTAATTTCCGATATCACTAACGTTTAGTTAGCTGGTAAGAAAAAAATATAAAAGAAATCTTTAATCTCTCCCACACAGATAAATATACATACGCCTTCACTCGACCTCGATACATAATCCATGACATCTTTTCGTATTTATACAATCTCAACGTTGTAAAGCTCTCTTGTTCAATAGAAATCGTCTTCTTATCCCGTTACTCAATCAAATATTTGTATCGATTAGCTGTTTATATATCGATCGAAAATAATGCATTCATTTTTTAAAATCAATCAGCGAAAATGCAGCTTCATATTGGATTGGATTTGATCAAATCAGCTTAAATTTAAAGGTCATTGAAGCACCTTCAATGATCTGCAAATAAGCTGGCTCGTTTATCATTAGACATAGCCCGCAAAGTTACTATAGTACTGGAGAATTCCTCAGTGTATACACACACACTGACACACACACAGACACACGTACACACATGTATTAGTTTATATTTTATTAAATATTTCTACTTCCAATAGAAATTCAATTCTTAATTTAAACACGGCACACTCCTTTGAAGGAAATACTAGCGTAGCCTTTGTAGGAGAAACCCGCCTTTGATTCGGCGTGCCTTACCATTCGCATTAAACGATCGTCACACTCCACCAAGACCAAAGTAAATAGGTCTTTGCTGTACTGTGACGCTCTTTGTAGCCCAGCGGTAAAACCAGCAGGATCAAAAGGTAGCTTCCCGAAGAGGGACGTGGGTTTAAACACTGCTGGAGGATTACTGAACTGTGACGCTCTCTGTAGTCGAGTGGTAAAGCACACCGTGTAAAAAGATGGTTTCTCCGACAAAGAGTTACGTGGGTTCGATCACTGTCGGAGACCACATTTTCTTTATGAAGATTTCTTGAAGATTCATAATACAGAGTGTTTGAAATAAAAAGCGCCGTCTATTTTAAATACGAGTATCCACTAAAATAACGTCTAAAGTAATAAAAATACCGATGTAAAAATATTCATCCTTTAACAATGTATATCGACTGTGAGAAAAATGAAGGGCTATATATATAATTATATTGAACACGGAAGACGTAAAAGTGATAAATTTTGTTACATTTTCTGAAGTTGTAGCTTCTCTAAAATAATATTTCATATTTTTTTTCTTTTTAAAGGCTGGAACTGTGTACTAAATATAAAACTGTCGCTAGCAAATTTCGTCTTTTTATGCCAGCTCAACCTACGAGTGCTACTGGTGCCATGACGTTAAACTACATACTGCAGTCAGGGCTATGATCGGGAGATTGGAGGTTTTGAGAATCAGGAAACTAAACTCTAAACTGCTGTGGTTCCCAGATTCACCCTGATCCGAGTTGGTAACACTTGTTCGGGTCTCCAGCTATGGGCAAATTATGAACACCCGTACAAAAATCAATAGTAAATTTTTATAGGAAAATCAGCAACAATACAATTTCCAACAAAATGACAATGAAAGATTAAAAAATATAAAAATATATTTTATAGTAAAATTGAAAACACTAAATTTTATTACCTACAAACTGGGTATCTAAAAATATACCTTTACTTTGAAAGGATAAAATTATGGAAAAAAATACCAGTATTGCCTGCTACATTGTCGGTTTATCTAATATTAAATATGTTATGTCTTGCGTATGACGATAAACTGCATCCGGAATCAAAGCACTTAATCGGGAGGTGTTGATGAGCGTCGAATCACCTGTCAAATTCAGTTGTTCCCGAACGGGTCGGTAGCACCTGTTAGGGTCCAAACTATGAACAAATAGCCACAAAACTGTGGTCAAAACACTAGATAAGTAGGTAAATATATTTTATAATAAAGGAATTACCAGCAATAAATTAAGAAAAAAAAAAATATTACCAGCAATGCATTTCTGACAAAAGCACCAACAATACATTTTTGTAAAATTGCTAATACTTTCAAGAGAAAGTTTTGCATTAAATGAAGTTGATATGCCGCTAAACAAACAAGAATACAAACTAAATATGTTCTCCCAATAGTCAAGATTCCCAACATGATTAAAAACAAGACCAAGTCAATTGGGAAAATCCCTGCTACATATGAAGTCAGTGCGGCGATGACACAGCAACTCACCGAGTGGAGGAATTCCTAGAATTAATTCAAAGACCAGTGTGCTACCAATGGTCATGTGGACGTAACCAAGTTATCCGTACATGTTGGAATATATCGGCGTTGTTTTCACCTGTACAAGAATGGATTCCTCCAGATCTAATTTGCCAACCACACGCTACGCACAAATGATATAGCTATATTGAAAGTAATAATCAGGATCTTGGCTGCGCATCGACTCGGCGACCACACCCGGTCATATCAGTGATGATGATGATGATGATGATGATGATGATGATGATGATGATGATGATGATGATGATGATGGGGAGAATGATGACAGCGACGACTTAAACTTTCATGGGGACAATAGGAAAAATTCCACAAACTGAAGAAGCAACCGAAATCTTGTCCCTGATGAAAGCCAGCTAATAAATGGACGGAAACGCCGTCAAATAAGAGAAGAGAAGACAAAAACTGCTCGAACGAAGGAAGTTCAGATCATTAAATATTAAAGCAATCGACTAGAAATCAAAGAGAAAATATGCAGGCGAGTAAATACCAAAATAGAGAAGGTCAGGATCGATTAAATTATAATAATAAAAGAAAAAAAAAATTGACAGTGTGGGTGTTTCACAATATTCTCCCTGCCTGCAAGGAAAATCTAAACGAGATTAGAAGTCAAGGAAATACGTAGGAAGTAAGTAATAAACATATCTTTGTTTCTATTCAGCATACACTTAAGTATCTTTTCCTCCTCGGCATTCAAATCAAAATACCAGTTTTATCAAAAGTGTTAACGCTGTTATCAAAGGCATTTACGATTCAAAGGTGGGCTTTAAAAGTTCATAGGCTTACTATGAAAGAGTGACGTTAGAACTGGGAAATTATGCATGCATTAAATTCGACTCTTATTAATAACTGTGTTGTATATCTACGGTAACATAGAAAAGAATACTGAACTGTTACGTGACATCTGTGCTTCTTTACGGCAGCGAATGTTGGACGATTTCCTCAAAGATGAAGAAGAGACTCGCGTCGATGGAGACGTGGTTCAACAGAAGGATGTTAAGGATATCATGGACCGAGCCTGTGAGCAACGATAAGATCTTAGGTTGGAGGCAGCTGAAGTTTCTAGGACATATAATGAGGAAGGAGGGCTCGGAGAATCTAATACTCAGGGGTCGAATAGAGGGAAAGAGAGACAAGGGAAAACAACGCGTGGTATATCTGGCGGACTTAATCAAGTGGTTGACAGAACGTGGTCTGCGGGAGGAAGAAGAGGGAAGGAACTTTTTGAGAGCTGAAAGAGATAGAAGGAGGTGGAGAGCCACGATCGCCTACATCTTGAAAGTAGATGGCACATAAAAAGAAGGCTGTCTGTGAAAAAGTGATGCAAGAACTGTGAAATTATGCGTGCATTAAATTCGACTCTCATTAATAACTGTATTGTTTCGTTATAAGTAAAATGATACAAAAAATGGAAAAAAGTCTGTTCTTAAAACAAACATTCATCAACAGCAGACATGACAACATTGCGATGCCCTTTTTTTTATTAACAATTACATTGTTTCCTTTCGGGTATCCTTCTACCTGACTGTTCAAAGAAGACTGATCACCCTCCAGCAGATATGACGTCATAATTACTGCTATAACGGTTGGCAGCCATTTTTTTTTGTTTCATAGTCAGACCAGAGGAATGAGCAGTTGAACCAGTTCAAAGCCAAAGTGACGCTCAAGAACCATTGAAACCGAGGTTGTGTGTGCTGAAACATTGTCTTGGTGAAATAAAAACACATTCTTCAGTTTATTTTTCTCTGGGAGTTTGGTCTTGATAGGCTTTTGTAACTGCCTCAGCATGTCTGCATAATACTCTGCATTGATTGTGTGGCCATTTTGAAGATAATCAATAATGACAATGCGTTTTGGATGACCCCAAAACGAGGTTAACATATCCCTTGAAGATGAAACGATTTTGGCCTTCTTTGGAGCTGATGATGATCTGTATTTCAACTGCATGTATTGTCTCTCTGTCTCTGGCTCAAAATGATGAATCCAATATTATATCCCGGCCTAGACAATGTTCAAGAAAACTAGATGGACCTGCCTCAACCATTGTCAGTTTTTTTCCCGTGATATGCTTGATTGTGGCTTATTTGATCAGGTGTCAGAAGACTTGGCGACCACCGAGAAGAAACCTTCATTATCTCAAGATCCCTGTGCCGAATATTCTCAACTCTCTGACGGATAGCAATGTCTATTTGACTTATATTCAATCGCCTGTCATTCATCACCATGTGATGAAGACGATCAATGTTTTTCTCTGTGTTGTCAGTTGCAGGATATCCAAACTTGCTCAGGTTTGCACTGCAGATAAAGATGCGGCGTTATTCTTTGACGTCGCAAAAATGTCAGCATGAAGGTTCGGGGGTGGGGTAAACCACTTTTTCTGAAGGTGCATAATAACGCCAAAATGCCAAATTTTGTTCATTTTCAAGAAAAGTTGTGGCTAGTTACATTTGAATTTTTCTTTGAACATTCAGATATCAGTTCACTAGGAAATAAACAATAAAGTTATTAATAAAAAGTGTTGAAATTAAAACATGTAAGATTACACAGCTCAAGCTTTATTGCTTCATAATCAGTCTTTGAACATTTCAGTCGAACTGCACATTAGACAGGATATTTTAGGCATTTAATATATTTGTATATAAAATAGTATTAATCTTTAAAATATTACCGTGTTATATTATATATTAAGCGAAAGATAATATAAAAACGGCTTATTCAAGTTATACAGGACTTACTAGACAGGGTAGTAACAGAAAACCAAAGAAAAAAGAAATAATTACCATCTGCATGAAGACAGGGTGTACCGACGTCATCAAGAGAACAAGCCAAAGATCTGTGTTACCAATTAGAGATGTCAACATCAACAAAATGTCAACATGAAGCAAGTTCATTTGGAAGATATTTTAACAGAGGTTAGTAAGTGAACGCTGTACAATGTCCGCACGGATGAGGAGAAAACTTGAGGCATCAGATATATTGCTCTACAGAAGGACATTGAGAATTCTATGGACGTAGTTAGAAAGCAATGAAGGGGTCATAGAAGAAAATGACAGCATTAAGCAGCAAGAAGAAACAAGTGAAATTTCGTGGAATCACGATGAAGAAAGATCTCTGGGAAAAAATAACCCTCACAGGGTATATAGAAGTTACGATAGATAGGGAAAGGCAGCGAGGCATTTAACTGGCGAGTTTATGTCCATTGACAGTGGAAAAGAAGATGGGGTGTAACCTTTAACAAAGGTAGAAAATACGGCTAAATGCTACAAAGGATATGAACTTTTGTAGAGCATTTCTCCTTGTTCTGCCCTAGCATACCTTCAGTCAATATGACAAAGTACCTTATTCACCGCTTTCTTCTAAATTTTCCTTCCTTCAATATGTCATGAGCTTAATTTCCAAAGCCCTCTTTACACATTTCATGTCCTAGAAATATCTTCTGTCTCTTTCTGATTTTTAGTTTGTCTCTAGTTGCCATTTTTTCTAAGAACTACATCTCTACTCACGGGTTTTATCTAAGATGTTATCAGCTGTTATTTGAGTACTACATCTCTGTACCTGCGAGCTTCTTCTTCATTTGTGAAGAAATTGTCCAAGATCCCCTGCTATTCAACGGGATATGTATTAGACACCAGTTTAACAATCTATTTTTCATAATTTAGTTCACCTAATGTGAATCCCATGAGTCACTCAAAGCAGAAGGTTGCCGAGCGAAATTATTCTGAGAGAGGACGAAGTAGGAGTTAATGTGCACATCATGAGCGCTGGTAGAATAAATATCGGTTAATCCTGCATATGGACAAAAGCAAAATGGTAATTATCATGGATGTATCCTCTCAGAAGTCTCACTATTTACATGATTCGGACCATTAGGTTGGTGCAAAAATAATGACGTACTAATGTCATTTTTTGACGTATTTTTAACATCAAAAAACGACATTATTACGTCATTATTTTTTGCACCAACCTAATATTTTCCTCATCTTTGTCGCCATATTTATTACAACGTTTTAGCCATTATACGCTCCGACCTTCTTCAGTATCTGTCTATCTTTGAGATGAGGTATTATGTACATTATTTACATTATTCGGACTATTGACCTCATCTTTGTCGCCATATTTATCATAACAATTCGAACTGAACCCTTCATTTCTCTCACTGGGGTAGACTGTTCTAGTTCCACGTACTATGTTTAATGGATGTCAGAACAATTTTTTGTATCTCTTTGAGGCATGGACTTCCAGGAATCCCTTCAATTAGTCTACTGGAATATTTTCTAACCAATCTTAGGGCTCCAACAGGTATTCTTGATCTTCCGATGTGCCTCATTTTTGAGATTTCTATTTCAAGGTCCTTGTATTTTGACAGCTTTTTGAATATCTTCAAAGATACATTGCAGTCTGCAGGGACTGCCATATCAATTTTTTTGTTCGTGGTCTTTAATAACCATATCTGGGCGGTTGGCTTTGATTGTTCCCTCAGTATAGTCCCATAGAATTGTAACAGGTAATATCTCCGTAACGGGGTCTGTGCGGTGTTCATACAAGTTTCTTTCATTTTCCTTCCCGGACAAGTTGCAGATTTTCCACTGCAGATATTGACCCACTCTGTCATGTCGGGTTTTATCGTGCAACGTGATACAAGATGATAAATTGTTTCTGGATATTTATCACAGAATCTGCATTTTGGGCTAACACAATATTTTAGTATATGTGCTTTATAATTCCTAGTTAACAAGCATTGGTACTGTGCAGCAAGTATAAAACCTTCAGTTTCAGCTTTCAACCCTACACTACGTAGCCACTGATGGGTACAGGTTTTGTCTACGTCAGCTTGTTTGGTACGGGCAGAGTATTGGCCATGAAGCAGATTATCGTGACATTGTTTCTGCATCTGGTCGGTTGCATTTGTCTTTGCTTTCTTTTTTAAGTATTTTGCAGCTTCAGCCGGTGTATTGCGCTTTACTTGTATTCATGTGCCCATTTGAAACTCTATTTTGAATATGTTGGCATTCTCTATTACGGAGTAAAGACGTTTATTACTTTCATGTTTTTTGACACATACCATCATCCAGTCTTCTGTATTTTCCAAGTATCTTTGGAGGCCAATTGTGGTAGTTTTGTAGGACAGTTCTAGTTGAACTAATCCTCTGCCTCCTTCGGATCTGAGCACATACAGACAATCAACATCAGCTTTGGGATGATGCACGCGATAGGAAGTGAGAAGCTTTCTCGTTTTGGCGTCCATTCGCTTAATTTCAGCTATGGCTCAGTTAAGAATATTAAAGCTGTATTGTACCACTGGGACAGCCAAGGGGTTTATGGCTGATATTCTGTTTTTTGAGTTTAGCTCAGTATTTAATACGAGACGTACACACCTGTAGTACTCCTTCCTTACCTCCCCTTTATTTGGGGGTGTTGTATGCCATCTTCTTCGCTAATTCTTAGGTACTTATAGGCTTCATCATGCTCCAGTCCCTTAAATGTTGTTACAAAATCTAAATCTATTAACGGTGTTTCTGTAATTGTACCTTTCTTGAATGTTACTTTTGCACATTTATCTAATCTGACGTCCATACCAATGTCGTCACTGCAAAAATTTACAATATTGAGGAGGCCCTTCAACTCATTATCGTCTTTGGCAAAGAGTTTGAGACCATCCATGTAGAGTAGGTGATTGAATATTTTCTTATTTATTTTGTAACCATAGCTACTGTTGTTCAGTTCATGCGTAAGGAAGATTAAGGAAAAACAAAACAGAAGGGTGACAGAGAGTCTCCTTGAAAGATTCCACGTCGGATATTCCCACGGTTGGATATGGCAGTGTCTCTGGTGTGACTAAGGTATATTTTGGTGTTCCACATTCCCATGCTGTGCTTAAGGAAATTTAATAGCATAGGGGAGACTTTGTACATTTCCAAAGTCTTAAGGATCCAAGAATGTGGAACACTATCAAAGGCTTTACGATAATCAATCTACGATGCGCTAAGATTTCTAAATAGTCTCCTGCAATTTTCAGGGTCATTTTATTCATCAGTAGTTGATCTTTGTAACCATATTAACCTCTCCTCCATCCTTTCTGTTACAGCGGAAGAAAGCTGTTTGTTTCGAAAAAGGAATAAGTACGGTTCGTCAGGACAGACGTGATCAACTTATACGTTGTGGAAAGACATGTTATCGGCCTATAATTTTTCGGGTCGTCTGTTTCAGTTGTTTTTGGTATGAGGTATGTAATACCTTCAGTAATCCATTCCGGGATTTTATTGGGATTATTTACAAGCGTTGATAATGTTTTGCAAGGATTTTATGAATAGATGAGAGATGATAAAGCCAGAAATTGGGCAACTTGTCATTTCCTGGGGATTTCCATTTTTGGGATTTCGTTAGAGCTTGCCTAACATCATCTGTGGATATATTTTTCCATTCTTGCAGAGATATATCCAGCATGCGTTCTTCTTCACATCGGATCCATTCTTCATTTGGGTTATATTCCGTTGGGCTGCTCCAAATATTTTCCAAAAATGTCTGTATATTATCAATTGATGGTAGCCTTTCGACATATATAGGTGTTTTTCTAATTTCCCTTTAAAATTTCTTATGGTCTGTTTGTAATATTTTCTTTTGTCGATCGAACCTACAACGTTTTTCGGATCTTCTTGTTCTCTGGGCCTTTAGCTGAAGTTTCTGCTTCAGCATTTCCTGATTGATGGGATGTCAATTAGGGTTTTAATGTTATATTTCCGCTTGATCTTTTTGCACTTACGTGTGGAAATATTAGGGTTTCTTGTGGGCTCATCTAATATAGAAAGCTAACATCTGATTTGTTTTATTTCTCGTATCAGTTTTGTTTTTCAAGCTGGCTCTCTATGTCTGTTAATTTTATTTATTGTCTTGATCCCAAGCTTCCGAGTCGCTGCTTGAGCTGTTGCGTATATGGCGTTGTTAACTTCTGTGATGTTTCCCGGTGGTTTATCTGTTAACAGTGTTTCCAGGGCAGCATTGTATATTTTCCCGATGTGCTTGTTGGAATTCGTCATGGATTTTGGGAAGCTGGTCTCTCTCTGACAATTTTATGAAAGTTACTCTGCTGAGTACTCGGATGACGTGGTTCTTTCGCTTCGGAGATTTCAGCTTTATGGTTTTCAAGGAATTCAATTTTAATGTACCTGGAGTCACCTTCATGGCATTGTCTGGACAGCTGCAGGACGTGTTTAGGGTAGAGCCTTTGATTTTATTTCTTGGGAGGTTATTTCGTATTTCATTTGTTTTAGTTTTTGCCTCATTCTCTGTCATGTTACTTATTTCTACATTCATTTCATTACAGTTTAAGTGATGGCTCATAGCATTTTGTCTTATATCTAATTTTATCCTATCGATTTCTGTGTTTGAGAGTCTGTTGTTTCACATAATGTCCATACGGGCATTGGCAAGCATGTTTGGATTGAGGTTAGGTCTTATATCATTTTCCACTATACTTCTCCATATTTGGTATGCTTTATTCGTAATGTTCTTTGCTGGGTTTTTGAGTGCAGTGAAGAAGGATGTCATGACTTCTCGATACTCTTCACGAGACCATTTCGTTCGTTTACTTTTTATTAGTCGATTTGGTATTGAGTCACTTGGTCCAAGGTTGGCAATAATCCGGGTTTGGTGACCTAGTGTCTCTTCGTTTGTGGAAGAGTTTGTTCCAGTGACAGATTTTTCGTCCTCAGACTGGTTCCTCTCTGAGGGACGCGGCTCTTGTTGACCAGGGTGACGACCGATCCGGTATGAAATTTTATTCGTATTCATTGAAATTGGTCGAGATTTGGGTTTTAACCTTGACCGCCATGGGGTAATTATGTTTAAGTTACCACCTTTAGGACGACTCACGAAGAAGAGCTAAGAGCACGCCGAACCTATGAGATTGGTACGAATATGGATCTATTAATATATCGAAGGTAGAATAGTTCATAATAGTGCATTGTATGCAGTTGGGAAGACTATGCTACGTTTTAATTTAGTATAAGTCGGAGTGACCACTCACATAGGGGAATATAGGATTTTAGTATTCAGGGTTAAAAAAAATAGGAAGAAAGGTGTAAAGGAAAGGGAAAAGAGAAATTAAAATGAAAGAATTAAAGTTAAATTGAATCAAAGGGAATTTAGAAGCATATCAAAGTACAGGAAAAGTATAATTTAACATTTCTTATATGTTCGGAGCATGGCACAAGTAACTTACCACAATTGTTCTTATTTCCGTCGACAACGAGAGATCCTTATCAAATTTTATGGGGTAGGCTGGACCTTCTACTACAGTTCGGCAGGGAGACTATCAAAGAATTAGTTAAACAAAAGGGGAGAGGCAAGGGGGAAAAATTGTACATTTCCGGTCATCTCTCAACCTACTAGCCACTTAAAAATAATTTTTTAATTTTCATTGAAAGAGAAGACAGTTAAAAGGCAAAACATTGTCAGATAATTACACCTGTAGCATTAAAAAAGAATTTAATATGATCCCTACCCATGCGTATATATACACATGTTCATTTTCTACCAGATACATTTTATTTATTAGAAAATTATTACTAAAACTCACCCTATACAAGGCTCAAGCGCCAGGTAGGGTAGAGGCTAACTAAATGAATTTGTTTTATGAGCATCAGAGTAACAAGTAGGATGTAGAGTTTATCTGCGTTTAGGTTACCGGTTCTAAAGTAGAATTCAAAATCACATTGAAGAGGGATGCCCTCCGTACGTCAACCCTCCCACACTGCTATTTGTATAGCATTTTTTATCATATCATCTCAATCAAGGAGATAATGCTACTAAGATGTAAAGGGTTATTGGGTGTGAAAGAGAATGAGAAGACTTTTGGAGAAAGTAACTGAAATGGAATCCTAAACAGGAAACAAGGAATAAGACTTCTACCCCTGTTCCTCTTGTAAATATGTTACCAAAATGACCCTAACGGATTATTGGACAGGTGAAGTGACCAGATGTATACTGTACTTAGCATTAGGCTCAAGTGACAACATGGGGTTTTTTTCCAGACTCTTCTTCAGTATATACTCCATATTAAAGACGTTTAAAATTGGAGACTTATTCGTATATCTGAGTGTCCATAAAATTTTTATGGCTGTAATAGTCAACTTTATCTACCACAATGTCCTTTTTTTGTGGGGGTAAGAATTTTTGTTTCTTTGTTCTTTATAAAACTGCTGATTTTGTCGCATAACCGCACATGTATTTTTATAACCATCTCCCTCTATTTTTTTTTCTTTTTTCTCTAGAACACCGTCTTTGCTATCATCAGATTTATTATTTTATATATTTTGTTTTTATTCTACCCCATATATCTTTCTTTCTGTGGATCTTCTTATATGAAATATTTCTGCTTTGTAACTGCATTCGCATATTTGTAAAATCTCCGATTCTATGATATAATCTATTTCCCGGATGAAGCTTTTCACAAACACTTTTTTCCATTTTTTTCTTTTCTTGATATGTCTTCAACACTTCATTCTAATTCAAACCCCTTCGTTTTCTTAGAGTCCACTGAAACTTCTTTCCAAATAATTCTCGCCGTTCCTTCTTGGACGACGTCCAGTCGAAGCAACAAAAAAGAAAAAAAAAGAGAGAGATTAAACACGACGGGAACGATGGGAAGAGACATGACAGAAAACTCCATTCGACGTGCGAACAATGTTACTTCCGCAGTAAAACACAGCATTCTGGGAACGGACTGGCGGAAGGATGATGGGAACGGGAAGAGAACGGGATGCAGAGGATAGATAAAACAGCTCAGCTATTCTCGGCTTTTTGGATGAGATTTGCTGACGTTGAAAACGAATAGCGTTTTCACTTTTCAAGGAAAAGCGACTCGATCGGACCATGGATAATTGCTTGTTGATTTATTGACTGATACACTGCGGTTAACCTGCAGAAATGTTCCGGTGAGAATGCGATGAAATTGAAGATTATCAGATCTTTCAAATAATACCGAAATGAAATTTTGCTCAAGAGAAGAAATTAGATGTTCTGAATACGTGTCCATGTAAGGTTTCCCGAGTCTTGTCTGTTCTATACCAGAAAACATTGCTTTCTCGAGTATGTCATAGGACGTGTTATAAGTAATTTCCGTTTTAAGAAACTTAATGCAATGATGAATGTATCACCCCAGATACTAATCATGGACAGAAGGTAGTCATAAATTTGTAGATTTTAGCATATATTAGATTTTCAAGACAACGTACACAGCCGATTCTTAACTCCAATAATGCTTGAAAGAGCATTTACGTCACATAATCCTATGAGCGTTGAAGCAAGGGAATAATTCATTGGGGATACATAGAATATATGTTGTGTCTATGGTAGGAAGTTGCTTACGTTTTATTCCGGAAAGAAATATCATTAGACAATGGACACAAAATCGGGTGCTAATCGGACTCCTGGTTAATTGATTCATTTCCTAAGACTTAGCAAATTTAAATTGTGAGAATTTCTTTTCAGATAATAATAAATAATACTCTAACCGATTAATTATTTTTTAGAGAATTATATTCTGGTTTGACTTTCTCATTTTGACATTTGAGGTCAGATACGGGAAAACAAAGGAAGTCGATTGTGATTGGCTGAATCTAGCGTTGGAATGTTAGACAAAAAGAGGTATTTCAGGGAGTTAGGTTTTACACATCATGTACTGTCCTGGGTTTGACGATAAACTATGTTCATCAGCAAAGCCTCTTTTTAGGAGGTTTTGAGGAACGTGGAACCACCTCTTAATTGCTGGTGTTCCCAGGTGTACCCTGACCCTGCGTGGTAGCATCTGTTAGGGTCCCAGATATGGGCAAATAGTTACGCCCGATACTGGTGTCAAAACACTGTGAAAGTGTAAAAATAGGTTTTAATACCAGAAATACTTTATAAAAAAATATTACCAGCCATACATTTTTGAGGAAAAAAATATTACTAGCTATACGTTTTTGAGAAAACAAAATATTAACAGCTGTACAGTTTTGAGAAAACAAAATATTACAAGCAATAAACATCTTGTTGGCATTAAATAACCCGTTGAGTTTGATATGCCGTAAAACAAAACATACAAAACCAAGCAGATCATGTAATGTAAACTTGTTTTTTGGGGTTGTTTTTTTTTCGTGTCTCGGCACTTGGCCCCCAATGGTGGGGGTGAAATCGACCCCACTGTCTAGTTAGATATTTTACACGTCGACGTGTTCATAAAACTAGTATGTTCAAAATCCGTTTTGTTGACGTTTTTTCATGTCTGAACGAATAAAATGTTTCGACACCCGGCCGGAAGAGGGCGAGAGAGAGGAGATATACAACAGTATATTAATTAAGACTGTCGTCCTAGAGATCCCAGAATGAGGGGCCAATACAAAAATTACAACAAGAGGTGGCAGCAGCAGCAACTCTAATCAGCAAGCAGGTTATTTTCGGGATCACTGCAGCAAATTGTCCTACAGGAAATCATCTAGTGGATTTCACTTGATTTATCTGTTTTTAAGGTTTATCAACACTTTGAAGGTTATTTAAAATATTTTAGAGTATAACATTTTTTATATACTAATGACAGATAGACAGTAGCAGTTGCAATTCAAATCAGCAGGCATATTTTTTAAATTCACTACCGCAAATTGTCCGACGGAACATTGGCCAAGTGGATGAAAGAGTTGGTGTGTCCACACAGTTTGTTTGTTCAATACCTGGATTGGATCAGTGAAAACAGGTGAGCGATAACTGAGCAGTACTAAATTAAAATAAGAACGAGACGATATCCCTGGATATGAGCAATGGAACGTGAATAATCTACTCCCACAGATTAAATAAATTGTTAAATTTCGAATTGTATGTAGGTTACCAAGATTGATATACATCCTCGGAAGGTTCTAGAGTACAACGTTGTTATAGCAACAAAAAAGATGACGAAAATACAGTACTGTTCGATAAAAGTGACTCACCTGATATTTTTTACTAAATGTTCTCTTCTTTGATGAAACGAAAGTTGAGCTAAATTCAAAGGATAAGCGATCTAAAATCCGAAGAAGCTTTGAAAGCTCTTTGGATTTAGCAGTAAGTACTGTCAAGCATCGGTTCAGTGTAATGTTCTGGGGATGCTTTTCTTTTCATGGGACTGGTTACTTAAAAAATATTGAAAAGACCCTCAGGGGCGAGCAGTACAAGAGAATTTTAGAGTCTTTTCTGCTCCCTTCTGCTGAAAGAAAACTTATGGAGCATGTTGCTCAACTGCTTTCTCGCGAGCCTGTACTTTATAATGCTCCATAAGTTTTCTATGGGGTTGAGGTCAGGAGATTGGGGCGGCCATGTCATAACACTGACCTACTTCTCATCAAAGTATTCCTTCATCAATTTTGATTTGTGACAGGGAGCATTATCTTGCATAAAAATGAGGTTGGTTGGATCGATTTTAACCCTTTCAGTCACTTATCGAACAGCACTGTAGTTTGAATATAAATTGTGGATAATCGTTTTTGAGTATATTTGGTTGGATTGATGTGAGTGTAATCCGGTGGTAAAATTCAAGCGAGTCTTATTAACACAACATAGAATTTGAAATGTATGCATTAGGACGTAGGTCAAACCATCGGTCTCCACCTCCCACACCCTACACAGTCTCTCCTACCTCCATAATATGATTCCAGCAACGATGCATTCTTCTTCTACCAATAAGTCCCCCATTACACACACCCTCTCTCTTTCTTTCTCCAAATAAACAGTACACGACAAACTAATACCATGAACAGTACGAAAAATCCTGCGAATGTTAAAATTAAAATTCGTAGGAGAAAATGGTCATTCACTAATGCTATTTTAATTCCGATTGTAAATATATATATATATATATATATATATATATATATATATATATATATATATAGAGAGAGAGAGAGGGGTATATGTATGATAAAAATCATACATAGACTGAGACAAAGCTATAAGTATATATAAGTGAATATGCGCAATATCCAACGTCGATAGCTCGAATAGGTGTTAAATGCAGATTGCATTTGCCCATGAAGATTACAGCAACTGTATGAAACTCCGAGTCGTGCTATCGACGTTGGATATTTTATATATTTATTGATTTTTTTTCCAAAAATATTTTGCTCAGGTATTAAAAAATATTTTTAAACTTTAATAGTGTCTTGACCCAATTTAGGGTTAACTATCTGCCCATATCTGGGACCCTAACAGGTTCTGCCACCTCGGGTCAGGCTGGACCTGAGAGCACCACTAATTAATACACTGCTCAAAAACTCCTGATCAGAGGTCTTGCTGCTTAATCACAAGAGGATATCTGTAAATAAAAAAAAACAACCAAAAACGAATAAACACAGTTCGCGCCTAATCCGCAGCTAATATTGCCAAGAAGACCAACATTTCGTTATTTGTTTTTATATACATACAAGATCTGTTCATAAAGTATCGAGGCTTTTACAATGCTGTCACAAGTTTCGACTACAACAACACACTATATTTTCTAATAACCAAAACGACTGCATAGACAGCATTTCATATATGAAGTTTGATCAAAATGTATCGGGACTATGTTTTTGCTGATGGAGTTAAATTGACGCTGCTTATCACAGACTGAGATTGAACTCTTTCGCGTACACACATTTAAATTATAACGTTATCGCTAACTTCCGTTGTTCATAGCAATCCTTGGAAGGAAAGTGTGTAGAGTGCGGTCATCTCACCACCCAATAATGATTGTATCCATGGCCATGGTTATGCAGTAGTTATTGGTCAAACACAGCATTCTCCCGGTACGCAAATACCCTAATCCCCAGATATCGCACCTTGAGAATTTTTCCTCTTTTCAAAAATTAAATCCCACTTGAATGAAACAAGACTTCAAGATGTCGAGGAAATCGATAATGCGACGGGGTAGCAGCACGCTATTCCAGATAAAGGAGGATCATGGATATTTCAATCGATAGCAAAAACGCTGGATAAAGTGGAGATTAAGTTTTAAGTTGATATTTGTCTTAGTTTTCTTTTTATAGTACCAGTCCTGTTACTTTTTTTTATTAGACATCGTATATACGATTATCAGTGTGAAAAAGTGGCATCAGCCATCCGAGGTTAAGTTTCGGCTCCGTCTGTTGAGTTCACTTTCGCATTAATGCCTTGTTGAAAGGCATACACACATTTTATTTGCATCTAGTTACACGTCATTTTTTTAGCAGGTTATACTGACTTCCTTAGAATCGGACGTCAGCCAGCGTAGAAGAAGGATTACTCTTAGTCCCAAGATGAGTCGAGAAAAAAACCACTCAATCTTGCCCAAAATGTCATGATAATTCACAAACATTAACTAAAGAAGCGGAAACAGTGAAGATCCATGATCGCCTCTACCCTGAATGAAAATTGCATTAAAAATTGTTTGCAGAGTAGGTGTCAGCATTCTTCCATCTCTTCCTAATACGGTGAATTTTACTTATAAATATGGTAAGTAGTCACAGTAGATTGGGAAGTAAAGAGAAGCGGATTTATTCAAGTTCTTTCGTTTGTTTTATGAGTATTTAATAAATCGCTTCTCTGGTTTCCCTACCTAGTCTTCTGTTCTGTTGATACACTTTCTATCTACGTCCTTCCTAAATTCTCGGCTATTTTGAACAAAGACAGATTTACAACAAAAAGTACAATAACTTATTCTCTTGATTTTAAATCTGTTGTTCAATTCTGGATATTGAAATCAGAAAAAGTAACTTCCTTCTCGCAACTGTCTATTCTTTAATGCGGAAGAACCCCCGTTTAAAGACTTACCTCTGAGAAGAGTGTGTCCATTAATCCGAAAAAGCAACCAACGGTAAGTCACTCAGAGCTGTCGTTCACAATAAACAAAATGACCTTGGTTACACATTAAACAACATGAACCATTTAGGTGGGTGTCTCCCTCTCTTTCTCTCTCTCTTTCTTTCTCTTACTCTCTTGCTCCCACTCGCGCGCGGGCACACACACACACACACACACACACACACACACACACACACACACACACACACACAGAGTTACCAAGTATGTTTTGCTATTTATTCAGAAAACAACCTTTAAAATGGCTGATATCGGCAAGTTTTTACATTTCCAACTAACAAGATTAACATGTACCTAATAACTTAGCATGGACTCAATGGACGATTTGTTTTAGCATCTTATCTAAAATGGAAAAATCATAATTTCCTTATGCTTCATGTGATTCACGGTTGGTTTCCTTAATGTGATATTTCTTAAATCGAGGAACGTTAAATATAAGTTTCGCTGTTTCGCTGTGTAGGATATCTGAAAAACAACGAAGGAAAAATTGTTTTCCTCAATGAATAAAAGTTAAAATTCTGGAAATTCATATTTCAATTTGCTTAGATACGTGAACGTAGCCCACTTGTTTACATAGTCCATTTTTTTATATTCATAAATAAATACAATATTTATATAAGTTTCGGTGTTTCGCTGTGTAGGATATCTGAAAAACAACGAAAGAAATATATATATATATGTATATATATATACATATATATATATATATATATATATATATATATATATATATATATATATAAAGGGAAAGAAGAAACAGATTTAGAATACACAGTTTTTAGCATTTACTTTTTATTTAAAAATAAAGTGCTCAACACAATGTAGAGCATAATATTTGCAATGATATTATAATTTTAAAATATTTTACATTGAGACACGGAAATTTCTATATTTCGGGACAATTTTTTTTATTTCGTCATCAGGCTATGTTCGTTAACTTTTGATGAATATATATATATATATATATATATATATATATATATATATATATATAAATATATATTAGAAATTATTAGGAGGATTTGATAATTATATTTAATTAATTCATCGAGTCTGAAACAAACCTCAACAGAATGCAGAATGCACTAGACGGCCAATAAGTGAAATTGTACCCGCTAAGTCGCAATAAACTCTGAACAAGATATCTGTTGATTTTGGAATTTGATCTCTATATCTATATTTTGTCATTTTCCTTTTAATAGATGTGTCACAATGTTGTAAGCCCTTTGGAGATGTAATTTTCATTCCAGTGACGTGTTCTTGCATTCTTTTAAGATCCGAATTATTACAGTGGCCTAATATTTTATGCCAAGTCCTTAAGTCGTGGGTGGCTGTTTTTATAGATTTAATATTTGTCAAATAATACAAACGTCTATTTTGTTGTAGATTAAATTCAGCTCCGTCTGGGTATATTACATTGAATTTTCTCGGTGAAAATTAACTTTAACACCAGTTCTAACAGCAGACTGAACCGAGATAATATTTTGTTTAAATTTAGGGATATATAAAGCCCTTTATAATAAACATTTACAAATATTTTCTTTACTAGCGTGTAAATAAATACAGGCATCGCCTCTTTTTAAAACTAAATTATTAGCTCTGGTACCGTCAGCCAACTAATAATGTGGGAATATGGCTCGAAGTTGGGGTCAAAATTAATAAATTTTGTTTCATCTGTAATTACATGATTTGTTGCACCCGTGTCGACTAGGTAAGAATTATAAGTATTGGCTATAGTACCCATAGTATGTTCGCTCATTCGAAAAACTTTTACATTTTTACAAAAATCACTCCTTGTATAAAATTGACATTTCGCACCTACATGCCCGGCTCTTCCACAACGAAAGCAGATGATATTTGATTTTCTATTATTATGGTTCCTGTTGTTGTTGTTGTTCTTGTTGCTGTTGTTGTTGCTGTTGTTGTTGTTGTAATAGTTGTTTTAAGCCCTTTGTTCTTAATATCATAATTCCTACTCTGGTAGGTTTGAGGGACTGGTTTTCTGAATTTTTTAAATGACGTTCTCAGTTGCATTACGTTATTTCCTTGATTTGGGGGATTACACATTTGTTCAGTTTCTTCATAACTACGTAACGCAATTTTAAACTCAGTGAAAGTTATTTTTTTATCTTTTGCGTTATGACTGTCGTGAATGGTTTGAATGTTGCTGGTAATCCCTTTAAAATCATAGCTATTAGCAGCCCATCTGAGATAGTCTCATCTGCCATTTTTAAGGCAATTGTGATATTTTCAGCTCGTATAATATAATCTGTTACAGATTCATTTTCTCGTCTCCTTAACGCGGTTAGTTCAGTATATAAAGCAATAATTGTGGGCTTACCTTTGGACAAGTAATGTTCACGCAATATTCTTAAAGCTTGACGTCCGTCGTCCCTGGCTTCTCTCATTATTAAAGACAAACTCCTGTCACGCAGGCATTGTATTAATTCGGCGAACACGGTCGCATTTCTTTCCACAAAACCATCATTTTCTTTCTGGTCCTCTTGGCAAAGAATGATGTCATGAAGTTTTTGTATTCTAAGGTAGCCTAGAAATTTCTCTTCTCATAATTCGTATCTTGACTCGTCTCCGTCAAAATGTAGTCATACTCTGGGCTCATAATCTTTGTTAACTATGTTCACCATAGTCTATGAATATAGAATACAGCGCAGTACGTAATCTGTTAAAGATTAACACTCACTAGTCAGACACTCTACTGAATCCGCCTATATCGCCAATACCACCAGCAGCTGTGCTGTAATTCTTCAGTCTTCGATATCAAAGGCTGCCAGTGAATATTCGGAAAAAACATGGCCGCCTTTATACACGTCGCATTGAATGTTTTGAGCCTTCTGATTGGTTAATTCTTCTATTGGTGAACTATAAAATGAGTCAGCTCATTTTGGCTGGCTCACTAGTACTACCCAAAATTCCAACACAGGATTGTGGCAGCATTCTCCATCTTAACTAAGGAGACAGTCCAAAAGAGTTGCAATAGATTACGAAGTTGCTTGGTGCCCGTGTTTGAAGCCAATGGTGATTTTGTTGAATATATTTACTCTTTAGTATTTCACGATATTTTTTGTGTAAATCTGGTAAATTTATCTGTTAAAATTTGATGTACGTAGATCCTTACTTTCTGTACAAACAATTATTTTTTGTCTGATGGGTGACTTTCGATGGCTTTCGCAATTAATTTCGATTATTACCAAATTTATTTCATGTTAAAAAAAAATGCTATCATTGAAAAAAATCGTCGTCAAAAATACGGCAAAAAATTCGCCGAAAAAAATCTCAGTAATGAAAATTTGGGAATTCAAAATTTCAGAATTGTGAGTTCATATCTGATCCGGAATGTTTTACTTTGCTCACGAAGTCGGCCTGATTCCAAACTGTTAAATGTTGGCCTATGACCTCTTAGAATAAAGGGCAAAGAGTCTGACAGTGACAAACTGATATTGGTATTTATTATGTCGAAGGAGCTGAGCTTTTCAGAGTTGTGCCCCTTCAAGTGAAAAAGTGTGGCACACTGACACACAGAGATTGGCTTTTTTTTTATATAGATTGCTCGGCAATTAAGTGCAAAAATAAAACAAATGCTGGCGCAGTTTATTAGACAAGTTTTCCCATTTCAATCTTCGTTTCCGCCTGAAAAATCGCAAAGATAAATCAACGAACAAAGTGCGAATTCCACTCACGCCCGTTACATCCATTTAAGCGCAAATACGATTGGGAAAGTTATAAGGTTGGTGCAAAAATAATGACGTAATAATGTCGTTTTTTGACGTTAAAAAATTCGTCAAAAAACGACATTATTACGTCATTATTTTTGCACCAACCTAATAAAAATCTGTCTCCATCTAGGTATGGGTTAAATATTAGGACTTCTAAACGGAAAAAAAATCGTTGTTATTCTCCAAAGAAATTCTTGATGGAATATTAAAGCAATATTCACTTCCAAATAAAGAATTATACTTGTAATCCAAAATATGTTTCCGTTTTAATTGTAATGCTAATGCTAATATAACCGTTTCACTAGAAGGAAATATTTGGCATTGATTGACCAAAGCAGTACGTACCGATTTTGGCTGAAACTTATAAAATCTTTATCTTAAAACATTCTTTCAGGAAAATAGGTGTCTCAAGCCCAGTGGTTCTTATCGCTTTTCCGCTACTGATGAAGGTTTCCTTCCTAACATTTTATTAGAAGTAGTCTGGAATGTCAACGTCTTGATCATGTCATTTTTTTTACATGTGCTATCCATTTAGTTGTTGCTGCTGTTGGTACTCAAGTAATATAGTTTCTGATATTTGGTATAGATGATGTGAAATATCCTACAAAATGTAGATATACCGTAAAAAATCAAATCTTTCAATGAATCCTATAATGTAAACGTAATATATAGCCTTGATACATAAATACACACAAACACAAACATACACACACTATTATATATATATATATATATATATATATATATATATATATATCGTAATTCTTCTTGTACAATGCCCAGATGCCACTCAAGGTAGAGGATTATGTAGAGACGCAGTTTGTACGTATGTGAAGGTAACGGTTGAACAAGCTAAGATTGTAGTGATCGGGGAAACATCCTCTTGGGAGTCTGTTCCACAGAGCAATGGTTCTCGTGATGAAGTTGTTCGAGTGGAACTTAATCCTCGCAGATGGAATACGGAGGAAATATAGTTGGCTTACAATAATCTAAGTGGCATGGCTGGTAGTAGCCATGGAGGATAGAATTGGCAGAATAATAGAAATATAATGCGTACCGAGCACTTTTCATGAAAGTAGGGATAAAGCAGTGAGAGACTTGCTACATTCCACCTGTGAGAGAGAGGTTGGAAAGCTGGCCACAAGGTTCATCACCCACAAGCTATGGGAGTCGATTTTGAACACTGTCGAAATTCGAAGATGAGTACAGGACAGCACCTGCCAAAATATGACAAAATTACTGCATTTTCAGCCAGTTCTGTCTCTTGTAAATGTAGGGATACCAAGAGAAATCAGTTTTTTTTTTTTTTTATTAATCAGTATTTATTTTCGTCTACCGATTCGAGAAGTCTCATTAGAAATAATATGCACACTTCAGCAGGATTCGATCCCGCGTTCCCCTAGGAGAAACCGTCAATAGATTTGACGTGATTTGATTCTTCGCGACGGAGTTCGTCGATGACCAAGCAATGTCTGAATATTTCCTTTAAACACAGATTTTTCTCTGACTCTCAAAATAAACATATCTACTCAGTTTCGTATAATAACGCAAACAAAGTAATTTGGAAAGAAAGGAATGGATTATTTATTTATCAATCCAACAGATTTGTATTACTTAAATGTTGTTTTAGTAGACACTCTTATTTGAATAGACGTTCCTTTTTATTTAGTAATCAATATTTATTTTCACTACCCGCCTAAATATTAAAAAAATCGTATTAGAAAAACGTGCGCTCTCTGGTAGTATTCGAACGTGTGTTCCCCTAGGAGGAAATGTCAGTACATCTGACGAGCTTTGACTTCGCGACTACGGAACCCGTCGGTGGACAAGGACATAAATAAATAGAATTTAATAAATAAATATGTGTGATTAATAAATAAATAATCCATTCCTTTCTTTACAGATTGCTTCGTTTACGTTAGGATAGCAGATATGTTTGCTTTGAGAGTCGGAGAAAAATCTGTATTTAAAGGCATTATCCAAGTATACTTTGTCATCGACGCGCTCCATATACCAGAGCTCAAAGCATGTCGGATGCAATGTCAGATTCCCCTATGGCAGCCCAGTTACGTGTTCTGTCGGAGAGCACATATTTTTCTTTAAGATTTTTCGAATGTTCAGGCTGGTAGATGATAATATATAAATATAGTGTTTAATAAATAAACTAGGCGTTTGCTTAAATACGAGTATCCACTAAAAATATGGTTTGAGCAATAAAAATCTAGGAGTGACAAAACATCCATTTTCTTTAATTATATATATATATATATATATATATATATATATATATATATATATCCAAGAGGATAGTATCGAGGTAAAGCTCAGTGTCCAGAGCAGAGCAACAATACAATATAAGAGATTCAAACATTCATATTTCATAGTTATAATTTATTACATTGGAATCGTAATTACGATCCAATTCAACAGACCTACAAATTTGTAGGTCTGATGAATTGGATCGTAATGAATCCAATGTAATAATTTATAACCATGGAATATTAGTGTTTGAGCTTTTTATATAATAATAATATAATGATATATAATATGATATATATAATAAAATTACACCACGTTAAAAGAAGATGACACTTTGCTTAGTTTACGTAATATACGAGATAAGATAAATTAGCTATGACCTTAAGATTGCTTGAGGCAGGGATCTGCTAGTCATCTTGCATTGTTGATCCATTTGTCGTCACCGTGTATATCTAAAAATGCCATATCACCGATTATTTAGACCTTAGCTTCCATAAATATAACAAATATTATAATCTATACTAATTATTCGGTTGAGATAGCTCTGAAATTCATGAATCTATCACACCAACCATCACGGCCTGCATCAAAGTCGGATGATCATTAGAGTGGAAGTCTGCGTAATCACATAGCTGGTCAATGTAAGCTATTGCTGGGTGGTTAACATGTCTTCCTCCATTGCTGGGTATTCAAAGCAGTATATCATTTGCTAGTTCTTGTTTTGCTGCCAACAGTGTCCTGTAATGAGTATTCAGAGCTCGTGTAAGATTGTAGAAATATTAGTCATGGGTCCATAGAGCTGTGATTTAGTTGTGTCCAAGAGTTGTTAAATACAGCTCACAGTATCTGAGTGTAGGTTCCACCAAGCTTAGACACTAGGGTTTTAGCTAATGTCCAAGCAGTTACACCATACATTAACACCGCCTCTCTAACTAGGTAAGGTGGTGTTATTAAATTTATTTTGCGTGAATATTTCTTGTGGAATTTTTCTGCAGAATATTTTATATGGGAATTATTTACATTATTTATATGGGTTTCAACATTGAAAACGCTTATTGATAGGAAAAGATTCTCTCTCTATCTCTCTATGTATCTATCTATCTCTATCTCTCATTCTTTATTTTTTTGTGTATCTATTGTGTGTAAGAGAGGTAGAGTGAGCTAGGTAGATCGAGAAGCCGGATGTGTCTGAATTTGGCCATGGTTGAAAAGGTTCCAGAATTTTCTGGAATTTCTCCAAGACAAATCTATTTGATTCTTTACAATACCAACCACTCGTCAACGGACAGTTGAGTAACTGGAATGGGTGTCTCAGATGTGAAGACTGGAATTGTTGTAGGAGTTTTTTTTTCTGCTAGTAACGTTGTAGAAAAACGGACAGGTTAAAATAAAAAAAAAAAGGAAGTGTAAGATTGAAGACAAGAAAACATTGAAGGAAAAAAATACCCAGAAAGTTGTGTTAGTGACACTTGGCCAAGGAACATGCGTGCGGGAGAAAAAAAAATCATTGACTCATTTTTTACGGTTTTTCAATATTTGAATGTTATTTAAAGCCAGAAAATATTTCTGGATCGTAAGACTACTTTAAAGACAGTAATAATCTTACTGTTACAAATCATTTTATTTAACCGATATCTGGGGAGAAGATATGCATCCATACCTTTCCAAAGGGTTTTTGAGCGAAAGTTAATATAAAAAAAACCGACTTGAACTGAAACTCGATTCTATAATTTAATACCAAAGCCTTTATCCATCACACTAAATGCACATCCAAGCTAGCAGTAAATAGACTTCCCAAGTGATCGGGCATCTAGGCCCGACCTTGTTTAACTTTGCTGATCTTTTTTTATTATTATTATTATTGTTGTTTTTAACTTATCACCACAATCGGGAATACAACTAGCACGCAAGAGATTACAGAGAGTGAGAGCAAGAGTAAAGAGGTGTATTTGAGGAAATGATGAAGAAAAGGATGGGGATCAAGACCAAGGCATCAAATGTCGATTAACATTACATTTGAATATTTGAAGATTATAGCTATCAGAGAAGCATGTAAGAGGAAGGAAGTTCCAATGTCTGGAAGTGCAAGATAAGAAGCTGTTGGAATAGAAGAGATGTTTCGACACTGAAAGGGTGAGACAACCTAGTAGCAAGATTAAATTCATGGAGTTTGGGTACTAGTGAAAGTAGCCCGTCAGAGCAGTTGACCTAAAATATTTGTAGAAAAGACAGGCGGAAACCACAGCACGTCCGTGAGAAAGTGTCTGTAGTCGAAATCCCAGGTTAGCAACTTGCATATACTTTTCTGAATTTTGTCAAGGAGCTCGAGATGAACAGCGGGGGTTATTCTTTTTCGAAATCAATTCTTAATCACAAAAAGATATATGCACATAAACAAACAAACCCCAAAACGAAGAAATGTATTTTATCGTATTTACATGATTTCGCACCTAATCTGCAGTTAATATGCCCAGAAGAACACCATTTTTGCTTTTATATACATACGAGATCTGTTTATAAAATATTGGGACAGTTGGTATGCTATCACAAATTTCGACTAGAACATCACGCTATATTCACAAATATCCAGATTGACTGCTTAGGCAACGTTCTTTGCCCAACACATAGACAAGGTCGGATCAAAAAGTATTGGGATTACTGTCATGGTAACGTAACATGGCATTGTTTAATTTTGCTGACTGTCCGAGAATGGATGTCTAAACGAAGAATGCAATTTTTAAAAGGTACAGAGGATATAAAAAGTAAATAAATACAAAAATGAATTCGTAAACGAGAGAATGCCGCGTGAAGAAATGAAAAAAAAAAAACTAAAAGAAAAAATAGTAGTCAAATCAGAGAAAGAAATACAGAAATACAAGAAAAAAAAGAAGAACGAAGTAAATCAGAGATAAATTATAGAAAAGAACACAGAAAAACAAGAAACAAAGAAATTCGTAGTAAGAAAAAGAAAAATGAATCATAGAAAGAAAGAAACAAAAAAGAAAAAAAAAGAATTAGTAGAAAAAAGAATAAGGAAATGCAGGTTCTTTTCAAAGAGTAAAACAACTGATATAAAAGTTTAAACAAAAAATAATCTCTGAAAAATATCTACCAACAACAAATAAACTATTAATTATTATATTCAATAAAAAAAAAATCTGTAGGGATGTAAACGACGATTATCCCCCTTTGGTTAGGACGAAGTCAGGTAAACAACGAGGCAGCAACATACTGGCGCCAGTTTATGGACTGACGAAAGTGGTCAGTCGTCATTTAACTTCCATGAGTCAAACCGAACGTTTGATGTTTTAGTAAGGGCAAAGGTTAAATGGGCAGCTCCGTTTTTTGAAATAAATGCTCCCCAGAAACTATATTCCGTGTTGAGAAATACACATGACTCGCCGTTTCTCGTTTGAAAAATATGTCTTCTCAATTGATATAGAAGATAAATACGGTTCGATCCAATTCCTGTTTAGAAATATAAATATGGCTTCTAAAGAAACACATAAGAACCAAACGGGAGCTTGAATTTCTGTTGGTAATTATTACAAACAAGACTCTATCTCTCATTTCCATTTTCGCATTGTTTGTTGATGTATACGTGTTATAGTTTCTCTGTTTGGAACAATTGCAAATTATTCCGTATATATTTGTGTATGACGGTATAAAACTCTCACTGAGGACAAATCATGTTTTTCATTCCTTTTCTTTAGACACTTTCATTCTATCCGTGTATTATGATGTTATTTTTTCATGGATATAATCATGAATATAATAACACCCATGATGAAGGAAAATTCAAACTGAGAATATTCATTTCTCGTTAATATTCCATAATCTCTTGAACTCGACCTGACGTGATATTAATCCCCATTATGCCCAAGGATGTAAACTTATTTTACATAGATCATTTGATAAATTACGACACAGGAATCTATTTAACTGCTCGGAAAACTATTTATTTGAGAAGGATGATACAATAAACCAAAATTTATACTGGCATTAAATTAACTGTATTTAGATAGAAAATGAATTGAGTAATACACAAAAATGGTAGGTCTAACGGACAAGATATATTATCCTCAGTCACACTCTTATCTAAAGATACGCTGGTGAGATCATAACAGACACAGACAAATTATAGCGCATTCTACAGTGTTTTGAAGAACATCGAGGAGAAAGGACTAAGCGCCAATGTATGACAGTCAGCAAGAGAAATATACCGAGTTGTATGCATCGAATGGGAAACGCCAAGTTAAATCAAATACAGAAATTTAAATATTTCAAAAGTGTTTTAAGCCATGTCGGAAATATTTTTATTAAGCATTTTACCAGAAGCAAGCCATTACATTCACTAAGACTCAAGGAGCTAGTGACCCTTAAAAAATATGAGAAAAAAAACTACTACAATTAGGTTGGTGCAAAAATAATGTCGTTTTCTCACATATGTTAATATGTGGGAAAACGACATTATTTTTGCACCAACCCAATAAGAAGAGAGGACAATAAAATAAAAAAAACAAGACGACATAAGATAACTATTGACATTGCATTTAAATTTTTCAAGATCAATGCTGACTGTAAAGCAAGAAGACGGAAGTGAGTTGCAAGGCGAGAATTGCGATGGAAGAAACTGTTAGAATAGAAATTACGGTTGTATATAGCCATTTGTACTGCAAAAGGATCAGAACTTCATCAAGTCTAGTTACGAGAGTACAAAGTTTATCTGAACAATTACCATGAAATATTTATAGAAAAGGCGCCATTAGGGCGGTGGGGAAGGGATTGAAGCCAAAATATCAGGCTAGGAAAAATAACATTGTAGATTCTTCTTTGCATCTTATTTAAAAATCTCTAGCAGGAGCAACCGACCAGATGTGGCAACAATATTCAAAGCAAGAGAGGAATTCCAAGTGACTTTGGAACTGCGACAAATACATTTCAAACACAAAAAAAAAAAAATATTTAAAAAAACAGGAATATTACGTTAGAAACAAAGGGCATCGTGCTGAATAGTTATGCAATACAAACGATTCTATACTGCAGTGAATTCTGAACAATTTTCTCACAGTTGATTTTAGTTGGCTGATTTTGTTTGGCGGCATATCAGCAACTCTATGGGTCATTTAATACCTAAGTCTAAATATTTCAGAACAATTTTAGGGCTTCAAATAAATATATTTTGAACATAATTGCATGCTTTCAATTACAAGTATTGTTGGTATATATATATATATATATATATATATATATATATATATATATTATGGCGGTTATTTTACCGGAAGTCGTTTGTTTATTTATTTGGGTCAAATTATATTGCTTGTTTTTTTTTTATGTTTTTTTTTCTTATTTTATTTATTTATTTATTTATTTATTTATTTATTAACGTAGTAAAAATTTGTTTCTATCACTTATTTAACAGTTTTGTTTTGGTTTGAGAATTTAATTAAAGCTATTTGTTCAATTTTGGGGTTGATTGTTGCAGTTCATTCTAAGTATTATTTTGGCGGGAACAGTTTTTAATTGATTATCTTTATTTGGGATTGGTTTGTTTATTTATTTACTTGGATGAATTTAGGTCAATTTATTTTACTTGTATATATATATATATATATATATATATATATATATATATATATATATATATATATTAGTATTAATCTTTTAAGTATAAGAATTTATACTCGTCCGGAAAACCTTCGGTGTCTTGATTTGCGAATAATCAAACCAATTCCAAAGGGAAAAAAAGGGATAAAAACAAGAAAGAACCAAGAACATGTACCTTAGCCGAAAATAATCGTCTAGCATGCAAGTCCAAAGTCCAAAGAAATAAAAAAAAACAATACGAGTAAGCAAAATAACTAAATAAAGTGCTCAATACGTTAAGGAGATCAGACATAGTTAAACCTAGAGAAACAGAAAAACCTACCACGTATTCACCTAAGCCGATCGTCAAAAACATTCTAAATAGAGCACACTAGAATTCATCCTCTCAACTACTCTTCCTCAAAGAACTTAACAACATTAAACAAGCACTAATCAACAACGGCTTCCTTAACCACGTTATAGACCACCAAATTAGACTATTTCTCGCCAAAGCCAGTATTACGTTGGTGCAAAAATAATGACGTAATAATGTCGTTCTTGACGTATTTTTTAACGTCAAAAAACGACATTATTACGTCATTATTTTTGCACCAAACTAATAATAACGATAGCGAACACACAGACAAAAATCACATACACATTTATTAGAAAAACCAAATGCATATTAATTACAAGGCTTATTATACAGAAATATATTACTCCAATTCATCCGAATAAAAAAAAAATCAAATTTATTATCTATTATAAAAAATTTAAGTAAGCCAAGCTTATCCTCAAAAATAACAACACACCAGCTAAGTCTAAATTACAAAGAATTATCTATGAGTTCAAATGCACTTTAAGGAACTGTGTTCCTTATCAAACCGGACTCATAAATTATTACATTGGTTACACAACCACATGCTTATCCAGACGTCTTACGTTACACCTATCTGATCATAGCTTCATTAGAACCCATTTAAACACACACACAAATGTACCAGATTCCATTAAGAACATACTAGTAGAAAACACAAATATATTAACTGCATCCACCTGCAAAGAAAGACTAAAAATAATGGAAGCTTTAATAATAAAAAAGAAAAAGCCATCTTTTAAAAATATTGACTACGAACAAAGCCACAATGTGCTAACCGTATTCGGAAATTAAAAACATCCCTACCACACACTAAGACATACACAGAACGCACACACTCAATTAAGCTGAAAAATCGAATCGTCCTTGATAATGGCTAAAGTCATAGCCGAAAGCGCTCGGAAATATAAAACATTTGGACAGTTCTTACACACCCTTTGTCCAGAAAAGATAGCTCTTGTTAGAACACAAGAAAAATTAAATAAAAAGCTTAACCACACTACTATGTTTTTAATGAAACATTCATAAAGGAAGGATTGCTGCCTAAATACACAATATATATATATATATATATATATATATATATATATATATATATATATATATATATATATAAAAAGGTATAGCTCGTCATTTTACTATAGGAATGGATATTTATAGTCATATTGTTTTGTTTGCCCATACCTGGGATCATAAAATGCATTGCTGGCTATTTTACAATTAAATGTCTGTTCATTTTTTTTTATTTGTGTGTTGCATTGATTGTCGTTTTCGTTGCTCAGTTTAGTATAAAATTGTACAGTTGATCATTTTTTGAGGGCGTGGGGGGAATATTTTCCCAGAGCTGAGGCCCTAACAATTGCTACCACTCCGTGTCAATCTGGACTGGATAACAACAGCAATTAAAAAGGCCTTTTCTGTCGGATGTAGTTTATCGTCATACCCAGGACTAGCCTCACAGATGACTTGAGGCAATGGAAATGTGGTTTTATAAAAAGATAGCAACAATAGCATTGACGGAGCAGCGAGGAATTTTTAAGGGAGATGGAAGCAAAGAAAAGCATTTATACTTAGAGCCAGAAAGAGGCATTTGAAATTCCTGAAAAACTTCACAAAGTGAAGGCGCAACCTACTTAAACATCTTATTTTTAAATAAGATGTTTAAGTATGCTGACAGAACATGTAGTGGCTAAAAATACAAAGATTGCTAAGTGTTATAAAGGTCTGGAAGATGTGGAGAACCATCTTCAAAAAAATGAATACACAGAAAAAGAAATCTCGTCAGTAAATATGAATAGCTGGAAAGTCACATATGATCTATATCAAACATATGCAAACATTACAATCCAATGCAATCCATTACACCACCGTGTTTTAGCAAAACACGTTGGACTAATGGATATCATTGAGGAATCGGAGAGCCGAGTTCGAATTCCAGTCGCATCCATTATATTCACTTACGTGCTAATACCCTTGGGAAAGGTATGGATCCTCTTCTGTGTAAATAACAGGACGGGCCGGTTCTATAGCCTTGAATGGCATCTACTCTACTGCAGAAAGAAATGTCAACATAACGCGCAAAAAAAAAATTACCTCGTCAGTCATGTATCGAAAGATATATGATCGCCTAAGCGTGTATCACGCATAGAAAGTAACTCACTGTGTATATTACACAGTATTTATCAAAAGAGGCAAAATATATCACTCCTCTTACTATGGGTGGATTGCTGAAATACTAAAAATTAATATGTAATTTTGATTTGTATTATGTTGGAAAGAAAAGCCCTGTCGCATTTTTTGCCCATGGCATTCTTTAAATTCATGGATAAATTATATCAGTTGCATTGTTTTAATTTTGCTTGCTCTAGTTCCAATGCGTTCAAGTACACACCAGCCGGCCCAGGGATCAAGGCTTTAATACAACAATCTATTGTCCCGTGGAACGAGAAGTCTACTCCCGGAGATGAATTAAACGGTTCATTTCTAATTTTCTCGATATACGGCTGATGAAGGACGGAGGACACAACGGTTGAAACGCTGTCATAACAAAAACAAAGATGATGGTAATTTTCCGAACGTAAATAGTGAAAACAATGATTACACCTCATCACAAATTTTCATATAGAGACACAGATGAAATTTCAGATACCCAGGAAAGACAGTTTGGAAAATGTGACACTTACAGGATACATCGGCGGCAAAAGTGACAGGGGATGTCATCGAGCCAGCTACCTGATCAGCTTGTGACAATGGATGGTGGTACGGAATATGGGATGGTTGGTAAAAAGACAAATTGTCCTTTTGCCAACCATCACTAATGATGGTATAAGAAAAAGTAAAGAATAATGAGAGATAAGAAAAACTACTGAGGTTTGATCGCCCACGTACACGGTGTTATGATCCATCTCTCCAACTAATTGTTATATCCTGAAGACATATATTTAGGGGGCATCTGCTGATACGCAGATATCCCAAACCTGGCCATGTGCCACATCCTGCTCTATGGGGAGCTGGAGTAAATACCGTGTATCCCAAACCTTTGATTTTGAGAAACATTGTTTTTCGACCTCTCTGACTTCGGGCAACGAAGAACCAAGACGAGACGGTGTCGAAGGGCAGAGTTTCGTCTGGGAAGGTAGACAGTTACCCGACCCGGTTACTACGAGGTCTACGTGGAAATTTTGCCCGAGGTTACGGGCTCGGAATGATCCACATAAAAAAACCGGCTTTGTGCCACGTACCACCTTGTGAAGAGCACTGAGTAAATACCGTGTATCTCATTGTTCTGCTAGTCGAAATCTGCCTTTTGGCAGAGAGGAACTCAGACGAGTCTATGCCTACGGGCAGAATTTCGTCTCTTGAGAGAGACAGACACCGGACCCCGTGTATACAAGGTATACGGGATTTTTGCTCGTGCGTACGCTCTCGAAAAGTTCCACGTTAAACCATCCTTTAACCACATCCCGTTGTGTGGGAAGCTCGCGTAAACACCAAGTATAATAATGGTTACTGTTAAGCAATACATATTGCCTAGTATAATTCTACTACAGACAGTACCTAGAAAAGGAAGAATATTATCTGAATAAGGTAGAGTTTATATTTATTTATATCTTAGCTATGCAGTTTAATTTCTTTATTTTTATCAATATGTCTCATATCCACTGTCAATTAAAATTACAATTCCTTGTAATTTTCAATACATTTAGCACATTTTATCAATCCTCCAAAAATGATGCTTCTAAGATTTTTGTAACATACATTGACGTTGGTTTACTTCTACTTGAGTAGAAGCTGTGTTATCAGAAAGTGTACTTCCGTTTGTTTGACTTCATGGGTTTACCACTGCTATTTCAAAATGAATTACTCACTGTGTATTTGATTCCAAGATTATTTTTTTTTGTTACTTTCGAAGAAATATAAGTTGATTTTACTTAACCTTCATGAAGAAAAGAATTATGCTTTGTACGGTTCAAGGTGAACAAGTGGGAAGAAGCGATGATTTAGCATTTTAAGTCAAAGAAATAAAGAAATAAAAGAGCACAAGTTAGAATAAGAGAAAGAAGGAATCGGGGGAAATGTAGGAGGAAAAAGGAGGTAATTTAAAAAAGTAATGAAGTAAAAAGAAGACATTTTCGGTTTGCTTTTAATCAAGAAAAAGTAAAATAACCTTAGACAAATCAAGTCGTAGATGTTGAGGCACGCATAGCGAAAGAAGAAGCCATTTGATCGAGAATTGAATCAAGAGATAGAGAAATACTATACGGGATAGAAAACAAAAATGAGAGCTGGAAAATAAAACGACTAGGGAAAAGCAAGTAAATGCGAAAGAGATGTAAGCAAGAAGGAAAAGTAATGAGAAAGGAAAACAACGAGGAAAGCAAAATAGAGGAAATAAAGAATGAAATACTGAGAAAAATAAAAAGTAAGAAGCTAAAAAAGAATAAAGCGAACGAAGCAAAGAAATAACCAAGCCACGCCAACCCAAGCCAACAGAAAATATGAAAGAATGAAAAAAAAAGAAAGAAAAATATAAAAAATGAAGTAAGAATCTAAAAAAAAGGCAATGAATTGAGCGAATAAATAACCAAGTCGAAATATGAATTGCAAAGAAAGAAAGAAAGTGCCGTGATATGTAGGTACTGTATGAAAGACAGTGTCGCCATACTTATAAGAAAGTTATCTTCTCTTGGGTGAGTTATCTTTCCTTTGAGAGTTACTTTACTATATTCCACTGGGAAGTCGAATTTCTTCCCGAACAAGTTGGTTAGTATTTGTTACAAAAACTTCTTTTTTTTTTTTTCTTTTTGCAAATGGAATTTTGGTTATTTTGCTTTACATTTTGCTTTATTTCTGTTTAGTTTTGGATAATTTTGTGAATTTTCTTTTTCCGTTTTGTATTTTCTCCCTATTTTATTTACACCCCGTCTCGCTCGCTGCTAGTTTTCAGTTAAGTTTGGTTTAGCTTTTATTTTGTTGTAGTTTGCTGTAATTCTTTTTATTCCTTTTGGTTTTTATGTGTCCCTCTCCTTCTTTTTTGTTTTAATTTTTATTGTTGTTTTTGGGTTTCCTCTTTAAACAAATTCTTGTGACTTTGGGACGAACTTTTTAGTTGTTTTTGTGATGCTCCGACCGCCATACCGGAGTTTCCTAAAACACCGCCGGTGCAGGTGGGACAAAGTACACGTTCTAAAATCAGCGTTGACTGAAGATGTGCGTAAAAAAGGCGCCAATTATTAATGCACAACTTCAAGGTAAGTATGAGGAATACGTAAAAGGCAATGAGTTTCCTACTTTTCCAGAAGCCCTAGAGACTGGGAACATTCGGAAAATGATTGGGGTCAGCAGTGAGAGAATAGAGGAGGCGTTAAAGTTCCTGAAGATTGACCTAAAGATACTGAACAGAAGATCAATCATCTTGTGGGATATCTTGCTGGCTACTGAGCAAGACGCCAAGCAGTTGGGCGGGGAATTTTAATGGCTAAATCATATCGTTTACAGACTGAATAGGCATCAAATAGACAAAATAACCACTCTTGAGGTGCCCGTGGATATTACCGAGGCCATGTTGGACGCCTTTTACCGATATGGACAAGCTGATCATGTCTCAGCAATGATATGTAAAGTGGACATTGCTACCATGGACATTGTTCTCAAGGTAACAATGATCCACAAGAGCTTCGCAGAAATACCGAACATTTTGATGTGTCGAGAAAAAGGATGTCTTTGGTGGTGGAAGGCTATCGACCCTATTCGTGTAGTTCCTCTGGTGTGTCAAATGTCGAAAGCCTGTCGCGGTAAGAACATGGCACCACAATATCTCCCAACAACATCAATGTCCCTATTGTTTGGAATGATGTGATGAGGAAGGGATGGAAGACGGCAAGTCCTTATCCCCAGAAGGATGTCTCGCAAGAACTCCAGGAGCAGCCAGAGCAGCAGAAACAGCATCAACTGATATGATATGGAAAAGCAACAGCAACAACAACAGCAAAAACAACAGAAAAACAGCAATGTGCGGACTGATATGGAGGCGGAGTAAATACTTCCACCTTGGTCCTCCTCTTTGAAAAGTGGGAGAAGAAAAAAGAGGAGGTAAAAATACCAAGAAGGAGAAGTGGCTTGGAAGAAGGACATGGACAAAATCAAGTCCCAATCCTTCCCGGCTTCGCCCCAGAGGGGAAATGGCCTGCCATATAGACAGGCGGGAACTGGAAAGGAACCATTACATTTAGAAATAAGCCCTCCTGAGCCCTTAATTTAAAGTAGCCACTGTCGATTGGGAGTCGGTGGAGGAAACCCTTTAATTTGTCGAAGGCCTCAGTTGTAATAACATGGTTAAGAGATACGGGGAATGATTTAAAAGTATGGAATCCTCTTTACGATCCAAAAGACGCCATACCCGGAATTCGAATGGCCCATAAGGGAATGCAAGAATTAAAAAAAAAATTCTGTGTAGGGAGGTTCTCGATAATTCTCCATCCATCCTTATATATGGTCCTCAAGCTACGGACGTCGTCAGTATTATCCTAGATGGAAGGTTGTAATCAGTGTTGGGCACATAATGCCTAGGACAATCCGTCGGGGTCCTTGCCTGACAGATTTCTGCGCAAGTTGTGAATAGGGGATACAACTTGAAAACTGTTTCTCTAGATAGTCAGCTTGAAGGCAAGGGACATAAGGGATCGAAGTAAGGCTGCCCGCCTGCTTCGTTATTTATTGTCCTTCGGAGTAGAAGTCACTGCGATTGAGGAAACACACTTTGTAATGTCAATGCTAGCGATTATATTGCCTGTTTAGCATACAGGAACCGGCTTACTAAAGGTGTTTCATTTGCTAGTTAAACATACCGTGGATGCGAGGGATCGGTTGATCGTGACCAGTACTGCCATGAAAAGTAGTTCGTTTCGGATCGTTTCGTTTTATGCGCCCAACGACCTGATGTGGCGCGTCCCTTTTTTCCGTCAATTAGAGCCGTTCCTGATGGATTCGTCGCGATTAGGGAGCTCAACCAGTGTCAGGTAGTTAGGCATATGTTAAACAAGATATCTAACAAAGCCGTGAACATAAGCGCAGAATTGCCCAAGTAAGAGATCCGTTGAGGTTCCGATCGTTACAGTCGGGAGGTCGATACGCCGGAGGGCGTACTCTGAGCTTGACCGATGGTATATGCGAGGCATTTCGGCGACATCTCAAGGGCTGCTTTATCAAGAATCCTGGTCGCTGTGACGAAGAGTTTTGCAGTTATTTGGCTTTCACGATTGATGCTGCTAGCTGTGAGGGTGAGACCACAGAGGGTATTGAAGCGTGTCTACAGTGGCAAGTCTCCGAAACTTGACTGATTACCCTATGAATTTTTACTTAAGACTATCACAAATATTTGTGCCGAATTTAACTGTCGTGTTCAACAACTGGTTAGAGCGGGTGTCAAATTTCAACCGAATCTCCAGAGGTGTGATCACGCTGTTGAAAAAGGTCAAGGACGTTGGTGTAGAATTAAATTATTACAGGCTCATAGCTCTGCTAAACAAATAGTTAAACATTCTGCCCAAGATCCTGATGGAGCGTTTGAATTCAGTTGTCGAGATTCTGTTTGCAGGACGAAAGAATTCAGAGCAATCTACATCTGATCCGCATCATCCTAGAGGGTGTAAACGGCGAAGAGCAAACCGCGCTTCTGAATTTGAATCGGTCCAACGCATTTGATTGTGTCGACCATCAATACCTCACCGTTGTTGTACAGGTGAAAGAAAAACGGTCGTACGCTTTTGCTAATCACGCAGTCTGTTCGTCAAGGTTTCCAACTCTCTTCCCTACTTTACGATTTGGGGTTGGAGACTCTTAGTCGCCCGCTGAGGAATGTGGCGAGCAGTCCGGCCTTACGTGGAATAGCCGTCGCTTGTTTGAGCTCGAGCGTTGGTTTTGGCATACGGCGATGTTTTATCCATCTTTGTGTCGAACCGCGGCGACATTGAGGTGGCACAGATGCGATTGAACAGTACGAAAATCTCACGGGGTTTAAGATTAACCACAACGAGTCTTCCGGTTCGCGGTTATGTGCCTGGAAAGAGGTCGCTCTTCCGAGGTCATTTGGTTGTACTGGCGACCCCGCCCGCATTCTTAGAGTGTGGTTCGAAACCGGGCACCAGCTGGAGAAGACTTGGTCAGGGATACAAGCAATGTTCCCGATTTGGCTTCGAAGGTGGTAGTCCTTGAAGGGTTGTGCTGAAGCGTGTGCCATTCTTTCCTCTCATTCTGTATCGGCTCTCTGTACTTCCTCTCTGGAAGGAGCAGAAGAAGGCGGTCGAGCGTTTTCTCTCCTCTCTCTTGTAGGGTGCTTGCAAGCATTATGTTAACAGAGATGTCTATGTCCAATGTTCGTGACATAGGGGCTGGGAATGCCACACTTGGTGAGTCACCGACACGACTTGATGTTGGCTTTCCTACGTCGCGTGTTGATAGAGGACTCGATTTCCGAGACGCCTTAATGTCGATCTTCCTATTTTTAAGGCTGAGGTACGCCGTAAGCCCCCTAATTAGTCGAGCGTCCTTGAAGACCATTCCATAGTCCAGTGTTATTTCAAGGACTAAGAGACACTTGTATCGGGATTTAATGGAAGGACATCAATAATGAATCCATTATGCGGGCTGCTCAGCTTGTCAGCAGCTAAATTGCGGTCTTTTCGGTCTTGATTATTTCAAGATGAACATCAGAACAGATGGAAAGCCTTTGTTATCATACATTTCAGCGAAAGGTGGGTTAAAGTAGTCAGCCTGAGTCGTGTCAACGGGGATAAACTTGATTTATCTTTTTAAGTCACGTTGGTCACAACGGGGCGATTTCTTGTGGAATTCTTTCCTGGTTAATACAGACACTCTTCGTATACCTATTTAATATGAGTAAGTGTCGTTCTCGGCCTGTTCCAGGCTTCCTCCTTTGTTATAATCTAAGTCGAGATTGCCAACTTTTCCAGTTTTTTACCATCTTTTTAATCTGAACTAGGACAGTCTTTAATTTTTCTATGACGGTATTTATTCTATTCTTCCCTCACCGTGACTGAGTGAGCTTCTTGGTTTTGTCTGAAGACGAGGATACAGTGGCCATTTTTATTTTTGAGGGGTGGACGGGAGCTACTAACATTTGTTATTTTAGTTTGTGTATTTTGTTATATTTATTTTTAGGGTTCATCCCGCCCCCTCATTTCATACATCACTATATTTTTTTTATATATATTTGTATATGGACATTTGTGTATAAGAATATTTTATGTCATGAGTCTTTTTTGTATCCCCGGGAACATGGGGTATTGTGATATATATAGGAGTGAATGGTCAGCGATGACTTCTTGTGGTGAATGAGTAAATTTCAATCTATGGATGGGTTATGAATAATGTTTATCAGCCTCACTCCATTTCCCCATTTTAGCCTAGTATTTTTAAAATGAATAATGAGTTATCTTCTCTTGACGATACTACATCTGGCAGAGTGAATACCTATCATAAAAACATGGCGTCGCCAATCGGTTACTTAGCCAGGTTAGAGGATCGTGAACATATTAAAACCTGACTAAAGTGTTTCGTAGCATCGGCAAGAATTAAAGAGGCATCAAAGCTAGTGGAGGAGGAAATGAAATTACGAGTTTGCTTTTTGGCCTCTGCGAGGTGTGGAGCCATAAAAAAACAAAAAACTCCCTCATGGTCTACCACATAGTGTTGGAAGATTTATCGTATGAAGAAATTGGTAGCATCATAAAATCAAATATACGACTGAAGAAAAGAAAAAGAGTTTTCATAACGGAAAGAACAAAAAATTTTCGAAAGCAGACGGAGACAAAACGAAAATATTATGCAATATGTACAGCGATTGAAAGAAGCGTCAAGATATTGTGAATTTGAAAGAATAGTTTCAGAACAAATGGCTATCGATGACGAGACTAAGACTGATTAAAGAAATGTCTAACCTCTTAAAACAATTAGAATTGTTTCAAAAAATTAATGCCTCCGATGGCAGCATGGAGATTTAAAGTGAACTTACTTATATGCAGATATTGCAATAAGTAACATGAAAAGAGCAAAAATAAGTGTCCGACCTTTGGGAAATGGTAGTTAAAGTGTAAAAAGAGAAATCATTTCCAGGCAGTTTGGACATATGAAAAGCGGGTGAAAAAAGTGGAAAAATATAGATCCTCCGATTGAAAGTATGGAAGTATTTGAAATAAAAGGACATGATGAAAGTAGAGAAGATGAAGAAAAGTAGAGAAGTTGAACGGAGTAATTTTACTCGTACCAGGGGCTACTGGAAATTTTCTAACGTTAATCAGATAAAAATTGATAGCAAGTTTCAAGAAGTCATCACCTTTGGATTAAAAAGATGGTCTCATCTGCCGTTTGATGTAAAAAAAAGTCAAGTCACGTACATTAAAAGTATATGATTATTTCTGATATTAATTGACTCGTATTCAGGTTGGACTGAAGTTATTGAAGTTGCGGATAGAAAAACCACTACTGTGAAACGGGTGTTGAGGATAATGTTTTAGAGAAATATTGTTGGTCTCCATCAATGCCTTTGAGTTTGTGAATGAATTTTAGGTGCATAGTTAAAACGTATTGGCTGCATCCCATCCAAAACACCACCCACTAACCAAGGTCAAATAGAATTGCAGTGACAGTTGTTCAAACAGTAAAAATGGGATTAAATGCATTCTCTCCAGTGGATTGTGAAATAGACAGTTATTTACCCAGACTACTACTAATTTATAGAGTTATTCTGAATGCAGGCAGTAGATAAAGTCCATCCCCATTGATAAATAAGAGTTCTGATTACTAAATTATTTGCGAAAAATGAAAGTGTTTGGTACAGAAAGGACAAGCAATAAATTTTTGAAAAGATGAATTTTGTAGTGCAAAAGGGATTTAAGACATCTGTATTAACAAAGAAATGACATAATGGTTTTCGAAGACCAATTTAGAACCACAAGAGAGTTTCAAGTTATGGAAAAGAAAGAGGAAGCAGAAGAACAAACGGCCAGTGAAAGGGAACCGAAACTGTAAAAAAAAAAAAGAGAAGTAAAAAGAAAAGAAAAGGATGAGGAAAATAAAACGAAAAGAGGAAAAGAAAACAATTAAACCAAAAGTAAAAGAAAGGGAAATAAAAAAGGAAAAAGAAAAAAATGGAACAAAATGAATGAGTAAAGAAAAGAAAACAATCAGGGAAAAGTAAAAGAAAGAGTAAAGAAACACGTAAACAAAAAGAAAATATGGAGAAAAGAAAATGGTGTTCAAAAGAAAGAAAAACCTAATAAATCTCTGGGCGTAGGGTAACAAAAGTGAAGAGAAAAAGAAAAAGATAAGGGAAAAAAATGATGGGAAAGTAAAACGGAAGAAAGCAAGAATAAAAAGTCAACGAGAAAGCAAGAACGAAGAGAAAGAGAAAAAGAAAAACGAACGCAGAAAGAAGAAGAAAAGAAATTAATTCGAAGAAAATGGAAGTACAACAGAAAGAAAGAAAACATATTTGGAAAATAATAATGGAAAGCAAATGACACGGAGAAAAGTAAAGAGAACCAAGAGAAAAGTAAATGATTGAGGGAATAAAATTAGCGTAGAAAGAAAGGAAGAAACTAAGTAAGGGACTAAGTAATTTAGGTACAGAAAACGTAATAAAGAGAGAAAGAGAACAATACAAATTCAAAGAAGGAAATAGAAAATGATAAAAAAAAGAAGATAGAAAAGAGAAGGAAAGAAAAAAGAAAAAAAGAAAAATAGCTAGAAAAGAAGGACAAAGAAAAGAACGAATGAAGGAAAGAATGGAAGAGAGAGAATACGAAATAGAAAAGAAGATACAAGAAAGAGAAAGGAATGAAGGAAATAAAAAAGAGAGAGCGAAAACGATAAGAAAGAAAGGGAAACGAAAAGGAAAATAGCAAATGAAAGAAAGAGACAAAGAAAAAGTACGAAAACAAGAAAACAAATAAATAGTTATAGAAAAATTTCTAAAAAAAGAATTTTCAGATTGGGAGCGGTCATTTGAAACAAAATAAATAAATGGTGAAATTTCACCGAAACAGTTCATAGAAAAAAAAATGTAGAATAACCCCAGAATTAAAGTGGAAAAAAATAGAAAGATAGGAATAAAAGATTTTGAGGGAGGTGGCTTAGTTGAAAGGCAACATGAGAAGCAAGCTATAAAACACTCACTGACCAGAAGGAATAATTGTCCTGGCTAGATTATGGCAAGAGAAGTTACAATATTTTATATGATACCCGCCCCAAAATTAAAACAGACAAACATTCTGTTTCATGGTCGAGGGCCATGTGTGATGGTTCAAAATTTATTTACGGTCTGGGTCTCAAGAATTTTTTAGGTTCACCCATATAGCATTCTAGCTCCAGAATAGATAGTCACAAAAGATTAGTGTACTCTTCGACATTATATAAGTAAAGTAGAAAGAGAGCTGAATCGATATATATATATATATATATATATATATATATATATATATATATATGTATATGTGTGTGTGTGTGTGTGTGTGTGTGTGTGTGTGTGTGTGTGTGTATATATATATATATATATATATATATATTGTCAGAGACAGACGGTTTAGCTGTCTCACAACTTAACAGTGTGGTTAGACATCCGATTGCCTCAAGCCTGGATGGAAACCCGACTGATTTGATAACACACGGAGATGTTACCCAGAAATGAAAAGTCTTGCATCAGCAGCAGTAATAGTCGCTATTTACAAATTCTCTTTTCTCCCCGAAGAGCTCAACCGAAATAATTTTTTTTCAGGAGCATGATATTAAGGAATATATGTAGGATCTTATATTAATTGCACAACTCCGAATTCCAAGCTGAAGAAATTTTCAAGTGATGGAAAATTTATATTTATATAAATAAAAATAAATATATTTGCAGAACTTTGAAATTTCATCGGCATGACAATCTGAATTGTGCAATTAATGTAAGTCATGTATATTTATGAATATATATATATATATATATATATATATATATATATGTGTGTGTGTGTGTGTGTGTGTGTGTGTGTGTGTGTATTAAATAACTCTGTTAACTGATATTCAGCACTGTTTTTTCTTACACCATAGAGCATTTACATGTATTTGATTTGAATCGATCGCTCGTATACATATCATTCAGTAATATGTGTGTGTTTATATATATATATATATATATATATATATATATATATATATATATATATATATATATATATGGTTGCTCCTTGTAGTGATGAATGGGCTTGTGTGCTTGAATTATTCTGAGGTTGGCTGCAAGCCCAAAGAAGAGAACACGGGCTAAACGTCACCAGTTACAAAGACCCAAACAGTCTAACAAGCGTATGGTATTACAACAGATCTCAACTGTTGAATCAACGGATGACAAGGGCTACGCATGACGGACATAAGTGTGGTTGTCAGTTCGTTGCAGTTTCATAACTACATTCATCATCTATGTGCCTCAGAAGAAGTTCATGAAGGTTGAGGTCGACCTTAAAGTGATTCACGTCATTTTTCTCCACTGCCTTAAACGGGTATTGGACTCACGACTCTTTTGGCCCTGTCATTGGATCTAAACAACGCTGAAAGACACATGGCACAGTGAATAAAGACATTGGTTAGATCCAGTGACAGGACACAATGCGTTTTGAGTTCAATTCCTTGCTAAGGCAGTGGAGAACTTGGAGAGGTCAATTAACAAGAGATAACTGATAACTGACATCCATTAAACATGGCACGTGGAACTAGAACAATCTACCCCGGCGAGCGAAATAAAGTGTTCAGTTCGACATTCCATTCACCTTTAGAAGGCCGGAGCGTATAAAGGCCAAAACGTAGTAATAAATATGGCAACAAAACGAGGACAATAGTCCGAATAATATAAATAGTGTTCATTAGTTGTTGCTTTCTAAAAAAATAAAGTTTTATTACAAGACATGCATTTCTTCGGATTTCAACTGAGATACAGCCTTTATTGTAAGTGATATGTATGGCATCGAAATCGTTAATTAATGTTTCAAATATCAAATATATAAAAACATGATTTAATATGGCTTCAAGAGAATGAATCATATCGATTTTAAAGAAAACAACGTTTGATTAGATCTTAAAGATTGGTGTCACAGAATCTTTAAAAAGATTGGTGTCACATAATCTTTAAAAAGATTGGCGTCACAGAATCTTTAAAAAGATTGGCGTCACAGAATCTTTAATAAGATAGGGGGCACAGAATCTTTAAAAAGAATTTGGTCCAACAAGATAAACCACATCCTTTAAAGACTTCCAAAAACAGCAACAAATAAAATAACTCATTCAAGTAAAAGGGGAAAATGATATAATTGTTGTAACCAAGTGAATGGCTAAGAAGTAACAAAACAAGAGTTTGCAGATAAATTGTATATTGAACATTAAATACAACAGGAGAGTATTATACGACTTGGAAGTTTGTGTCTGTTGACCAGCCTTCAAACTATACTAATGTCGATATTTAGTATCCCCCCCCACGAGGGTAAATATGACACAAAGCCGAGTTTAACTTGATTCATCCGAGCCCGTAGGCTCGGCTAAAAAATCCCCGTAGAACCCGCATAAACGGGTTCTGGTTTGTCTACCTCCCCGAATCAGTCTCTACCCTTCGGCATAGCTTTGTCCGGGTTCCTCTCTGCTCAGAGGCAGAGAGTTCGACAGCAGCTGCTAACTGTCACTGCCTCGGTAGAACAATCTGTATACTCTTAATGTTTAACGGCCACCCCCACGAGGAATGTATGTGGCACAAAGCCGAGTTTACCATGGATTCTCTGAGCCCGTAGGCTCGACCAAAAATATTTCCTTAGAATCGGCATAAACGGGTTCAGGGCCTGTCTGCCTCCCCGTACGGAACTTTGCCTTTCGGCAAATCCTCGTCTGGGTTCCTCTTTGTCCAAAGGCAGAGTTCAACAGCAGTTGCGAACTGTCCTAGCCTCGGTAGATCAATCTGTACTACTGTTTCCCAGATGCTTACTTTCCAACTAATTTTATAGTAGGTTGAAGAGTCCACAAGAGACTCATTAGAGAGGGGGGCACCACAAAAATGATTAATAGTCTACTTTCCATATGAGTTTAAACAAAACTGTTAACTCTAAAGAGAATGAATTTGTCACTTATATTTTCCCGAAAACACTTTGAAAAGAGAGATTTTTAAAATTCGACCGGCAACAGTAGTAAATATTCGGACAATGATTGTTGAATGTTCCCTGGAATTGAAATGACAAACATTAGAATATATATATAGAACAGCATAAAAAACGCCCTCCCGGGAAACATTTAAGCTAAGTTCTGCGAAGGGCTTTTGATTGGGTCTTCATCACGATAGATAGGGAAAAGTAGAAAGGTGCTATAGATGCGATAGGAAACAATAAACTAACGAAGAACTCAAAATCGATCGCTGCATTTAAGCATACCTATCAAAAGTTCAACGATAATTCTTCTGCCAGCACTTAATTTACAGACATGTACGTAAGTCCAAACTTTCCGTACAAATATATTATTTTTATTTCATTGTTGTCTTTCGTTGGATTTCACAGTTAATTTCGATTATTCCCAAATTTATTTCCAAATTAAAAAAATATCGTACAAAAAAATTATTCGCAAAAAGTAACGTAAAATAATTACTGAAAACAATCGCAGCAAAAAACATTTGTGAATCCCAAATTTCAGAATTACGTGCCAGTATCCGGCCTAGAATGTTTTTCATTTGCGCTCGGATTCCTCCTGATTCCAAAATGGTATGATATTTTGGTCCACAACCTCTAGGAGTAAAGTTGAGAAAGCGTGACACAGTTACACACTGACATTCGCATTTATTATATAGAAGATGGGATTGTCATCGATCTGTTGATACTGATAATGTGGAATTAAATCTAGCAGATGAAGTAACAGTCCGTTTTCACAATCAGCGGCAGGCGCGTTTATCATTTGCATCTGTCATATTTTCTAATAAGGATCTGTGCTTTTATGCAATATGATGACATTTTTCTGCCATATAATGCCCGTTTACTATTTGAAGGATATTACATTAAAATTATCCTGACCTTTTCTTCCACTAAAAATAGTTCTGGATTGAAATGAATATATATACTTGAATGATTTCCTTTATGCACGTCCATTTGAATAATGGATTAGATCAGGGTAAAACACATAATACGAGGTTTGTCTAAAAAATAACGAGCCTGTGCTGTGTGAGCTATGGGCGAAACGGGATAAGCGGATATCTTGGGAACAACTGTAATTTGAGATTTCTGCATCCACTGTATTTTGTTGAACCTGTTTACCACACCCTGAGCATCCGGCAATTCCCAACCGAGAAGGACATCGCCGTACGGGACAACCTCTCTATTCACCTGATCTTGCTCATGTGCTTCAACTATTGTACCTGTTTTTAAGTAGTGGACGCCAAAAGTGGTTCGTAACGAATGTGATGAGGAACATCCAAGAAGAATCCTTCCAATAATGTAGAGAAGTGAAACAGAGAAGGATAAAATAATTGCATTGAACGCGAGAGGGATTAGTTTGAAGGGGGGACTATGCAGTTTGTTTTTTAGAAATTGAAATAAATTGTTTGTGATACCAGTCCTCTTAATTTCAGACATAACTCGTTGCTCGGCTACAAATTAATCACCATTATCTTTCGTGTATCAGGTCTTTGGTTGTGATGTGTATAGGCATTTTATATAAAATATTTAAGGGCTCCAGGAAAATTGGTTCCGTAAAAAAATAGAAAGATTCATGTGACTCAGTAAAAACAAAAAACAAAATAATGAATTTAAACGGCATTTACGTACATCAATTAACAATAGTAATTGCTACTGTAAGCAATAGAGATATAAGGTTGGTGCAAAAATGATGTCGTTTTCTCACATATTAAGATATGTGAGAAAACGACATTGTTTTTGCACCAACCTAATATTAGGAAAATGCATTAGAACTAACTATAAGAGTGTGCTTGCTTGTGTGTGAAATAAACGTGTGTAATACACGTATGTGTATTTAAGTGTGTGCGAGTGTTGAAATCTTAACAGAGGACCAAGGAAGCGAACGCACCCCAGCGGCAACATTCTTTATCTACATTCGACTACATTATAAAGCAAGACTAAAAGAGAGATGAAGGCAATTTTAGCGCACCCTAATCAGCGTTTTTGCTAAGTCAAGTAACCTACAAGACTTCCTCCAGATTGGGAGAATTTTTATTTGCCAATATATCTATAAAATTCGATTATGTATTCATCTGTCCTTGGCAGGCTAAAAAAGAAAAAAAAAGAGTCGACTGTTTTAATTGAGATGTGATTGATTAATCATGCCGAGAAAAACGTACGTGTCTAAAGAAGTATGTCATCAGAATGCTGGAGAATTTCTAGCGAGTCAGAAGGTAGCTCGTTCTGGAAGTTATATATCGGTAGTATGCTTTTCACGAAGAGAAACAAGATAGAAAGAGAGAGACAAACGCTTGATATGGCCGGTAAAATATTGTGGTTGCTTTCGAATGTTGCCGGCTAAGTTGATTTTTGTTTTGACGAGTCCGTTTATCTGTGCTATGATGAACTGTCTTGGAAACACAAACAAATTAATAGAAAATGTTTCGATATGCAAAGCTGTTAAGGTGATACTGGTGAAACTGATAGTTAGTGTTGATGTATGTTCTGGATTTCTCAGAGTTTCTGATATCTCCGGTATTATTAAATCGTACTAGCATATACCTTTACCGTTCTTGCCAATCTCTGAAACGCCAGTGGGATTATGTATACGTAATATTGCATCTTTTTTCTGTCAACGCTGAGAAAGCCGTCAGTTTTCAGTTTTGTTGTGTTTTGCTGTGTAGTATGAGAATCAGGATTTAACTTACTTTGTGTTTGGTATTTTTTTGTGTGTTACGTGCAGTTTTCTTCGGTAAATTTTGTAGGCATTCTTGAAGAAAATGAACTGACTTTCAAATTCGTTATACGAAAGTCCAATTCTTCCGTTTGGTGAAAGGTTTCCACCTGGTCGCTCAAGTCGGGTAGTAGTAGAAATCTCTCTGGCGAGCGCAAATTTTTTAACAAAGATTTCTTGAATATTTAGGACAGCAAACGAAAATAAATAATGTTTAATAAAAACACACACACACAGACACAAACAAAATCATAATTCACGTTTCCAAGGTTACAGATTAATTCACATTAATTTAAAAAAAAAAAATCTTTAAATGTACAAATAGAAAAATGCCGTGAGAATTTTTGACGTTAACAATTAATTTTTTTTTTAAATCCAGACGACATGCATTTAACGGATGTCAGATATCATTGAAGAATACATCTCTACCCCCTAACAAATCGTATCTAATAACGGATACATCAAAATATAGACATATAGAACACGCAACACCTCTGTCTAGTAGAAGTGAATTAATCTGTAAACTTGGAAACGTGAATTATGATTTTAGCTGTGTCTTTAAAACCCAGTAATTTTAAAAGTTACTCCAAAATTCGCTTGAGGATGAAATGGAACTAATGTCTTTAATTTAATTACAAAATTAAATTCGGACCTTCCATTTTTGAAACATGGTTAGAACTGTGAAGCTGAAAAAACATATTTTAAATCAATTAATTTATAATATATATATATATATATATATATATATATATATATATATGTATATATATATATATATATATATATATATATATTAGGTTGTTGCAAAAATAAGGTCGGTTTTTGGCGTTAAAAAATACGTCAAAAACCGCCATTATTTTTGCACCAACCAAATATATATATATATATATATATATATATATATATATATATATATATATATATATATATATGAGCGCTGACGTCTACATGGGCGCACACCCACGAAAATACGTATGCATATATTGTGAAAAAAGTGCACTAATAAAAAGTGAATATGAGGATTAAACATTGACAAGTATAAACAATCAATTCCTGACACCTCCTGTCGATTAGACGGAGTGATTCCCCAATGGCCTGTCTACGAAACTCTAGAGTGGGAATGCTGAAGTTAACATTAATCAGCTAAGTGAGATTTTTGCTCTGTGCATATATATATATATATATATATATATATATATATATATATATATATATATAATATGACAAATTAGAAAAAAAAAATTTTTGTGACATGTTTCACCTGTTAGGATTTCATCGGATGTAACATGTCACAATATTTTT
>OZ010605.1:12769575-12774575 GCA_963932145.1 Acanthosepion lycidas
AAAAAAACTGTTGGTTAAAAAGTGTCGGTTACATTTAAATATTTCAACATTAAAAGGATGGGATTCACATGCCAGTCTAGTAGCACGCTTAAATCCATGTAATAAGTGCACTAGGGAAGGAAATCTCGTCAGAGTAGTTGCCATGAAAATATACAAAATTATGTATCAGAGGTCTTACCATATCTGCGCATGCGTAATTACATCATTGTAAACATCACTTTTGTCCGATGAAGTTCTGAATGGAGGAAACAGGTCGACTGAAATCATTTTGCGACGTTGTCATACATTTTTTTCTAACAAGAATATCGAAAGTGTTGAATATGTTCAACTCATTTTTTTTTTGTCTTTTGGTGAACGCATTAGGATTTTTCTTTTCTTAAAAGTACCTTCAACATTGTCATCCGTCCAACATTTTTATATGTTCTTGATATTTTTCAGAATTTCTTCTTCGTTTCTGAAAGGATTGAGAGAATAACTTATACGATATTGCATGATTGTATAACTTGGCAAACAAGGAAAATGGCCGAAATGCGTATGGGGGGGGGTCGTTGGTTTTTCACTTTCTTTAAATAATCAACATTACACACAGGGAGAAAGCTGGTGTTCAATGCGATAAGGGATGACACCAAACACTAGATTCATAGCTTTTACCAATTTTTTGAGCATCGAGTTTTAAATTCGTCCGAAGAAAAAATGTAGACATTCCTCATTTCTGCAGGTTTTTGATTGACTGTTCAAAATTTTACTATTTCAAGAACAAATCCAAATAAAGTTTATATATTTTGTATCAAATACTTTCAATGGAACATATGTTCTCAACAAAATTCTTATTATGAATCATCACAAGGAGATTTTAGTGTATTTGATAAAAAAGACGGAAAAAAATTTTGTTAAATTTTTCAAAAACTGCTACTCAATGAATAACATTTGTAAGATCACTATTAGATCATCTATACAATAAATGCGAATGTCAGTGTGTCATTGTGTCACACTTTTTCAACTTTAAGGTACACAACTCTCTAACTTTCAATAGCTCATTTCAAATGAAAAAAAATCACACTTGGCCATGTCTCGTTGAGTACACATGTCCCGGTGGATAAAGACGTTGGTTAGATCCAGTGACTAGACCAAAATAAGTGAGAGTTCAATTCCAGGCCACAGCAGTAGGGAACCAAAATTTGGAGAGTTGAGTTAAAGGGAAATAACTGAGACACCGGAAGAGACATGGCACGTGGAACTAGAACAATCTACTCCGGTGGAGAAAATAAATGGTTCGGTTCGTAATTCCAATCACGGTGTTCAATATAAAATTGTCCGTGTTATCAATTTTACTTCTACAGGCCGTAGCCCAACATATACCATTTTTTGAATCAGGGGTCAACTCCGTGAGCAAATTAAAAACATTCCCGGCCGGATCCGGATCCAGATCCACAATCCTGATATTTTGGATTCCCAAATTTTAATTCCCGAGATTGTCTTCTGCGATTTTTTATGTGATTTTTTCAACTTCTTTGTATAATCACAATTTTTATAACATGGAAATGAATTTAGTAATAATCGAAATTAATTGCGAAATCCGATTAAAGTCACCCATGAAATAAAAATAATTGTTTATACGGAAAGTAATGACCTACGTACATCAAATAACCGTTGAAATTTTGAAAGGTAATCAAAAATATTAATACAATACTTAATTGCAGTGATCAGTTTTGAGTTCGTCTGAAGTTTATTGTTGGCTATCACATTTACTCCTCTATCCATATTGCGATGAAGGCCCAATCAAGAGAACATTGCAGGAGCTAGCTTAAATGCCGCCCGAGCGAACGGCTTTGAATCTAGTAATTAATAAAAACAAAAAAAAATAGATAAAAGTATATACAGCACAATAAAAGTGCTGGGACAGATTATAAGACAAAATGTTTTAAATTTGCATTGTTTATTGAAAACCACTGCACTGTATAATATAGCTAAATTATTCAATATAATTTCTCTTTGAAGTAAATGAATGTCTTATTTGATAGCACACTGATTTAGTAATAATGTGCATGCTTCACGAATCTTGTTCATATACAATTTGTAAAGCTTCAGTAAACTATACATTTTATAAGTCCCTGCTATGAGGTTTCACAGATCACCGGAATGAAAACCCAAACCTACAATTTTGAACTTGAGTTTAATCATCAAACTTGTTTCCTCAAATAACGATAACGATGTAGAAAATAGTGTTTTGTATCCTTATTTATCAAATCAAACCCCATCTTTCAAATTGAATGCAAAAGAACGGTTCCAAAATCGACCTGCCCTAAAGCGCATATATGAAAAGATGATTTACTATAGTGCTATTCAATTGACACTGAGGTTCTATTGACGGAAGTTCTGTAGAGTATTACTGTTGTTTCAACATTAACTATGTAATGAGTCTTTCTTGAAGTGTGTTCATTCTTATGTGAAAAATATTTTAATGATCAATAAATTATTTCGTGATGACTGGGAAAGCGAATCCTCAATAAAATATTATTAACAGCGCTTCAAGAAGAAAAAAATTTGAAAAGGATCCACTTGATACAAGGCTTTCAAGATGGAGAACAAGAATGAACCCACTAATGCTGCGGTAAAACACGCAAATGTATATCAAAAGAGAATCTTGCGCTCGATTATGTTTCTGAAATTTCCCTCCGTACATAACAGTTTTACAAAAATGTATCGAACATATTCTTCTCTATTTTGTTTCGAGTGGCGTAAGATTACATAGGCTTAAACTTTAATGACCTTGCCTCGTGTATATAGTTATAATAGTTTTATCTGTAGGTACATTTATGAAATTACTGACAGGATAATATTATATAATTATATATTATATTACACCTTGCATACACGCACAAACACACAGACACAGACACACGCACACACATGAATTTATTTGCAATTCGATATTTTTCTTATTACGTAATTATAATATAATTATCATGAACGCTTCCTATTTGAAATAGATGTCCCACTTTCATTTATTGAATTTTGTATATTGTATCTATCCTCGTGCGTATTCGATTTCATTAAAAAAAAAGAAAAAAAAAAGTGTCCTCCGGCGGATATCGAACGTTGCATGCCTCTTTGTTGTTGAAACCACATATTTTATCCGTTATGCTTTACGGGTCGGTCACGAAGGATATTGGAGGAAACATTTTATCATTTTATGGAAAGCATATCCTCTTCATTCATATTAAGTTTTATATAATATTCTTCCCTTGTAAGACTTCTGTATCGAGGCCGGTGTGTATTCATTTCAATGTTTAAGTATATAGGATATATAATATGCATAGCAACTTAAACATGTGCACCCAATAAAATACTGTTTATAGTAATAAGGAATATATATATATATATATATATATATATATATATATATTATTTATATATTCATATATATACATATATATATATATTACTTATATATTCATATATATATACATATATATATATATTAGTTATATATTCATATATATACATATATATATATATTCTTATATATTTCTTACACATACACACACACAGAGGCGTGCGCGCACACACACATATATAGACAGATAAAGAGATAGATAGATTAGGGCTATAGGAAAGTATGACGCTTATGGCTAAGATAATAAGTCAAGCTGAAAGGAAACTTGTCAGCTGTCAATATACCACAGAACACCCTTGAGCGCTTAGCCTTGGAGCGGGAAGAATAGAGATCAACGTTTTTTAGTGGACTCAACAGTTTTCAATCAGCTTCTCTGAATCTTCTTCAAGAAGCAAGAGCAAGATCTGAAAGGTCAGCCAATCTAAAAGTGATATCATCTCACACAATCCTCACTGCCGCTTCATTTCCATATGTGGCCGCCTTTGTAAATCACTAGTGGGTCTTATTGCACAAAAATTTCATCACCGAATCAATTAAGCTCTCAGATCCTGATACGTCGAACCCGACGGGAGATTCCATTATATATATATATATATATATATATATATATATATATATATATATATATATATATATATATGCATAGAGAGAGAGAGAGATCCGTTCCCCTACCGTCTGATACACTCCCCTTCCTTGTCAGTTGAACAGGAGTCGAAGTTTGTACCTTGCTTCCTGTTTAGAATTGGGTTTCCGGTTTCTGCTAAATCTTCGTATTCTACATTTACTTCCAAAGGCGCTTGCATCTTAGTGACATTAGCGCCTTGCTTGAGGTGAAAAGATTAATATATAAATGAGGCATGTTGGCGTAGTGGATTTCGGATCGGATTGAGGAATCGCCGGCGAGAATTCGAATCCCTGTAGAGTTCATTACATTCACTTCCGTTCTAATCTCCTCGATAAAGTTATAAATCCATTTCTTCTTCCTATCCCCAGAAATTGGTAAATAGCAGGGTGGACTGAGTTCTAGAGTGATGACTGGAAACCAGTTTAGAAGAACAATAGCTCAAACCAGCCTCGCTGTTGGACAACATGTCATGTAGTATGACTGAAACACCAAACCTAAATTATGTTGTCGGATTTTCATGAATCGAAATCGATAGGAGAGTCCATCACACACACACACACACACACACACACACACATATATATATATATATATATATATATATATATATATATATATATATATATATAGATCATCCCATAGGTTCTGTCCGAATTTTACCTTTTTTTTAAATGAACGAAATTTAAAGAGTATTTTATAATGTCTAATGGAGATGAACATTAATTTTATGTTTAGATGCATTTAAACTGATCAAATTTCATTTCAGAGAACAATAAAATTAACTTTTGTTTGTTTGAAACCCTGCTAACATTGAAGTACCCAAAAATCATTTGAGGCACATAATGCTTTATGAGTTCAAAAAAGGAAACTCAGCAGCCGAAGCGGCTAGAAATATTCACTCAGTTTATGGAGAGGAATGTATGAATGAAAGAACTTGTTAATTCTTCGAATCAAAGGCAAAATAATTTTACATTAATG
>OZ010605.1:12779575-12797075 GCA_963932145.1 Acanthosepion lycidas
GAACTCGATAATTCCGAGGAATTTCTTTCTTCCACTCTCTCATATACCTCTTACAAAATCTGCTCAGTGAGGGTGGGTGGCTTATCCACCCCCTCAACTTTCCAATCAACTCCAAATTCGTTGTTTACGAAAATTAAAATTTCGCCTCACAGCTTCCATTTGCAGCTGTGTATCAACCAACATTGCCCCTTAAGTCTAGGTCACTTTTCCATTGTTCAAGCTGCGCGACATACAATTCAAGTCGTTTATGCGGGAATTAAATCCTCAATTCTTCCCATACCTCTCCTGTTATTTACTATTAAATGACATCTCAAACCCAAATCTACTAGTATACTGTTTGTCAGGCATACTAAGTCATGCAGTATTAACAGAAAAAGAATAATTTTCATGCAACATTTCTATGTGTCATGCAATATTTCTACTTGTCCTGCTACATTTTTATTTTATTTTATCATGCAACGTTTTTATTTATCATGCAACGTTTTTTTTATTTATCATGCAAAGTATTTTTTTTATTTCTCCTGCAGCATTTTTATTTACCATGCAACTTTTTTTATTTAAAAAAAAAAAGTCCTTTCTTCTTTCTTCTTCTTTCTCTTCATGCAAAGTTTATCAAATCTTTCCTTCTTTCTTTTCATGCAAAGTCTATAAATTTTTTCTCATTCCTATTTATTTTTCTTCCAAAGTTTTCAGGTTTCTGTTTTGTGGGAGTATGTTTGTTTTATGTTTTGTTCTTCTTCGGTACCATTTTTCTCTCCGCAGAGTTTTGGTTCTTCTTCAACAGGTATTGGTTCCATTTCAAAAGATACCGGCTCCATTTCTACTTCTGACGAATTCAGTTCGGTTCCTTCCTTATCGATATTTGACCTGTTTGAGTAAAGATCACTGATTGGTATCCCTTTCTCGAGTTGTTGCATACTCGCCAAAATATTTAATCGATCTTCTTCCTATAATTTCTATGTGTCGCATACAGCTGCTGCTATTGCAGCAATAATTAACATGGTTCCCATCGTGACCGACCAATTTATCACTACCCTATTACTATCCGTCCAAACGATATTTTCTCTTCCCAAGTCATTTAATCCGCCCTTTAATCGATTCATATCAATCCATTTTATTGGCTTTAATAACTCTGGGATTTCTCTAGCGTAGCTTTAGGTATTCGTTTATTGCTGATTCCCACGATTCCGTGCAATCACCGAAGTTCTTGCCAACAATGCCTATAATTGAGTTCTTTTCTTCGTATTTCGCTTCGTTCTTGTAATATGGGGGTAGGAAGAGGAATATTCCACATGTTGAACATCCCAGGCGTAGCTCTATCAAAGACAATGACAGTTTCACTCTCAGCGTCTTAGTACTTTCTTTCCCACATATCCGATAGAGATCAATCGGTTTTTGTGCCGTCACCACTCAAACTCCATTAGTTATACTGATAGTTTGTGGCAACACAGTGTTTGTCAGTGTTTGTCAGTTCTTCTTAATCTCTTCTCTATTGTCTTTAAATATTAGGGTGGTGCGAAAATAATGACGTAATAATGTCGTTTTTTGACGTTAAAAAAATACGTCAAAAACGACATTATTACGTCTTTATTTTTGCACCAACCTAATAGTTCAAGTATACATAGCCTTTGATTTCCTGTCACATATATAGGACTTAGCCAAGTACCTTGTTCCCAAAATATCATCCCTACATTTCCTTGCTTCATTTGCTGTCTGCATCATAAATGCTGTCCTAGGTGAATTCAAAGCTACATACTCTGTCTCAATTCAGTATCTCGCCATTACGTCCTTCTCTTTAGTTTTCCATCTTCGAACTTCCCTTCTTTTAATCAGCCCTCAGCAGGCTGATTGGTTCGAGTAGGTGTGCGGCGCTTTCGCCCCAAAGGTCGTATCTCATCAATATTACCGCTGGACAGCTGGTAGGATCAACAAGTAAATTCTTTCGCCCTTTGTGACGTGCATTCCACCCCTTTATCTCCTCCAACCAATCCCACCGTTAATTACTGGATGGCTTATGAATGAAATTGTCATCGTTTCGCACTGACACCGAATCCACCCATCCCGTCCTCCTTACTTTTAAATTTCCCTTAGCATTTTTAACTATCAATATGATTCTGGAAAATTTTTCCTTCATTGTGCACTTTGATCGTTTTCCGTGACCCTCAGATACTTTTAAATTTATGGCTCATTCATCCGAACCTAACAATCCAATTCATTAGTAATAAGCCACTATTACTATTAGGTTGGTGCAAAAATAATTTCGTTTTCTAACATATGTTACTATGTGAGAAAACGAAATTATTTTTGCACCAACCTAATAAAATATTCCTTATGTTTAAATCCATAATATCAACCCGATCTTTCCTTCCATACGTTTCAAAGAACAGCTGACATTAGTAATAAACCACAATTACTAAAATAAGCTTCATATTAAAATTCATACTATCAATCAGATATGGGCACCTCAAGGTGGTGTGATGGTTAACAAGCTTGTCTCGCTAGAACAATTACGACTGAGTAGTGAGCCTGATCCTCACTGGGTGTCCCATACTTTCGGCCTTGTGCCGCATCTGAGCTACGCTTGGAAAATCACTACTATCAATCAGATAATTCCTTCTTGTGTTTCAAAACGCGTCAGATGATGGTGATCTTACAGGCTAACACCACATCATCCCATCAACCAGATACGGCGTGGTCCACGTTCTAAATCGATATTACCAGTGACATTAAGTTCGAATTTATCCAATAATCAGAAGATAGTTTATCTCATAACTCAATAAAGTAATTCTTTGATTAACTCCTTCGTTCGAGCAACGAAAGAAAAGTAAATTGCCACAACCTTCTTTTCATTTATAATGCCTAAGAAAAGTTTTTAGTTCAATATGCGGCTTCTAAAATCTGAGTTGCATTTAACTTTTCGCAATATGTCTCTTTCTTTCTTTCTTTCTTTCTTTTTTCTTTCTTTCTTACTTTTTTCTTTCTTACTTTTTTCTTTCTTTCTTTTTTCTTTCTTTCTTTCTTTCTTTCTTTTTTTTCTTTCTTTTTTTTCTTTCTTTCTTACTTTTTTTTTCTTTCTTTCTTACTTTTTTTCTTACTTTTTTTCTTTCTTTCTTTCTTTTTTTCTTTCTTTCTAGCAGCAGGAAGATATTTCATTCTATAATGGAGTCCACTTCTCCCTTCCCCTTTCGCAGGGCAATTATTTCTCTATCTCCTGACTGCTGCTTGTTCTGTGTCTCGCATTTTATTTCTGTCAACTGCTTTTGGGGTTGGGAGAGAGGTATTTCATCTCCCTCCTCTTACTCACCGATCTCTTCCCTGTCAGTGCTTTCAGGACTTTTCGAGCCAAAACCCAGGACTTCATCACTTAGGTTCTCTGCCCTGCACTCTTCTAGTGATGGTTTCTATATTTTTCTTATTACATGGGTCACCCTCCCTTTTACGTCTTGTACTGGGGTGGCCCCTGGTCGTTTCCCTGACCCCTTCTGCCGGAGGTGTATCTGTCAACGGGAAGATCCGGCGATTCTTCCTTCCCCCACCAAATGGTCTCGTATCCACGACGACTGCATCTGATGCATCTCGGTTAGTCGTAATCCTAAGGTAATCCGCACTTCGTTGGACAAGCCATTGCCCTATGGCCATCCTGACTAGAGGTCCTACATATCGGTTTCGCCCGGCCTGGTGTGAGTCTGTACAACCCATGCCCCAACATCTGGGCTCCCCCAACATCTGGGCTCCCTCATTGGGAACTTCCTTCTGTTCCTCCGTTTCACCCTCCTCCTCCTCCTCCTCCTAAAATTTCCTACTCAACATGGGGCTTCTTCTCCCACCCATCCCCATCTGCCTGCCTACCTCCCGACTCTGCTCTTAGCCTTTTTCCTCTTAGCCTTCTCCCACATCCTCTGGCTATCCCTGGCTAGCGCCACCACCGTAGACAGCTTGATCGGAGCCTCTTTTATAACGTCATGCCGTACGCGCTGTTTCTTGAGTGCCCTCACCTATAGGTCGGCCAGGTGGGCCTGCATAGCAGTGTTACTCCTGACCTCTCCCGTAAAGGCCAGAGTGCCCAACTTCTTCATCTTATCTCCAAGAAACCCCGAGAGGTTCATCCATCAATTACACTAGTTTCATGAGATTTCTCAATGCATCAATCGCTGATCCCTCATCGGAATTCCTCCAGTTCCCCCCAGGTCAACTGTAGATCTCCCACCAAGCGATCCCCTATGATATCTGAAACTGTACCCACCGCAGCATTAAATGATACGTATACCTTTGCCTTATCAAACAGCTCATATGTGCGACGTCCCTTTTCCATTGACGATAGCCAATCCTTCAACTATTTCGGTTTCACCTCAAAGGTCAGGACCCTGGTTCCTCCCATCAACCCGACCAGGCCACTAGCGGATCGTTGCCTCCCCTCATCATCCTAAACATCAACCACCTCAGACCTCACTGACCGGTGGTCACTCATGATAAACAAATCAATGCAAATCGAGCAATATCGACAATCGGAAAAGACTGAAAAATAGCAAATCGTCTTGGCAAAAAAAAAAAAAAAAATCAGGGAAAAATCGAAAAATATACTCCATGACAATTGTTTCTGGGTCGCTGTCAAATTATCGAGACAATAATAAAAAAAATAAGGAGTGTATTTATAGAACCGTATGGACAAAATGACCACTTGTCTCCTTCCTTTCTGTTGTCTGGATTCTTGGGTTGGTCGTATTCTACCCGAGTTCAAATCCGCACCAAATTGTAGTCTTTCAGGGTTGATCCAGGTTTACAGCGACCAAATGTGGTTCTCAGAGTCGATCCATGGTCACGGCCACAAAATGTAATTACATTGTCAACCTAAGACACGAATGCGAACCGCGTTGTTATAAAAATATTTTCCACTTTGTCCCTTTCCTTCACAGACACACACACACACACACATTAGGTTGGTGCAAAAATAATGACGTAATTATGTCGTTTTTTGCTGTATTTTTAACGTAAAAAAACGACATTATTACGTCAATATTTTTGCACCAACCTAATATATATATATAGATAGATAGATAGATAGATAGATATTTGATATAGATATAGATTTAGGGTACGTTAAAATTATGGGTAAAAGTGCGTAATATCAGAGATAGAGCGTATGTAGTTAGAGAATATATAGAAGTGGACACTGAAGACAGCACCAAGCATGGCCTGAGAAACGTATGAAATAGATTGTCGTTCTTCGGTATTGAATATATATATATATATATATATATTTTTTTTTTCGAAGGTTAATCCGAAGCGCTTGAAAAGTGAACCATAAATTTTAAATTCAATTTAAGATTTAAGTTTTGGTTTCGAAACATGGAATTTCTGTGTCGCGATGAATATATATTTTTAAGAAAAAAAAAAAAAAAAAATATATATATATATATATATATATATATATATATATATATATATATATATATATATATATATATATATATTTCTGTGTGTGTGTGTGCGTGTGAGCATGTGTGTTACCCAGGGCCTTATACACACAATAAGTAACGTTTATCTTATTTTCCATGAATTTTTATTTTATTTTATTTAATGTTTCCTCGTTGCATTCGCTAAATCGAGACAATCTCCTATTTGGAATTTGTCACCGAGTGTCCCCAATTATCCGATTAACTGGCAACCAACAGTTCGTCCTGCTGCATCTTTGTCTTGCTCCTCGTATCAAGCAACAAAAACGAAGACACTCTTTGTCAAAGATCACCATTCTCTCTTGTGTACTCATCAACGATGAAAACAAAAGACACATTTTAAACAGAATGATGCATATTTACACATCCAACATTCTGCTAATCCATCATTTTCTGTTTTTTTCGACTCTTATTTTTGTGACGTCACAGCGTGCCAGTAACTAATTAAACTCATACGACTATTTGAAAGATATTGCTATTTTTGACCATCATCAATGACATGAGAACGTCCGTTCTTTGTCTATTTTAAAGCAGTTTAAACGTTCACGTGACAAACCCGTTGAAGCTGAGACTATGATTTTTTTTTTTTTTAAAGAAATAAATAAAACAGTTCTTTACATTTTTTTATATTTTGATTAAAACCAAGAATAAGGGAAAATTGCGAATTTGACACAATCTTACGCTAGGAGGCGGTCAATAACAGAAACAAAACTTTCAAAAAATTAGTCATCGTTTTTTTTTTTTTTTATAACACTAATGTCGAAAGAGTGACCTCCTAGACAGAATAAGGGAGCAATTGTTCAGTCATACACGTGCGAAAAGAGATGTTTTCACGCATGCTGAATGATAGTCATCATTCTGACACCCACTTGTGTCTTTCTTTAATTTACCGTGAAGAAAGAAGAAAAAATCTAAATGGAATATTTTTTCGAACGACGGCTTTTTTTTATATTCTTGATGTAATGGCGGGGAAAATTTGGCAGTTCCAGATTTTGAAGTGATGTCTTCTGAACTAGCTAATATGGTATTTTATGTTTTACCGAAAATTATGCAGACATCAAATATATGTCGCTTCACTAAGACATTTTTTTTTGCGATTTAAAAGCACTGACATTTTTTTACTTAACTCATATTGCTGTTACTTTTTTTCTTTTTTAATTTTACAATGTTTTTCTTCTCCTCATCGTTATGTTATGGTTTGTTTTTGTTTTTATATCATATTTTCTTTGTACTTGATTTATTTATGTTGTCTATATCAGTGTGTTAAGGTGTGTTGAAAAGTTCTCCAATCCATTTTTCAGTTTTCCGATGTTTGTACAAGAAATAGCAATTTGGGCGCTTGAGCCAGGCGGAAATATTTTCAGGACCTTCATATATATATATATATATATATATATATATATATATTATATTTTTTCCTATATATTTATATATATTTAAAATTTCTGTAACATATATATATATATATATATATATATATATATATATATATATATTATACATTTTTATATTTGTTTACATTGTCGTCTAGATAGATAGATAGATAGATAGATAGATCGGCTTTGTTTGAGTGATTAAGCACTCTGTATGTTAAATATTAAAGTCACCAGAAACTTGAAATCTTGCCGAGGGATAATTCAGTGGGGATATTATTAATCGTCTCAGATATTCGGTTCAACGTTACAGTTCCATTATGCTGATGTCAATACAAGATGAAAACAAGGGCGGTAACGTGGATAATGTCACATTGGGAGCATATATATAGGGGATGTCATGGGCCTCTGTTTTGGGACTCTGTCAATGATGAACCCGGCCTTAATATACGTGCTGAGTCTGTGGGCCTGACGACTTTGTTGCTCCTGTTTAGCTATTATGAGTAAGTAGACCAGGTTTGCGAGCCACTGTAGTGGGAGAGAATAACCGATAGCAGTTTAGGACAGGAATAGGAAGTTAGGTTTGGCCTCAAGAAGATAAACTTCCTCTCCGAAAAGTTCGAACGTAGTCAAACTCATATACGTATAGAGGACAGTGAACCCTTAGTGTATATTTAGTTTTATACGATTCGGTTTATTATTTCTCTTCTATTTATTTTGTGTTCATGTGTCGATAAAGGTGTATTTAGTAGAAGACAAAGAAGTGAGACAGACATGCCCACAGAAGATATCTGTACATTATTTACATTAATCGGACTATTGTCCTCATCTGTGTCGCCATATTTATCACAACGTGTCAGCCGTTGTACGCTGCGGCCTTCTTCAGGTGGTTGGAATTTCGAACTGAACCCTTTATTTCGCTCACTGGGGTAGACTGTTCTAGCTCCACATGCCATGTTTGATGGATGTCAGTTATCAGTTATCTCCTGCTAATTTCCCTCTGAAAGTTCTCCGCTGCCTTAACCGTGTATTGAACTCACACTCTTTGGGTCCTGTCACTGGATCTAACTATCGCCTTTATCCACTGTGCAATGTGTCCTTGAGCGAAATAAAGGGTTCAGTTAGAAATTCCAACCACCTGAAGAAGGCCGGAGCGTACAACGGCGGAAACGTTGTGATAAATATGGTGACAAAGATGAGGACAATAGTCGGAATAATGTAAATAATGTACATACTACCTCATCTCAGAAATATAGACAGACTCAGAAGATATCTGTATCAATAATATGGATTTAATTATAAGGAGATACTGACGTAACTGTCCCATTAATCATGACATCGAATGGCACCCCTGTTGACTACTTCACGGTTCATAACCCGTTCAAAAATTGCAGTACAATATCCCGCTATGATAACATATTTCGAAGTTACTCAGACGTTCGTATCCATGACTATCAGCAGGGATCACACCAAAAACCAAGAAACTGTTACTTCCGTCACCCTTAATGAAGATCTTAGTAATCCAAGAAATATAGAAAGACGTGATATCCCCAGATTTGAGTTAGACATATCGTGCCAATCTGAAACCTCAATGCCTAGAATATCTCGCTCATATATTGGAACTAAAAGATCCACTAGGAGATGTGAGGTGTCAAAAATTATTCGGCGTTTCATCAGGATACCATAACCAAACTGGTACTAATATTATGTTCGAAGTAAGCTTATATGTTCGGGAGCTAGCATTAGCAATATTTTTGTGTAAAAAAACAAAACAAAACCTGAAAAGCTATTTGCCTTCTTTCTTTCTTTCTTTCTTTCTTTCTTTCTTTCTTTCTTTCTTTCTTTCTTTCTAAAACCACCAAATCAAATGTGCGGGGATTACGACTGAAACGGGGAGGAAAACGAGGTCCGTGATATCATTGGATAAGAAAGATAGATAAGGACTGCATACTAATTAGAAATATTATCATAACTGATATTATTATTATTATTATTATTATTATTATTATTATTATTATTATTATTATTTCGGTAAATTTCAATTTTAACACCTGCGCTAAATATCCCTTAATATTTTCCAAAATCGTCATAATTCCGTTTAAATTTAGATGCTGAACTCACATTAACAATTAAATCATGAAGAAACCTACCGTTTTGGAGTTAAGGAGAAGAAAAAAACCGGACTTCTTGTTGGTAATTCGTCCCCCATACCGCCATCAGGATAACTTGATTCAATGCTGAGTACTTTCGCTGGCAGAAGAAAAACTTTGGCCTATTTGCTTCTTTTACAGACTTTCGTTGCAGAAAATCATTACACACTACTCTAAAAAATGTAATTGTTTTTTATTTTAGGCTTAATGTTTGTGTTTGGCTTCTTTCTGTGTAAAAAAGGGAACAAATTAAAAAAAAAAGAAAACATTAAATAATGCAATAAACCGGGTTAACTTTAGGGTTAAGTGTTAAAGTCAGGGTTGTGTTTGGCTTCTTTCTGTGTAGAAAAGGGGACAAATTAAAAAAAAAATAATACTAATACAATAAACCGGATTAACTATAGAGTAAGGTGTTAAGGTTAGGGTTGGGTTTGGCTTCTTTCTGTGTAGAAAAGGGGACAAATAAAAAAAATAATAGTAAAATAAACCGAGTTAACTTTAGAGTTAGGTGTTAAGCTATACTTCTTTTTGAAATCACTACGCATTATCGTATTTTTTTTTTTTTTACATTTTGATAAGTGTAGTCTTATTTAAAATAATACAATAAAAGCTATTTTTCTGTGTAGAATAGCAATGACAAATTAAAAGAACAAATTAAATAATAAAAATAATGTATTTTTTATATTTTATAATTTTAAATAAAACAAATATTAATGCACAAACTTGGGAAATTAGAACGGTTCATTGTATTATTTATATTTTTTTCATTTGTCCTCTTTTCTACACATAAAACAGTACACCCCTAACTTTAACACCTAAATCTAAAGTTAATCCGGTTTATTGTATTATTATTTTTTTTAATTTGTCCCCTTTTCTACACAGAAAGAAGCGAAACACAATCCCTAACCCTAAAAAAAAAAAAAAAAAAAAAAAATTCATTTCTTTAGGGTAGTACGTAGTGATTTTTTACAACGAAAGTCTGTAAAAGAAGTAAATAGGCCAAAATGTTTCTTCCGCCAGCGGAAGTACTCGGCATTGAATCAGTTATCCTGATGGCGGTAATGATGACTTACCAACAAGAAGTCCGATTTTTTCTTGTCGTTAATTCCAAAACTGTAGGTTTTTTCATAATTTAATTGTTAATGTGAGTTCAGCGTGTACATTTACACGGAATTATGAAGATTTGTGAAAAATTTAAGGGATATTTAGCGTCGCTGTTAAAATAGAAATTTACCATTATTTCTTCCTTCAGTGCCACCCAGTGATCTAAGGTCAGAAATGACTTTATGATATTTTCCAATGATTGCTTTTTGTAAAAAGAAAAAATAAAGATCACAAACATTTTACATAGATAATGCTCTTCGTAATGTGTAAACTTTACTTGTGAATACAATGTTTTATATTTCTTTAAGGCATTGGCTACCAGGAATCCTTACAATTATTATACCGGAACCATTGCCAATCAATCCGAGGGCTTCAACTACAAGTGAAATTATTTATGTTCAAGATCCTTGTATTTTGATATTTTTTTGAAGAACTTAAAAGCTACCTATCAATATGAAAGGATGCCATGTCAATAAGAATGCACATTCTGTTGTTGTGGTTATTTTTGACATTGTCTGGGAGATTAGCTAAGAATGTTCTCTCTGTGGATATTGTAAAGTTCTATCTCTGTAACCGGGTCTGTGTGATGTTCATACCAGTTTCTTGCAGTTTCCTTCCCTTAAAAGTTGTATATTATTATTATTACTAGAAGCATGACCCGGCGTTGCCCGTGCTTGATTAAAAAATCGTACGACTCATACAGCAATCGCTATCTCTTGACTTAAAATATTTTTACCCTACCTTGCCTTTAAAGGAGTGCCCTTTGCAGTGCTAATGTTGATACATACCTTACTCTTTGCTTATCTCACAGTGCGAATTTTTCTAAGCACTATACTAAACATTAAATCTGTAATGAAAAAAGAACTAAACAAAATGAACACAAAACGATCAGCTTTAAAAAAAGAACTCGTAACTGTAAAAACCGAATGAAAAAAGAATGTTAACAACAAATACTTTTTCGCACCCAACCCATTCGGCGGAATCGGAATCAACATTGAGTTTAAGGAAGCGAATGAGCCAATTGAAGTAAAGTGCTATGCAGATTTAATTTTTTCCCACTTGTAACGAATGCATCTATCGAGTTTTTTTTTAGGCATGCTAGCATTCTAGTTAACATTCGTGTCAGTCAGCTGTTGGCTCTCACGCTGGCCAATAGAATATTCCTGCCTATCCGTGATAGCAGCTATAGACTCTCACTCTGGCCAGTAGAAAATAGCCGAAAACTACATGAAAAGTATCGTAGAAGCATAAAAAAATCGATTATTTCCACTATCGATGGGAGTTGGGAAATGCAAAGTTGATCTTGGCCTTCCCGCTAACTTGAAGCATTTGCATGTAAATTTTGGTGTAAATCCGTCGAAAATTGCGGCCGCACATTCGTTATACACACACACACACACACACTCACATCCAGCCTTTTATAGATAGAGATTATTATTATTATTATTATTATTATTATTATTATTATTATTATTTCTATATTTCGATTTCTGTTGTGTCACATTACCTACCAGTCTGCGGGAAGACCTAAGGCAAGTAGTGTTGCGTAGTAATGGTTACATTTCATGATATGGTTTTCTAACTCCCATAACGTCACTAGCATTACATGGACAAAGTTCTAAATGCCTCGGCTGTAATTACCGAGATATTTTTGTATTTCTCTGAAGCTGGGATTCCCATGGATCTTTTCAATGTGTTGTTGTCCTCTTTTTTATAATTCCAACCGCACCTACTATTTTACTCTACTTGTTTTCAATTTACACTTTTTTTTTCTATTTTGATTTATTGGTTTTTATACTTTGATAGATTTTTAAATTTTTTAGTTGCTATGTTACAATCCGCTGGTCAAGCCATATCAATCACTAAGTAAGTTTTTTTTTTTTTTCTTTTTGGTTTTTGATATTTATGTCTGGCCTATTTGCATCAATCTTCCTGTCTGAAAATATGGTGTAATCTCAAAAAAATATAATGTCTTCTATTTCTGAAACCGGTGCAGGGTGAAGTCAAACCAGTGTTTGTTAACATCTTTTCCAATGTGTTTGCATATTACTCAGTGTGAATATTGTCCCACTCTATTGTGAGGATATTTTAGATTCATTTGGCGCAAGTATAGAACATCCCGAGACTAGATTGTCTATGGTTTCCTGATATTTGTCGCAGCACCTGCCTTTTGGATCCACATTATTATGTATGATAATTGCCTGAAAATTCCTGATGAAATGACTACAGTCTTGCGTTGCAAGAATAAAGCCTTCCGTTTTAACCCAGATGCTCGTAACCATCGATGAGTGTTAACTTTATCAAAATTGATTTTATTGGCACGGTCTGGATTTTGGCCATGCAGAGGTATGTCTTGATAGCGTTGTTCCACCTAAGCAAGAGCTTTATTCTTAGTTTTCTTTTTTGCTGCAACTATTTGTTCTTGGGTTCGGATTTAGTTTTCTACATAATCTCCTAAATGCAAATCTCATTAGTATTTACAACTTTCTTTTATGATTGAATATTTTTTTTCTTTCTGATTTTGTGTTCTTTGACTGATTATATCATCCAGTCCTTTGTTGTTTCCATGTATGTTTTAAGATAATAATTGTTCTAGCTGAATAAAAACATCTTCCAGCTTCTTTACGATTTATATATAGAAATTCTGCAATTTTGGGGGTTATACTTAGAAAGAAGCTTTCTTGTCTTAGAATCCAGTCGTCAGGTATCATTTAGAATCCAGTTCAAGATGTTGAAACTGTATTGAACCACTGGGATGGCAAAACTATTAATGAGCATACTTCTCTTCTGAGAATTAATTTCAGTTCTTAATATCAGTGGCACCCTTCTATAGTACTCTTTTCGCATTATTTCTTTCATTTTTATGGTGAATTCCTTCACTCACATTTACGCCAAGGTAATTATAAGCCTCTTCTCGCTCTAAATGTTTGAGTTTTACGCAGGGTCTAAGCTATTAGGTTGGTGCAAAAATAATGACGTAATAATGTCGTTTTTTGACGTTAAAAATACGTCAAAAACGACATTATTACGTCATTATTTTTGCACCAACCTAATAATAGAGGAAGTTTGTTGTAGTGATCTTTGCAAAATTGTGACTTTAGCACATTTATCTAAATCGAATTCCTTTCAACTCTCACCATTGAAACATTTTACTCCTTTTCAGGAGACCATCCAGCTTACTGTCAATTCTTTTATACAACTTTAAGTCCTTCATGTAAAATAGATTGCTTATTTTCTTTTGAGTTATCTGATAGCCATATTCCGTCCTGTTAAGGTCGCTGGATAACGAAATATTTTTTCTGTTGATGTTTATTTCACCAGACTTATAGACTCCGTTTATGACTGAGTTGGTGTTGTTTTCCATATCGACATTTGTTTGATTAAACTGATGACGAAGATGATAACTTGTATATATCTAAATACTTTAAGATCCTTGAATGGGGTACGCTATAGAATGCCTTACGATAATCTATCTAAGCAGGCAGTACTGAGATATTTCTTTGTATTGAAACAGTTTTCCAAGATCATCGTATTAATAAACAATTGGTTGTTGCATCCGTAAAAGCCACATTTGCTCCCTTTTTGTTCTCGAAGCAGTGCTCATTTTTTTCTTTAAGAAGAAATATGCATGTTTTGGCAGAAGAACTCTCAAAATTGGTTTGTAGATTTTGTGTCATCTTTCTTGGTTAGATGGAAGGTAATTCCATTGGTTATCCATGCCGAAATTTTAGTAGGATTATTGTTGTGGATTCCGGGTTGAAATCCGGTACCAATAAATAACAAACGCCAGGAATGAATATATGAAAATAATATATTAACGTAATAATACAAACTGGTAATGCACGTTAGTAGTTCCAGGAATACGGGTTAGTAGCAAAATATATATACAGTCTTTGGTATTGAAGTATCGCTGTTTGACTTCTTACTGAGTCTACGTGCTCGCTCACTTTGACTCCTACAACGCTGTTACCTCACCCTCACTCTTCCGGTTACCTACAACCTTTTACTCTGTCACTCTGGACTCGACTCGACTCTTCGGTCTTCCTCGGTATTTATCAATCCACCCACGAGGACCGAACGTGGCACAAGGTCGGTTTAATGTGGGTATCTCCGAGCCCGTAAGCTCGGCCAAAAATATAGCATTTGAACCAGCCTAGACGGGTTCAGGTCCTGTCTACTTCCCCGGACGAAACCTTGCCCTTCGGCAAAGCTTCGTCCGGGTTCCTCTCTGTTAACGCAGAGAGTCCAACAGCAGTCGCTTACAGTCAAAGACTGTATCACGACTGAGCTAGACTCGGAGGTCTTGCTCTCTCGATTCTTCACGTAGCAGTTATATATGTATATACTGGGTGAGTCCATTTGTGTAAAAAGGGGATAACCTCTCAACAATTATTAACAATTTCTTGAAGTTCTTTCGCTAGTTCTCTTTGTGCTGTATTTAGATAATATAGCCAAAACTTAGGAATTTTATCTATTCCTGGATATATCCATTTGTTTGATTTTTTCAGTACACATCAACATCATCTTCTATGATTCCTGTACACGTTTGTTTTGGTTTATTTTTCATCCATTCCACCATTTGCGTAATCTGATCTGCTTCTTTGTTATGTTCTTTAGGGCAAGGTCATATTTTTCCCCAAAAAGTATAACCTGACATTTATTGTCTGTGGTGGGGTTACTCCAATTTTTGTTTACCTATTTCTTTGTGAAATTTCTTCGCATCGGTTTGAAAGATCTTGTCCTGTCTGTCGGATTTTGAACTTTTTTTCCTAGCGTCTGATTCTTCGAGCTTTCATTTACATTGCTTTATTATTTTTTTTTCTTTAGCTGAAAGGACTTTTCATTCCTAATTCTCTATTTTCTTTGAACTTTTCTTCCTTTCCTAGTCCGTATATTTTTTCTTCTTGCCAGTTCACCAAGTGCTGATAATTCTCTTCTAATTTGTTCAATTTTTTCTCTATTTTTCTTTTCTGTGAGACGGCATTTTTTACTATGGTCCTTAATTTTTTAGTGTTCTGCTATTACAGATGCATATATTGTTAGGTTTCCACCTATATGTGGGTTTATTTATTTCCAGAATTAATTTGAGTGCTACACTGTAAAGTTTAATAATTCTGAGGTTCTGCTTTGTTGGTTGCAATTTGGGAAGTTGTTCTCGTTTCTCCATTTCAATATTTTGCGTCTGAATTTTTATGCCTCATGATTTGTTCCTTGGTTTCCTGTATGCTATTCTTGTTTTCCGTAAATTAAGTCGATTCAATGAGTTTAAAATTCGTTTCATTGCAGGTTTATGAGCGATTAAAATCACACCTTTCCAACTCTTCTAAACCTTCAACATTAGCTTCACAGTGATTGATGTGTATCTTAGTTTCTTCCTTGTGGTCATTGGTTTCTGTGATTTTAGCAATTTTATGTCCATTTCTGCTTCCGTCATGTCCTGTTGATTCACCTATTCTGTTTCCAGTTCGTTTTATTTCTCTAAGTCCAGCATCTGTCAATTATTTCTCATGTTGTACCTTCTTACATTAGCTAGTTTATTTTCGTCAATGTACTATCTAATTGCTTGTCCAACCTTTTCACGCCAAATGTCATATGTTTGGGCAACACTTCATAGAATGCAGTCATAATGAGATTTTACACTTCACGAGACCAGTTTACCATTTCTTTCTTTAAATGACTAGTTGTGAATCTAGTTGAAGACTTCACAGTCATCATTGGGATTATTCCACTTCTAGTGACTTGAATTAATTATCTGTGTAGGGTTTAGTGTCTATGACAGATGTTTCGATATCAGGTAGGTTCCATCTTGAGGGAGAGGCTCTCTGCTTATCCACTGGAAGAGTTTGGTTTTGACTTTTAGATCGCGTATTCTTCCGACAAATGAGGCACGGGTCCAAATGGCTACCCGAAATTGCACGGCACATTAGGCATCGGTCTTTTACAGACAGGATTGCGAAGCCTGTAGGGGATCGTTCGCGAGCTTGTAACGCAGCAGCCATAGAATCCTCGACACGATTAACACCATGAGTTGTGTGCTGTTGTTCGGAGATTCCTTCTCGTTTTTTTTTTAAATAACCGTGCTAAGATTTAACTTATCAGCGTACTTTGTTTGATGAAATTAATACCTTACATAAATTTAAAGAATTTAAGATCCAGGAATAGGGTACACTATCGAATGCCTTCCGTGAATCTATCCAAAGAGTACTGAGATTTTTCTTTGTATTGAAGCAGTTTTACAAATTCATCCTATTAATAAGTAATTGTTCTTTATATGCGTAAGAGCCACGTTTGCACCCTTCTTGTGGAAGAGTTAGTATGTCATTTTTAATAAAAAGTTTTATATCTGTTTAGTCAGAATAGATATCAACAGTTTGTAAGCAATGGAGAGACATGTAATTTGTCTGTCTTTTAGGGGACATTTCTGACACCATTTTGGGGTAGAAGGAAAGTTATTCCTTTACTTATCCATGCCGGAAATTTAGTAGGATCATTGACAATTTCTTGAAGTTATTTAGCTAGTTTTTTGTTTGCTCTATTTACACATCCAATATTAGCTTCATAGCGATTGATGTGTATCTTAGTTTCTTCCTTGTGGTCATTGGTTTGTGTGATTTTAGTAAATTTATGTCCATTTCTCCTTCCCTCATGTCCTGTTGATTCACCTATTCTGGTCGCAGTTCTTTTTATTTCTCTAAGACCAGCATCTGTCACTTATTTCTCATGTTGTACCTTCTGACATTAGCTAGTTTATTTTCGTCAATGTACTATCTAATTGCTTGTCCAACCTTTTCACGCCAAATGTTATATGTTTGGCGAGTGATATTTTTCGCATGTTTTGGGAAACGCTTCATACAATGTAGCCGTAATGAGTTTGTACTCACCTGCAAGATCATTTAACCTTTACTTTCTTTGAATGAATGGATCTAGCTGAAAAATTCGCAGAGCCACCATTTGGAATATCCCGGTTGTGATGACTTGAAGATTCATTATTTGAGTAGGAGTTTGATACTATTCCATATTTTTCGACATCAGGTCGCTCCAGTCCTGGGGGATGGGCTCTCAGTTTATCCCCTGAGGGAGCCATACTGTACGTTTTGGTATGAAATATAGTTGTCATATTGTTCCTACGAGTGATGCACGGGTCTAAAAGCCACGCAAATATGCCCTTCACATTGGCTAAAAGTGTTTTATAGACAGGGTTCCGAAACATATAAGGGATCGTTCGAAGTCTAATAATAAAGAATTTATTCACTCCTCAGTACGAATAACAACTTGAGTTGCGGACTGTTGTTCGGAGTTTTCCTACACTTAGTTGGGTTGTCAAGAGACAAAGACGCGATTGGAATTCAAAAAGGAAAAACGTTGGCAAAAGAAGCTACTCAACGAAACAAAAATATTATACTAGTGTATTTATGCTTAA
>OZ010605.1:12802075-12807075 GCA_963932145.1 Acanthosepion lycidas
TTTGTCACGTGGTATGATTTTGATTATCGCCTATAAATATGCTGTTTCTCTTTTGCCTCTTTAGCCAGCTTTCCTTGACGACCCGCTTAGGTGAAACCTTGGTAGGTTTGTCTGGCTCACTAGGTTATCTATCTATCTATCTATCTATCTATCTATCTATCTATCTATCTATATATATATATATATATATATATATATATATGCAAATAAGTTGTGGCTGCTTTCCGTGTGTTTGTCATCAAACTCTCCTTAGAATTTTGGAGATAGACCCCATAAAAAATATATATATTCTGAAACTACATTACCGATGGTAGTTGGATAAGTATATTTCATTTTGATAAAGGGGATCACGCATGGAGGCATAAACCACCCACTGATTTTTCCCCCTTTGATATCAATTAAATTTAAAGAAGTGAATGACTCCTAGGATACATGGATCAGTATATTTCATTTTGATCAAAGGTTTCCCCGATGGGTACAAACCTAATACTGATTTTTTTCCCACTTGATTTATATTTAATTTCAATTTCAATAAAGGAATGAATCCTATGAAAAATATTGAAGGAGAAATACAGAAGATGGAAGTCACATCGTCAAGATCTAAATGAGAAAATATGGACGTCAAGTTAAGCAAGAAATCACCAATCAGTGGGTATTGTCTTAAAATACATATTTGCTGTGACAATTCAACTGTCATATCAATGTTGAAATCTGCTCAACAATTCATTCAATCAAGTATTGTATCAAATACATATCAAACGGGTCAAGTCAAGCTGTTTTTGCACAAACCATAGAATTCTTTCCCTTTGGGTTAAATTAAATTTAAATTTCAACGATCGAATGACTTCTATCCAAAATATAGGAGAAGGCTTTATATATAGAGAGAGATTATGAGTTGTAGTCATGGCTGATTTAGTCGGTCCATTTCAGAGGAAATGTAGCTAGGACAGAAACTGTATTATAAGATTGATGGAAATGATGAAGTTTAATGTTACTCATTCTAGATGCTCTTTAATACACACGTAAAGTATGACGTCAAACAAATAAGGTTTTACGCACAAACATGTGCACAAAAATATTGCACCGAATTCATTTTGAATAGGTGGTGTTCTAAGCTTGACTGTGCGTGCGGTGAATAACGGTTCGGAAGTGAAAAGAGGAGAATCATGTTCCAGTCGAAAGTATTTATATTCACTCACGCCTAAATACTATTAGGAAAGATATTAATCCATCTCTCCTCCACCATTTAATGATATATATATATATATATATATATATATATATATATATATATATAATGAAATGTTTGGTAATCCGTATTAATCCATTGCTTTTAATGCTTGGAAATGTGATCTAAGGAACCAAGAAAAATCTCTTTTCTGGTGAAATAAAATTTAATCAATGGACCTTGAAGGTTGTCTGTTTTTTAATTAAGCTATATATATATATATATATATATATATATATATATATATATATATATATATATATATATATATATATCAGTAAATGATTATTAGCTCAAGTAAAGTACTTACAATCTGAAAATATTTTCTAGCTTAAAATAACCTGTAAAATGATTGATAATCCAAAATACGAAATCAACCAATCAGTCAATACATACGCACAAGCACTCACGCACATAGATAGATAGATAGATAGATAGATAGATAGATAGATAGATAGATAGATAGATAGATAGATAGATAGACTGGAAATATCAAGAAATAAACAAACAAACAAATAAACAAACAAGTTGAATATAGAAAGAAAGAAACAAACGAACGAACAATCAAACAAGCTGGATATAGAAAGAAAAGAAAGAAAGAAAGAAAGAAAGAAGGAAAGAAAAGTTGGAGATAGATAGATAGATAGATAGATAGATAGATAGATAGATAGATTTCTGAAAAAGATATCTATATTATGAAAGTGATCAGTTGTGTAGCCAATGTGATTCGATGTTCGGGATTGCGAAAGCTTCTGTACAATATCTGGTGTTGCAGTCTGTATGGTACTAGGAGACGAGGTGCTGTCAAACAAAATAAATATTTGGCACTTTGGATTCTTTTTCTGATTCTCAAAAGAGGGTTTTGATTACCCAGCGTTTCAAAAAGACGAATGGTACTTTCGGAGTGTCTGACAGTGGCACCTGGAAGACATCAGTATCCATGATTCTTCTTCATCTTCGTCTTCGTCTTCTTTTTCTTCTTCTTCTTTGGATTCTGGTATTTTATTTACATTTCCCCCACCCTTTCTTCCTTCTACACCTACTTTATATTCTCTGTAAATGTAAGTTCTCCTATTCCTTGCCTATTCTACGATTTATTTTATTCTCCTTGCCAATCCTTTCACTCTTCTTAAATCATGCTTCTTCTACATTTTCCTCCTTCTTTAACTCCTTTTTCTTTTCTCTTAATATCTGTGCTCCTGTTAATATCTGCATCATTATTATTGTTGTTGTTGTTGTTGTTGTTGTTGTTCTTCTTCTTCTTCTTCTTCTTCTTCTTCTTATTATTATTATTATTATTATTATTATTATTATTGTTCTTGTCCTTTTTTTTTTTCTTCTTCTTCTTCTTCTTCTTCTTCTTCTTCTTCTTCTTCTTCAGTAGTTACTCTCTTCATGCTTCTATTTTTTACATTTTCCAACACCAGCTCCTCCCCCTTCATATTCTTTGTTAATTTCCGTTTTCCTATTACTTACCTCTTCTACGATTTCTTCTTCTTCTTCTTCTTCTTCTTCTTCTTCTTCTTCTTATTATTATTATTATTATTATTATTATTATTATTTCTCCTTCCCTTTTTATAAACTTTTTTCCTTTATTCTTCTGCATCTATCTTCTAGCGACATCTTCTTGTTTTCCTTTTCCGCCATTCCCAGTTCATCTCCTCGACACATTCTACACTTAAGTTTTTTTTTCTTCACTCATCCTACCAATTCCTTTTATTCTTTTTCAACGCCTTCGCCATTTTCATATGTTCTTCTTTACATTTGTTCTATTTTAGGGTTTTTTTTTTTTTCATGATTTACTCGTTGAATTTCCATTGGATCATTAATACTGAATTCTCATTGGTTCATTAACATTGAATTCCCATTGGCTCATTAATGACTGCTATTAATTAGAGGTGTTTGAACGACGCTGTATCAGTTGTAAGTAGCTACCTAGAGCGGACTAATAATAACCATAATAATAACTAGTAATAGACGCGAAAATTTAACAATTTTCCTATACGAATTTTCTGATGACTCATTTTTTTTTAATTAATGATCGACCAAGTTTCTTGGAACATCCGCGACCCTGAAATACTCGTAGATATTCTCCTGTTGCATTATTAAATATCTGAGCTTAGAAACATCAAAAAATTGCAATATCTATCGTAAGTATGAATGCAGGTCATTATTCAAAGAAGTAAGCGGTTAGAAATGAAAAGATTTCAAATTGAGAAGCTTTAGCATTTCCACTGAAGCAGACGTTAAATGCCTGAGATCGGCATGAATGTCTTCTTTTTTTTTTTTTTTTTTTTTTGCTCTCTCAGCTTTTTTTCCTGATTTCGTTTCTTATTCATTTTTCGTTCGTTCACTGACAGCCAAATCCTCCTTTAAACTTTGTACATTTTTTTCTTTTTTCGACTTGTTCTCTTATGTTTTCATTTGTTCTTTTACATTCTATTATATTTTATCCATTTTGCTTAATTTTTGAGACATTTACACATCTCAGCCATTCATTTATAGATTTCTAGGCTTCCCGTATCGTTTATTTTATCATCATTTTAAGTCAAGTTTCATCGTATCTTTTTATGCATCATGTTCCATCTTAGTTGCTTCTTATTATTGTCCACTCACTACTACTTTCCATCATTTCTCATTCATTGATAACAGATTTCATCATTTCAGTCTTTTCCTTCATTTACTTTCTCTCTCTCACACACACACACTCTCTCTCTCTCTTTATCCATTCATTATTTTGCTATCTCGTTGCCATTCACCATTTATTCATTTTCGCCTTCATCTTTCTATATTCTTGTTCATTCTTTACTCTTTCATTCATTATTTTTATTTTTTTTTTATTTTTGACGTTTATTTATCGATGTTTCATTCATTTTCATGCATTGTGTTTTTCATTTTTTGTCTGTGTCGTTAAAATTGTTTCAATTCCATTCATTTTGGATTCCAGCCTTGACTTAATTTAACCAATACTTTTGTCATTTTCTTTTTCTTTCTTTTTTTATTTTAATTTCTGTTTTTCATTCATTTTTCAATTATATTTCCATTCATCTCCATGTTATTCATGTTCACTTTTTTTTTAAATATTTATTTCATCACACTTCTTCCTTTTTTTAATCATTTCACCTTAGGCAATGCGATAATGCCACTAAGACGCAAGAGTTTAGTGGGAGCGAAAGTGAATGGGAACATTTTAACGAGTAGAAAGGACAATAAAAGAACAGTAGTCATGAAAAAAGTAGATGGTGTTTGGTGTTGTATTTAATTTTTTGGAGAATATAGGTAACAGGGGAACAAGAAATCGACAGGTACCTCCACAGGCATGAAGTGCGGGAAAGGAAACTGCTGGAATAGGACATACGGTTATACTTAGTTTTTTCAACAGTAAAACTGTGAGATTAATTTGCCAAACTAGTAGTAGGCTTTAATTTTAGCAATCAAGGCATCAAGAAGGAATGCTTATCAGAATAACTGCCATGAAAATATTTTTAGAAAATACAGTGGGAAGCCACGTCACATTGGTGAGAAATTGATCGCTATCAAGTTGGCAGAGCAGGATCAGTTCCATTACAGAACCTTCGAGAAGAAACACAATAGCAGATAAGGCAGCATTATTCAATGATTTGGGCGAATATTAGATTTATAAATGTTCAAGATAGATGATTTTCTACTCTCTTATTTTCATTCATTTTTCCATTCATTCTTCGCAGATTATCTTCACATTTTCAATCATTTTTCATTCATTTTCATTCTTTGGAAATTTTCTTCACATTAA
>OZ010605.1:12812075-12884575 GCA_963932145.1 Acanthosepion lycidas
GTAATAATGTCGTTTTTTGACGTTTAACGTCAAAAAACGACATTATTACGTCATTATTTTTGTACCAACCTAATAGATAGCATGAGGATATAATCCCCTGTTCTTTTTGAAGATCTGTCGCCTTACTGAAAACCTATAGCTGTGAAATCCCGAAGATACTCTAGAGAAGAGGAGGCATTTATAAGGAAAGAAGTAAAGTGACTTTTGGATTTAGATACCATTCAGTCCTGTAGATATCCGTGGAAAGCAATTGTAACTGAGGAAGATAAACAAAACAAAAAGTTTAGTCATAGATTATTCACAAACGATAAATCGTTTTGCCTTTAAAGATGCCCATCCTCTACCAAAGATTATAACGAGGGTTTCGGATATTGCAAACTATAGTCTGTAGTCTAAACTTAAAAAGTGCATATAATCAAATTCCGTTACGTAAATTAAACCGCCCTTACCCTCCCTTTGAAGACAGTGGTAAATTTTATAATTCTAAAAGAATGCCGTTTGGGATCACAAATAGAGTGGCTAGGTGTGAAAGAATTTTGGATGAATTAATAAAAATTCCGAAAGAGAATATTCGCGTATATAGTTGATATGATCAATTGCAGTATTAATGAAACAGAACATGAGACTAATTTGGCAAGATTACAAGAACTAATTAAAAAATACGTTCTAACCTCAAATTTGTATAAATGTGTCTACAAAGTAACGAAAATAAAACTTCTGGACTATGAAGTAAGTAAAGGAACCGTTATTCGAGACCCTGACAAAATGGGGTTTCTGCGAGAATGCCCCTTCCTGGCGATATGAAAGCTCAGAAGAGAATCGACGGAATGTTCGTTTGCGATAGTCGTTGGATCCCAAACGATTCGCTAAAACTTTACTCGCTAAATAACAACACTATATTTCCCTTACCTGCTAAAATAAAAGACTCTTTTCAATATAGAATTAGAAAGAACTTTTAGTACACACTCTAGACAAAGAAAAACTCCTTAAAATTGAAACTGATGTTATCTACGTGAGCTTATCTGTGACGCTAAATAGAGGAGGCAGGTGTCTTGTGTTCTGGTGTAGAACTCTAAACCCCTCTGAACGAAACCAGTCCCCAGTAGAAAAAGAAGATAACACGAAACAATCAAGAAATGGAGTCCTTAACTTAAAGGTAAATATTTTCTTCTTGTCACGGACCCAAAATCTCCTACCTACATTTTCGATAGGCATAATACTTCGAAGAATAGAAACGAGAGAATTCATCGCTGACGAACTGAACTTTCCACTTTCAAATATGGCATCAAATATCGACTGGGCATCGAAACGCGTGCCCCGATGTGTTAACGAGAGGACACTGCCCTTCTATCGTAAATATAGAGCTTAAGGGCTTACGTAAATAATATAGAGCTTAAAGGCTTACGTAAATAATATAGAGCTTAAGGGCTTACGTAAATAATATAGAGCTTAAGGGCTTACGTAAATAATATAGAGCTTAAGGGCTTACGTAAATAATATAGAGCTTAAGGGCTTACATAATAACATATGTCATCATTGTGGCACCATTTAACGAAGCAGAAAGGGAAAAGAAAGCAAAGAAGGAAAGGAGAGGCTAAGAACCGAATCGTGAGAGATAAGCAAGAACACACACACAGCTAAGAGACAATGGATAAAAGGATATTTTGATAAGTAACAAATGGCGAAAGAGTGTCATTACAATGACAGGGAAATTCTGAGTAAAAAGAAAGGGAAAGAAGAAAAGAATCAGATATGTTTTGGCATCGGCTGTGTTATCTAAGGATATGAAAACAAACTATTGGTACGGGAAGACATCTTATTATCAACTACAGACCGACTGGCCAGAGAAAGAGAAAGAAAAATTCAAATAAAAATGTTATTTCGTTAAGTGACGAAAAACAGACAACTAAAAGGACTTGCACAGATATGAAAAATTAAAAAAACCACCCACGAGCATCCTTGGCCTGCGATAATAAAATTTTGTTATCAGGAATTTGTGCCGAAAGAAAATGAATGTGTTTTTTTTTCTTTCTTCGAGGCGACAGACCGACTGGAGCTTTGGAGATGTTTTTTTTTTTGAGACCGTGTCAAGAAGACCACACATTCTGATAATTAGCGATAAAATACCTGACGTAAACCACGTGTAGAACAAGAGTTATGACCACCATTGTCATATTGTCCCGTTCGCGGCTGGAGAAATGATAAACCATTAAGGGGAAGAAAAGGGAAGAGATAAATTTTTTTAAGCAAGATATTTTTTTTCTTCCTGAAACAAAGCCGCAGATTCGTCCACGCCCTACTAAGACATCATTGGTCGAGTGGTGATCACGTGATGCACGAGGGAGGCTGTTGCCGCCCATCTGGAGGATGAGTAAGAGAGGTTGCCACGAAAATGTGGGGAGGGCAGTTCACGCCCATCTGAAGTATGATGAGAAGGTGGAAGTGAGGAAAGGTTCCCAAAAATGGAAATTCTTAACCAGAGAGGTGGATATGTATTTAGAATTATCGGGGAACCCCCCGGCGCCGACAAACTCACCCCGGTTTTGGTCGGCGCCCATATAAACGAAGCCACAACGAGCAGAAATGAGTCGAGACCCAGCAGTTCCCAGAGTCAGTCTCCGGTTGAGGCAAGCCTCGCAGATAGCTGACTAGGATTCACGCACACTTTCCGGACCCACATCTTCAAACCAAGAACAATTATTTTGAAGAGCGACTTAGATCCAGATCACCGAAATAAGTTTTTCTTTTGACTTTCGTCCAAAGACCCACCGAAACACCAATTTCTTAGAGAGCAGACGACTTGAAGTGTTAAAACTTGCCTAGCGGAAAATGACGTGTCACAATCCATAGAACGTGTCGGGAGATAGATGCAGTCCTATGTATCGAACAACTAGACATAAAGTTTGTTACCTTTTTCTTTGATACTTTGAACTTTTGAGTTTTCATTTTATTGCCTTTTATGCGTATTTTTGTGGTATCACCCCCGTTGGTCTCGGTTTGCAGTACGGCCCCGATGACTGATTGATTTCCTATGCCTAGATCAAATCACAACGTGGGTAGGCAGACTGGGAATCAAAGTAGGACGTCACAGTTGGTGCCGTGGTAGACTGGGATAAAACGACACGGTTGGCGCTGCGACCAGGGGACGATGTCACAACTGGTGCCGTGACCACAGGATAGGACCCTGGAACAGCCACTGCCACAATTAGTACCGTGACAGCAGGACAGGTTCCTGGATCGACCGCTGATGCTGAGAAATTTCGAATAGGACTCAAAACGACCCGGGACCGAGAGGAACGAGAACAGAATCGTCTGTAAGGTAGAACACTTTGCTTGATTTGCCAACCTCGATTGTTGCTGCGTAGATTGTCTTTCTCTTTAAATATGTCGGACTATGATTCAGATAGAGCAGTGGGGGATGAAGAGTGGGTTAGACAAGGGTTGTCAGCTGACCTGATAAAGTTGTTGGGTGGACCGAGGGTCCCAGCATTTGACGGCAGTGGGAAAGATTTCAAAAACTGGCTGGCAATCCTGGAGAAGAGCCGAATTATATATGAACTCACAGATCAGGAGACCCTGTATCTGGCATATGATGCCACAAAGGGGAAAGGCTCTGAGTTTATGAAGGAGCTCTTGGAGAGTCAACCCCACTTGTCTTGGGAAAGATTAAAGGGACTATTGACCAAAGAATTCACCGACGAGGGCACGGCTATAGAGGCCATGAGGGCCCTCTTAAAGCTGACACAGCTGCGGGACGAAACCCCTGGAGAATTGGGGGCCCGAGCGGGGAAGCTGTCATCATTGTCCTTCCCAGACGTGGTTAGAGACAATGCGGTCATGCAGGCCCAGTTAGCAAACCTGTATGTGGAGGCCCTAAGTGACGAGCGTGTTCATCACGACGTGCTGAAAGAGAGGCCGGTGAGACTATCGGCGGCAATAGAAATGGCCAAGGAGAGCCAGGGCGTATGGGAAAAGGTAAAAAGGTGTGGAAGGAACCAGATACTAAGTCAAGAGGTCGGAAAAAGGGGGAAAGGCGGAAGACCCCCCGAGTGGAATCGGAGGGTCAAGCTAGAAGTAGATCAGCCTGAGGTGTGGGATGAAGACCCCAATAGAAAGGCATGGTCAATAAGGCATGGATTTTATAAGCCCACGCCGGGTGGATACGAGCTGGTCTGCTGGCTCTGTGGGCATGAGGACCACAGAGGGGCGGAATGTCCGACGAAGTGGGGTTTGCCACCAGACTTCGAACAGGACAGGTGCACCAGGTGTGGAAAGAAAGGACACCTGGCCAATGGTGCGGGCTGAGAAAAGGCGCTCCACCGATATTAACAAAGAAGGCCGAGACCAAGAGACAAGACCAGGGAAAAGCCAGCGGGACACCCCGGAATTAAGAGGGAGGGTGGCCCAGTTAAAAAGAAGGGAAATAAAAGCTTGGACCAGTGGTCGGGCGAGCCGCTTGGGTAGAGGACAGGTCCCCCCGGGAGTAAACGAGAGGTTAGCCCAGTTGAAGAGAAAAAGAGCAAAATGTTGGACATGTGGTCAGGTGGGCCACTTTGCGGCGAACTGTCCGGCAAGAAAGTGCTGGTTTTGTAGGAGACCAGGGCACTTGAAGAGAAGCTGTATCCTTAGGAACAGCCGCGGGAGACTGGGAGAGGCCCAGCCGGGCCCGCCCAGGTGCGAAGGGCGCAGAACTTCCCCCCGTAAGAATAATGAAGGTGATTTAGTGCTGCCGGTGCCTATGGCTGGGATGACCCAAGGGTGGGGGCCCAGGAAGAGGAAAGCCCAAGTGTTCTCTTCGCTGACGCAAGAGAAGGAGCTATCATGTAGAGCAGAGATAGGGGGTAAGGCGATGAAAGCTCTGGTAGACACAGGAGCATCTGTGTCATTGCTGAGAGAGGAAGCATACAGGCGGGTGAAACGGAAGAGTAGGTTACGGGAAGCGGACATAGAGGTCACGCAAGCAGATGGAGCCCCCCTGAAGATAAAAGGGATGGTGAGGCTCCCTGTGAGGATTGGGAAATTAAGAAGCACCCAAAATTTTTACGTAACCCCCGACCTGTGTACGGAGGCAATCTTGGGAGAAGATTGGCTCCGGAGCCAGAGGGCCCAGATAGAGTTCAAACTCACTGTGCTGACTGTGAATGGCGAGAGAACGCCATTGGGATGCCCACTGGAAGAAGATATAACAATAGTGGTGGAGGAAGATGTAAAGCTACCCCCTAGAACGGCGGTGTCGGGAAAGGGTAGGTTAATGTCAGGGAAGAAAATAGGAAAAGGACCCCTGCAGTTGGTCCCTGTGGAAGGGAAGGGCCTAGAAGAGAATGAGGTAACTCTGTGTGAGACGGTGGTGGAGGAAGCTAAATTAGTGCCCATTATGATGGTGAACCAGGCCCAAAAGACTATTCAGGTTAGGAGAGGGGAAGAGATAGGGAAAGCGCTAACCCTACGGACTCTGAATCGGGTGAGATTCGAAGAAGAACGAAGAAAACTTGTAGAGCAAACAGAAGGAATAGTGGACGAAGATATATTAGCACCGGATCAATTTAGAACCAGGGTGGGAGGTCTGCCGAGGGATAATCGAGATGTGGTAGCCCAGTCAGACAAGGAATTGGGCCAGACCCACGCAGTCAAAATAAAAATCGACATCGGAGATCACCCCCCCTGTGAAATTAAAACCCTACCGGACACCTATTCATAAAAGACTCCTTGTAGAAGAGGCAGTAGAAGAGATGTTGGAAGCTGGGATGATCGAAAGATCGATCTCCTCTTGGAGCTTCCCAATCGTAATAGTAGGTAAGAAAGATGGCGGGCACCGTTTTTGTGTAGATTTTAGGAAACTGAATTCTATATCGAAGCCGTTGTCGGTGCCATTGCCACTAATAGATGACATATTGGCATTATTAGGGAAGACAAAGTACTTCTCTACGTTGGACTTTAGGTCCGGGTATTGGCAGGTAGCCCTTGATGAGGCTGACAAGGAGAAGGCCGCATTTGCGTGTCACCTAGGATTGTTCCAGTTCAGGGTGATGCCATTCGGTTTAGCTAATGCCCCGGGAATCTTCCAACAGCTGATGTCAATAGTGTTAGGAGGATACGAGAGCTTTGCCATGGCATATTTGGACGATATCTTAATATTTTCGGAGACAGTAGAACAACACTTTTTCCATCTAAAACAAGTGTTGGGAAGGTTAAGAAAACACGGCTTAAAATTGAAATTGTCGGAGTGTCAGTTTCTGAAGGAGGAGACTAGATATTTGGGCTTTGTTATAAACGGAGACGGTATTAAACCCGACATGGATAAGGTGAAAGTCATAAGGGAAATGCCAGAACCTAAGACAGTGAGACAGGTAAGAGGTTTTATAGGAGCTATAGGTTACTACCGACGCTTCGTCCCGGCATTTTCGAGAATTGCCATACCACTAGTAGCCCTGACGAAGAAATAAGCTAGGTTCAAGTGGACAGAGGATTGTCAACAGGCATTTGATACGTTAAAAGAACAGTTGACAGCCGTCCCACTGCTGACGTACCCAGACCTCAGCAAGCCCATGGTACTATACACTGATGCCAGTGAGCAGTGTGTAGGAGCAGTTCTTACCCAGCCGTGTCCCGATAAAGAAGGACCAGTGCCTGGCATACCAGAGGAAGTACCGATATACTTTCTCTCTCATAAGCTCTCAGAGACACAACAGAGATGGCCAGTAATAGAAAGAGAAGCATATGCTATCATGTATGCTCTCCAAAAACTGGACTACTACTTGAATGGTGCGGTTTTTACTATAAAAACAGACCACAAACCTCTGCAGTACCTATTGCAGGCAGAGTGGACAAATAATAAGAAGATTCAACAGTGGGCCCTTAAGTTAAGTGGCTACCACTGTAAGATAGAGTATTTGGCAGGGAAGGAAAATACGTGCGCAGATTTACTCTCAAGAATACCGAAACAACTGGAAGAAAGATCTGTAAACGTAGAGCAGGAAGTAGATGATAAAGCCTATAGAATATGAGTAATTAACTCTAATAAGCTAAAAGATCGCCCTATGTTAGAATCGGACGAAGAAGGGGACACACAGATAATAACCGATCCCTACTGGACAGAAGGAATTGAGAAGGAGCAGGCATACAGTGAAATAGCTGCCCTGAAAGAAAAGGTGAAGGCAGGAGAGACCACCAAGTATGCCATAATAGAGGAAAGGCTGTATTATCTCTCAGGCAGGGATGAGAAAGTCAAGCCCAAGTTGTATGTGCCCAAAAGTTTAAGACCAGAGGTATTGGAACAGTGCCACGAGAGGATGGGTCACATGGGAATTGATAGGACATGTGATCTAATAGGAAGAAAGTACTAGTGAAATATTCCCTAGGTATGGCGCCACTGTGCAGTTGGTAACAGATAATGGCACGGAGAATATAAACAGCATAATGAGAGAAGTGCTGACAAGTTTGAATATAGAGCATATAAAAACATCTCCATATCACCCCCAAGGAAATGCTAAAGTGGAAAGGTTTCATAGAACCTTGGGAGATGTATTGGCCATGCTGGTCAAAGAGAACACTGGAAACTGGGACTTGTATTTGACACAGGCTCTGGCGGCCGTGAGGTTTACGATAAACGAAACCTCCAGATTTTCTCCTTACTTTATGTTGTTTGGCAGAGACGTGGTCCTGCCTGTTGATAACCTATTGAAGCCCCGAAGAAAGTATATGGGAGATCATCATCAGCTGTTGCTAGAACAACAACATAAAATATTTGTTCAGGCCAGAAGAAGAATAAAGAGGGCACAGAAGAAAAGAAATGAGAGAGTGAATGCTGAAAGAAAGGTAGTAGAATTGAAGGTTGGAGACCCTGTCTACTACAAAATCCACCAGAGAAAATGAAAGCTGGACCAAAGATGGGAACCGTACTACCGGATAGTAGAGCAGACGGGTCCAGTATCATATGTAATATGGGATCAAGTGGCAGGACGAGCAAGGAGGGTCCATGCCAATGATCTAAAGATGGCTGAAATAGCTGGCCTGGAAATGAGCGAGCCGAGGCCTAAGAAGACAAGGCCAAGGAGGGTAACTCTGGTTGAGCCGGAAGAAATGGAGACGAAGGAAGATTCCGAAGAAAATGAAGAGATAGATCGACTTGGCCAGATAGACGAAGCGATCCGAGTGACGGGATTGGAACCGTCGGCAGATATCAGCGGTGTTCAGTCGTTGACTGAATCGTTGCAGAGAAGACCCTGCGAGGTCGCCATCGCACCCCCATGTCCAAAGGAAAGGAAGAGAAAGACGAGGAGATCCAATCAAGCAGCCAAGGGCTCTAAAATAGGCACCCTGAACAGGACGAAGGGCCCAGCGAGTGGGAGGAAGATGATCAAATACCCCTTTCCCAGCTCAAGGAAAAGCTAAGGAACAGGAGAGATCTAGACATAGAGTCAGGAGGTATTAAAGACGTCCAAGGCGAGGACTCTAAACAGAAGGAAGAGTCAGGGGAGGAAGAAGAGGACAAAACACCTTCTGGACGGGAATTAAACACAGAGGGAAGGTTAGAGGTTTAGCAGGGACCACCTCGGAAGATGAGATCAAGAAGGGTGAAGAGGGCTGTGCAGAATAGAAACATTCGGTGTCGACAGGTAACGACACTGGCTCATCCAAAAAAACCTGCTGGCTGACTGTGGTGGATGTGGATGGAGGGGATGGAGTCGCGGGCTGCATCTCACGAAGGACGGAAGAAGATTATTAGCATTGCTGACTGGCCATCAGTGGTGTCATGAAGTACGACCTTTGGGAGTGAGCGCCACGCACACCTGTCCGCGCCATTCTGTCTGCTAGGAGTTAGTTGGAGGAGGGAAGGGATGAACGTAGTAAGAAATTATGGAATCATTGAGTGATGAATTGAGCAAGACTGAATGGTTGTGAAGAATAACAACAAGATAATTTTGTTACCTTACAGGAATGATCAAGATGAAAGGGCTGATGATGATGATGGTGATAGCCACACTGATGGTGACGATGGCGGAAGCTGGGAAGCACAGCCGAAACACCATTTCTAAAAAGACGAGTGAAGTAATAATAAACAGGTCTAAATGATTGATCACATTCGTGATAGATTTGAAACCATACGAGTCGCTACTAAATAAGTTAAGAAATGAGCTAACGCAGCGGGATGCAGCCCGGTTGAAGGTAGGGCAAGATTATCCCAAGGAAAAAGGGGATCTTAGTTTACTACACTCCCTGGAATCAGAGGCCACTATGATAGAGGCTCAATGGAGGGACATGCAAAATTACCTGAAGGGAACAGAGTTACTGCAGACGCGGGAAAAGAGATCAGTAGTTCCGATTGTAGGAAAAGCGTTAAATGTCCTGTTTGAAACAGTGACTGAAGATGACGTTAAATTCATAAGAAGGAAACTGGGAGAAGTGGAAGTAAACCAGAGGACGCTTGCTCAAGTGGCAAGGGAGAGTGTGACAATATTAAATATGACAAGGTTAGAGGTGGCCAAAAACAGAGCCGGAATCAATTGGTTAATAGATAACCTGGCAGGGTTGAGACAAGAGGTAATTAATGATACAGAAACTGTAATGATCGAATTACAAGAAATGAGCGGATTCATGCAAAAATATTTCCAACTGATGACAATTACAAATAAGGTACGACAAACTAGTCAGTCGTTGACGACCTTGCTGGAACACGTAAGAGCGCAATTAGACATGCTGTCATTGGGACACCTCTCCCCAAGCATAGTAAACCCGGGTGGCCTAAGGGAAGTGCTGCTCGGAATACAGGTCGAGTTGCCCCACCATTTAAGGCTGCCAGTGGACCCCACCAAAGAATTGTGGAAATATTATAATGCACTGGGATTTGTGACCTTGTTGGAAAATAGACGACTATTTGTTGTGATATCTGTTCCGTTGTTAGATAGAGAGAGTATATTCGAGATATACCAGGTTATAAATTTACCCATTCCCTACCCCAGAAGAGATCAAGGTTTGGGAATGATAGCAAGGTACAAGGTGGAAACAGAATACATAGCTTTAAATTCAGGGAGAACGAAATTCATGTTGCTAACAGCTGAAGAAGCTAGAAAGTGTAGGGATGATGCTCTAGGGACTTGTACCTCGTTAAGCTCTATCTATATAACTGGTAACCACAAGATGTGCATACTAGAATTGTTTGAAGGGAAGAGAGAGGGAATTAAGAGAACTTGCCAAATAGAGGTATTAGCAAACACGGCATTACCACAAGCTATCAGTGTTTGAGACGGGGTGGGGGCAGTAGCCACACAGAAACCTATCAGCTTGTCTAGGGTGTGTGGGGAAGAGTCCACAAGAGTAAGGCCACCATTATCCCTGTTAAAGTTACCCATGGGATGTTCGGCATTTGGGATATCTATGTCCTTACCCCCCTATTACCAGGAAGAAGAAAGATATGAAGAGAAAGATTCAATCATAGAAATGATTGGCAGAGGCTTAGTCAATTGTACAGAATTATGGGAGCCAATAGTGAAGGGATTCTCCAATGTTACCTTGAATAAAATGCCAGAACTAATGAAGCCGATAGAAAAGATCGATATGGATCAATGGAGGGACAAGTTAAGTGCGTTGGGAAAAGAAGGTATGGCTTGGGAAGGCGATGAGCAGATCGCGATAAGTTGGTCAATAGTGATGGGTACATTCATAGTTATAGCCATCGGGGGTATAGTAGTATGGAAGATTAAGAGTAAGAGGAGATTAACGAACGAAAATCCAATGCGCATGCATCAACTCGAGAGGGAGATGCCGAGCAGTGTTCCTTACTCATACAGAATCGGCGAAGAAATTGCAGGAAGATCAGCGGAGGAGGCTGGCGTGAGACCGCCACGTGCGGCGGAAAAACCTCCGACAGCGCAGAGGAAATCATTGACCAAGAAGAACAAGACATAGTAACCACATCTGCACCCACAGGCACACGCACAAATGACATTACATATAGAATAGAAGAACTTGAAAAGGAACATTACACTTGCATGTAAAACGGAAGAAGAAAAAGAACATTACATTGCATGTAGAACAGAAGAAGATGAAAAAGAACATTACACTTGCATGTAAAACAGAAGAAGAAAAAGAACATTACATTGCATGTAGAACAGAAGAAGATGAAAAAGAATATTACACTTGCATGTAAAACAGAAGAAGAAAAAGAAAATTACATTGCATGTAGAACAGAAGAAGATGAAAAAGAACATTACATTGCATGTAGAACAGAAGAACTTGAAAGAGAACATTACGTTGCATGTAGGAAAGTAGTATAGAATTGCATGGAACAAATGCATGGTGCATGTTAAATGGTGTATTTGGGTTTAGGTGTCATTTACGGGTAAATGACAAATCGGTTAGGGGAGGATTGTGGCACCATTTAACGAGGCAGAAAGGGTAAAGAAAGCAAAGAAGTAAAGGAGAGGCTAAGAACCGAATCGTGAGTGATAAGCAAGTACACACACACAGCTAAGAGACAATGGATAAAAGGATATTTTGATAAGTAACAAATGGCGAAAGAGTGTCATTACAATGACAGGGAAATTCTGAGTAAAAAGAAAGGGAAAGAAGAAAAGAATCAGATATGTTTTGGCATCGGCTGTGTTATCTAAGGATATGAAAACAAACTATTGGTACGGGAAGACATCTTATTATCAACTACAGACCGACTGGCCAGAGAAAGAGAAAGAAAAATTCAAATGAAAATGTTATTTCGTTAAGTGACGAAAAACAGACAACTAAAAGGACTTGGACAGATATGAAAAATTAAAAAAAAACACCCACGAGCATCCTTAGCCTGCGATAATAAAATTTTGTTATCAGGAATTTGTGCCGAAAGAAAATGAATGTGTGTTTTTTTTCTTTCTTCGAGGCCACAGACCGACTGGAGCTTTGGAGATGTTTTTTTTTTTTGAGACCGTGTCAAGAAGACCACACATTCTGATAATTAGCGATAAAATACCTGACGTAAACCACGTGTAGAACAAGAGTTATGACCACCATTATCATATTGTCCCGTTCGCGACTGGAGAAATGATAAACCATTAAGGGGAAGAAAAGGGAAGAGATAATTTTTTTAAGCAAGATATTTTTTTCTTCCTTAAACAAAGCTGCAGATTCGTCCTAGCCCGACTAAGACATCATTGGTCGAGTGGTGATCACGTGATGCACGAGGGAGTCTGTTGCCGCCCATCTGGAGGATGAGTAAGAGAGGTTGCCACGAAGATGTGGGGAGGGCAGTTCACGCCCCTCTGAAGTATGATGAGAAGGTGGGAGTGAGGAAAGTTTCCCAAAAATGGAAAAAGGTGGAAATTCTTAACCAGAGAGGTGGATATGTATTTAGAATTATCGAGGAACCATCCGGCGCCGACAAACTCACCCCGGTTTTGGTCGGCGCCCATATAAACGAAGCCACAACAAACAGAAATGAGTCGAGACCCAGCAGTTCCCAGAGTCAGTCTCCGGTTGAGGCAAGCCTCGCAGATAGCTGACCAGGATTCACGCACACTTTCCGGACCCACATCTTCAAACCAAGAACAATTATTTTGAAGAGCGACTTAGATCCAGATCACCGAAATAAGTTTTTCTTTTGACTTTCGTCCAAAGACCCACCGAAACACCAATTTCTTAGAGAGCAGACGACTTGAAGTGTTAAAACTTGCCTAGCGGAAAATGACGTGTCACAATCCATAGAACGGGTCGGGAAATAGATGCAGTCCTATGTATCGAACAACTAGACATAAAGTTTGTTACCTTTTTCTTTGATACTTTGAACTTTTGAGTTTTCATTTTATTGCCTTTTATGCGTATTTTTGTGGTATCACCCCCGTTGGACTCGGTTTGCAGTACGGCCCCGATGACTGATTGATTTCCTCTGCCTAGATCAAATCACAACGTGGGTAGGCAGACTGGGAATCAAAGTAGGACGTCACAGTTGGTGCCGTGGTAGACTGGGATAAAACGACACGGTTGGCGCTGCGACCAGGGGACGACGTCACATCACGTAGTATCAAGAACGGTGAAGTTTATCAGCTCGAAAAATTTGCCCTAATCAACAGTGGAAGTAAAGAGAACGACCGTAGAAAAGCTCAGTGAGAGGGGGAAGGAAATTAATCAAATCCACTCAACCCTTTGAAAGACTGAATATATATCTGAAAGGACCACTTGCTTCCAATCGAGAAGGAAACAAGCATTTATTGATTAACATTAATGAATGTAGTTTCCTTTTCGGTTTTACGTTTAGGGACATGCTCGCTACAGCTGTATTTAGTTTTTAAGTAAATTATTTTGTATATTTGGTAGGCTAAGTTGTATACACTCTGATACGAGATCTAGTTTTATGTCGGGGGAATATTGTTTTTCAAGAGAAAGAAATAGTTACAAGTAGGTGCACTGCAGTGTCCAGTGATTCAACTGAGAGGCTAAATCAGGAACCGGTAACGTCACTGGCCCAAACCCTGCGAAAATGTCCTCGCCCCAAATTATCTAATACGATCAGCAAAGGACCTAAAGTCTTGGTACCGAACATTAAAAATTAAAAAAATAATAATAATAATTTAAGTTATTTTGAAACTGCATTACTTTTTTTTTTTGCCGAAATAAAATATTGCAATTTATTTACATTTTCAAAAGACAAGTCGGGGAGAATGTTGTATTCATATGAAAATCCCTTTGTTTCTTTTTATGTCTTCATGTATTTTTCTTCCTTTGTTTTGCTTTCTTAGTTCCTTCTCTTTACCCTTCTTTCTTTTACGTCTTCACCAATTCTTTCTTTTTTATCCTTTTTCTTTCACCCTCTCTTCCTAATTTCGTCTTCTTCATTTATTCTTTCTTTCTTTTATCTTTCTTTGTTCTTTCTCTTTACCCTTCTTTCTTTGACGTCTACTTCATTATTTCTTTCTTTGTCCCTTTTCTTTCATCCTACTTCCTTTTTTCGTCTTTTTCATCTATTCTGTCTTTCTTCTTTTTTCCATACTTCTTCTTTTTACGACTTTTTCACAAATTCCTTCTTCCTTTCTTTTACATTTCGTTCTTCTTTTTCTTACACGTTTCTTTCGTTTATGCCTTCTTCTTTAATTCTTTCTTACTCTCATTTATCTTAGTTTTTCCTGATTCCATTTTTTCTTCTAACAGTGTCACTACTTCAAGCTTCATCTTTTGCATTTCATTCCGTTAGTAATTCTTCATCCTTTCCTGATTGCTTGCTTTTATCTTAATTTTCACATTTCTGCGTGAACAACTCGTTACCTCCCACGACAATAATCTTTCCTGCTGCCCTAATTTGCTTTCGTTTTTAGATTACTTATTTAATTGATTTTGATCCCGAATTACCCATTCTTCTGTGATTCATTCTTAAATGTTATTTCTGCTATCATTTCTTTTTTATTTGGCCTTTTTATTTTAATTTTTAATCATAATGTCCCGAGCAAAGTAATACAAACCAAAAGGATTCAATGGGGGTACCGCGAATGAAATAATCAGTTTCGGCAAATAAAGGAAAACTTTGAAGGGATCAAAAGATAATAATTGATATTGGCGTTACATATTTAGAGATCGTTGTTAAGGTTTAGCAGAGAAAACAAAAGAGAGTTCCATAAGCGAGAAATGTGAGGGAAGAAATTATTAATTTATGGTTACATCTCGTAAGTCAAACAGTGAATTTGTGATCTGTCTGGCAATCGAGTATCGCACCTCTAATTTTTGTAAAGTCAAGATTTCAGTGAAGAAAGCTCAAGTGAACAACTACTGGGAAAATATTTACCGAAATGTAAGGAAAAAATATGTTATGGCGGTGAAAAAATAACTAAAGCCATGATTCCATGTCAAAACCTATAATTTTATAATGTTTCTTTCTTCTGTTTTATCTTTGGTTCTTGGCTTTTCTTCTTTCATTTATCTTTCAGTCTTTCTTTTTTTTTCTTTCTTTCTGTCATTCATTTTTCTTTCTTTCCTTCTTTCTTTTTTCCTTTCTTTTTTTTTCTTTCTTTTTCTTTATTTCTTTCTGTTATTCTGTCTTTCTAAATTTCTTTCTTTCTATCTTTCTTTCTTTTCTCTTTCTTTCCTTTCAACTTTCTTTTTTCCTTTCTTTTCTTTTTTTTTCTTTCTTTTTTTATTTCTTTCTTTTATTCTGTCTTTGTAACTTTTTCTTTCCTTCTTTCTTTCTTTTTTCTTTCTTTCCTTTCAACTTTCTTTTTTCTTTTCTTTCTTCTTTCTTTATTTTCTTCTTTCTTTCTTTTTTCTTTCTTTCATTTCAACTTTCTTTTTTCTTTTCTTCTTTCTTTCTTTTTTCTTTCTTTCCTTTCAACTTTCTTTTTTCTTTTCTTTCTTCTTTCTTTTTTCTTTCTTTCCTTTCAAAATTCTTTTTTCTTTCTTTTTTCTTTCTTTTTTCTTTCTTCCTTTTTTTCTTTCTTTTTCTTTCTTCCTTTCTTTTCTTCTTTCTTTCTTTTCTTCTTTCTTTCTTTCTTTTCTTTCTTTCTTCTTTCTTTCTTTCTTTTCTTTCTTTCTTCTTTCTTTCTTTTCTTTCTTTCTTCTTTCTTTCTTTCTTTCTTTGACTTTGATCATTTTATCTTTTCATTCCTCTATAGACCATTTATTTTAATCTTGTTTCTATCATGTTCTTTTCTTGACTCAATTTTTCATTACTTCCATTTTTCTAATTTTCTTCCTCTTTCATTTCACATTTCGGCAGACTTCAAAGCCTTTTCTAAATTGTAATTTCATATACAATTTCATGTCTAATTTCAGCTTCAACTTCACTTGAACTCATGCATCATACTTACAATATATTACAGCCTTAATACACGAAGCAATAAATTATCCACCTTTTTACTGTTAACAGCAAAAACTCTACTAATAAAAATTCAACACCTTTTTGCAACGGCAATTATTTCCGCTATCCTTAATTCACTTCAAACAACTTCTATTCGACTATATCAGTAAACAGTACGGGTAAAAAACATACACGTGTAACATTTTCAGAACCTTCGCAGGAATGTGCTTATAATCCCCTGTCCTGGCTAAGAAACTTTTTACAGTGATGTTTACCCTGTAAAGGACCCAAAAGCTACTCGAAATAGAAACTTATATGGTAAGTGGCAACCCAAGCTAGCAGATAATGCCATCATGACGCCAGAGCCACTGGAAGTTAAAGACAAAGAAAATGCTTCAGAAAGAATCGGAAACCCAATCCTAAACTGGAAACAAGGGATAAAGCTCAACTTCTGTTAAAAAACATTGGGGAGGAGTGTGATCCGGACGATCGGCGAACCTCTCTACTCCTACTGAAGAAAAAAAATTAGTAAATAAAATATCAGAGTTATAGGCGGAAACTTTAGATGCATAAAGTTGAAGTAGACTTTCGAATGGTCTGAAAAAAACAAACAATCCTTTACAAGAAACAAGGGATAAGCCTCTACTCTTGTTCAAAAGTCTTGGGTGGGGGAGCCTAAACTTAACGATAGGCAAAACTATGTCTTCCCATTGAGTAAAAAATAACTGAGTCAAAAAAACATTTAATCAATTGTAAAGTTCAGAGTATTAGAAATATAGATTTGAATTCGACTTTGGAAGAAACCGAAAACACAACCATAAACACGAAACGGATATTATGCCTCGACTTGCGTTCAAAAGACTGGGAGGAGTGCGAAATGCATGATAGGGGAACCTAACTCTTTCTATTGAGAAAAAAAAATGATTGATCTTTGCTTGTTCGGCTAAATGTCGGAAGTGGGTCTAGTTAACGAAATTTTCTACAATTAAATATCCTTGAAATAGAAACTTGCACCTCTATCCAAACACGAAAATATTGGTTCTATTTCAATTTTTATTCTGCAGATTAATTAATTAATCATCATCATCATCATCATCATCATCATCATCATCATCATCATCATCATCAGTAGCAGTATTAGTAGTAATAGTCGTCGTCTTCTACATACTCATTCGTTTCTTAGTAGATACGATACTACTTGCCACTACCTTATAAATAATCAAGTATTCCGTTTTGATCGCATGGAAAGAAGAAAAAAATACATCAGTGAGGCTGTTTGTTTTCAATGATAGAAATATATAAAGAAAGCCAGAAAGAAAGAAAGAAAGGGAAATCTCTATCTATAAAAGGTAGGGTGTGTGTGTGTGTGCGTGTGTGTGTGTGTATGTGTGTGTATGTGTGTGGGGGGTGCAACGAATGCACGGCCGCAATTTTCGACGGATGTGCACCAAAATTTACATGCACATGCTCCAAGTTAGCGGAGAAGGCCAAGACCGACATTGCATTTCCCAACTCCCATCGATAGTGAAAATAATCGAAATTATCATGATTCTACGGCAGTTTTCATGTAGTTTGTGGCCATTTTGTACTGGCCAGAGTGAGAGCCTATAGCTGGCTACCACGAATAGGCAGGAAAATTCTATTGGCCTGCGTGAGAGCCAACAGCTGACTGAAGCGAATGTTAACTAGCATGCTAGCATGCCAAAAAAAAAAAAAATAATAAAATCTATAGCTGCATTCGTCACAAGTGGAAAAAATTTAAATCTGCTTGGCACTTTACTCCAATTGGCTCATTCGCTTGCTTAAACTCAACGTTGATTCTGATTCCGCAGAACTGGGTTGGGTGTGAAAAATTATTTGTTGTTAATATTCTTTTTCATTCGTTTTTTTTCAGTTACGAGTTCTTTTTTAAAGCTGATCGTTTTGTGTTCATTTTGTTTAGTTCTTTTTTCGTAACAGATTTAATGTTTAGTATAGAGCTTAGAAAAAGTTCGCACTGTGCGATAGGCAAGAAGTAAGGCATGTAGCAACATTAGCACGTCAAAGGGCACTCCTTTAAAAGCTAGGAAGAGCAAAAATATTTAAAGTCAAGTGATAGCGATTACTGTCATACGATTTTTGAATCAAGCACGGGCAACGCCAGGCCATGCTGCTAGTATAAAATAAATATGAGCAATAGCTTTCGCATGCTTTTCACGTTTTCTTCAATGAAATGGAAAATCTTTTTAATTTAGATCTTTTTATTTTGTACCCTCTTACTTCTTTGAATAATGACCTTCATTTATATTGATTATTGTTATTGTAATATTTTATTAAAGTTAAACGAGTATTTTGATTCATTAGAAAATTCAAATAGCACAACCGTGAAATGCGCATGTGTAGACATTTCTTATTATACGAAATGTTACCCAATACAAGTTTCAAGGGACAGTCGCGGTAGAACGTTAATGCATGAGGTGCGTGATGCGAATTTTATAAGGAAAACATAGCGATAGACATTTGAGTTGAGGTTAAGATTGTTTTTACGGTAGGATCCACATAGGAATATCAGTTTCGGATAAAAGCTATGTTGAACTTGCTTCTTACCAATGGAATTCGGTAGAAAAGTAGGTGATTCGATTTCATGGCTGTAACATGGAGAGTTTTCACTGTAAAAGTCTGGTTGTAAAAAGTGGGGCCCATTGGCCGTGGAAATTGTGATAGTTTAACGATTGGCATGTATCGTTTCATCTGCAGGAAAGAGGATGTAATGCCGGAAAATAAGTTAAACCGTGTAAATGATTTGAGATGCTATCTAGGCAAGAAATTTGAAGATTCGCAGCCCAAACATGGCAACAATATTCCACTTTCGGTGGGATCTAATTCTTTTCAAAATTAAACTTCTTCTTCTTCTTCTTCTTCTTCTTCTTCTTATTATTATTATTATTATTATTATTATTATTATAGATAACGCTCTTTGTAATGTGTGTGGTGTACTTATGTGTACAGTTATTTGTGTTTATTAAGGTGTGGGCTACCAGGAAACACTTTTAATGAGTCTATCGGAATGTTTTTCAATCAATCTAAAGGATCCATCTAGAACAGGAATTATTGATGTCTTCATGTCCTACAATTTTGAGGTTTTCACTTTAAGATTCTTGTATTTTGATAGTTTTTCAACATCTTCAAAGATAGATTACACTCTGCAGGAACTTCCATGTTAATAAGAAAGTACATTCTGTTCTTAGGGTCTTTGATGGCGATAGCTGCACGATTAGCTCTGATTGCCCTCTGTGTCTATTTTAAAGTCCTATAAAATTGTTACAGGTCCGATCTCTGTAACCGGGTTCGGGTATTATTATAATTATTATTAATGTTGTTGTTTTTGAAGGTGGTGGTGGTGTTATTATTATTGTTGTTATTATTCTTGATGTTGGGGGTTGACTTCTTCTTCTTCTGCTTTTAGTAAATTTGGCATTACATGCCTTTACCCAGAAAAATTCATTGATTCGATTTCTACGGCTTAGCAACGTCTGTAGGTTATTTAAAGCAATACAATATTATTACATTGTCAGAATGTTATGTTTATTTATAGTTGGGGGGAGAAGTGGATTCATATCTTGGCCAACTTTATTTGCGCGCACCTGACTATAACGATCACAAGGGGAATTGGAACTCTGCTTTCCAATTCCGAGTGATTATTCATTACACCACCCGCACATCTAAGCTAATAGCACCTGGTGTTCTGAATTGAAAATTCATCGAGGTACTGACCAGTAGCCTAACTACGATGATCGTACTGGAATCGGTGTTTCAATGTTATATGGCTATAGGTTGTCCCAAAATGGCTTACCTGTTTGCTTTATTTGGTTTATTTTGTTTTACAGCATATCAACATCGTGAGTTATTTAACGCCGGCAAAATTTTAGGATAAGTTTGTATGAATAGAATACGTGTATTTTTTTTTGTTTTTTTAAATGTATACCTGATAATATTTCTTTTCTTAAAAATTAATTGCTGGTAATATTTTTTATGTATTCTTTCTGATTCTAAGTATCTTCTGGCATGCATCACGTCCCTTCAGAACATGATCGGTCATGGCTCTCCAAAACTTCCTATCAATTGTGGCCCTTAGAAATTCTTTATTGTGTCTCACAAAAATGTTGACAGTTTCTTTCTGATTGTAAATACTAAGTACTGATACTTACTTTCCCTATTTTGGTGGAATTCCATCTGCTAGTTACTTACGATGGGAAAGCAGATGGGTTTAAATGCTATAAATCCCGACAATATTCACAATTATTATTATTCTGTCTTCATAATTCTTCTGGAACGCCTATCAATAAGTTCTTATCTACAGTTAAATGGATATTTCACCTGGCCGAATTCGAATCTCACTATCGTCAATTTGTGAGGAAGGTAACTTTTGATATTATTCCTCTTTGTGGGAGCTATATACTAAGCATGGGCGAATTATAAGGTTATAAAAATAACACGTCAAGAGAAGACAAGAAGATAATTATGCCAGGTAATTCATTATACATTCTATGTATGTATGTATGTATGTATGTATGTATCTATCTATCTATCTATCTATCTATCTATCTATCTATCTATCTATCTATCTATCTATCTCAGTTTATTCTTTATCTATCTCAGTCTGTTCATTATCTATCTATCTATCTCATTTTTTTTATTATCTATCTATCTATCTATCTATCTATCTATCTATCTATCTATCTATCTAATACTAAATGTCTGTTATTGCGTGCTTGGATCCTTGTGTGGTGCGTCCGGCCGGCGCATAATGATTTACGAAATATTTATGTATTAAGTATTTTTTATTTTAACTTTCTTTAAACAAATTTTTTTTTTAATTAAAACATTTTTAATTTAAAGACAAACAAAAAGAGATCTCGCTTTGATGTTTTGTTTTTATTCCAGCTTTCTTTTAACAAATAATATTTTAAATATTTAAAAAAAATATTTTTGACATATTTAAAATATATTTTCAAGTGAATAAGATTTTAAAATATTAGGTTTGTGCAAAAATAATATCGTTTTTTGACGTTAAAGATACGTCAAAAAACGATATTATTTTTCCACCAACCTAATAATTACTTCCTTTCCCTATTTTCGTGGAATTCCCTCTGATACTTATTTACAACGGGAAACTAGATGAGTATAACTAGTAGACATCCGATAATATTTATTAGTAGTAATATTCTGTTTTTGTAGCGAAGGAAAATGGGTCTTGTACGCCTATAAATCATTTCTAATCTACGGATAAAAGGAAGTTTCTCCCGGCCGTTAATGAGAGCCGGCTTTGAATTTCACCATGTTCAATTTCTCAGGTAAGTTACTTTTGATATTATTGTCCATTGTTGGAGAATTCTAAGCATGGACGAATTATAAACTTATAAAACCTCGTATTCAAGACGGAACAAGAATATAATTATATCAGGTATTTCATTATACATTATAATCATACTAAAGGTTTGGTTTAGTTTATTTTATATTACGGCATATTAACATCAGCTTTTTTTTTAATGCCAAGATTTTTAGGATAGGTTCGTATTAATAGAATTTTGTTTTTCAAAAATGTATTGCTGACAATATTTATTTATGTATTGCTGGCAAATATTTTTTCAAAAGTGCATTACTGGTAATATTTTTTTTCAAAAATGTATTGCTGGTAATAATTATTTTTCTTCTTAAATGCATTGATTGTAATACTTTTTCTTCAAAGATATATTGCTGGCATATTTACTATAAAAATTATATTTTTCTACATTCATAGGGCTTTAACCCTTGTTTGGGGACTCACTATTTACCTAGAGCTGAGACTCAAACAGGTGCTACCACCCAAAGTGTATCGAAGAACAACAGCAATAGAGAGGTGATTCCACGTTCCTTAAAGCGTTCCAATGACATGCCTTGCTGCCGGATGTAGTTTATCGCCATACCCAGGGCACTAGCTTACTTGCATTCTGCCCACAAATTCTTGGTAGAGCAGCAACGGTGAGAGTAAATCCTTTTGTGTACTTGAGGCTTAGCTCAATCTGAGATAAGTTGAAACTCTACACATGTGTTGCTAGATATAAAGGAATAAAATCTTGTCTTATTTCACGCCCTACCATTACCCCAGATATATAAAACCATAGGATTATAAAGAAAACATTTCGATAGAAGTGTTGCAGAATATCGCTTGTTGTACGGAAGAAGAAACGAGATAGAAAGAAGAAACCAACGTCGACTGAATTCTCGAAATAAGACATATATATATATATATATATATATATATATATATATATATATATATTTCAATTAAATGAAATAATTTTCAATTAAGTCAAATTTAAATTCATTTTTAAAGAATAATAAATTTGCATCATTTAAAGCTTTTAAATTTCGATTTAATGCTTTTAATCTATTTATATAAGGTTTGAAAAACTCTTATTTAAATAACGCACTAATAGACTGTTTGAGATAATGTATGTATGTATGTATGTATGTATGTATGTATATGTTTGTATGTATTTATAGATGTAAAAGACTGTAATAGTTGCCGACTTGTTTCGTCCAATGTGGACTTTTTCAAGACAAACCGAAATGAATTTATTAAACAAAGTAACTAATAATAACAAAACAAAATGTCCTTAGCAACTGGAAGATTTTAGAGAAAGTTATTTTCATACTGTTAACTGAAAATTACGTCAATTGCTGTCACGTGTGGAGATTTCTGTGTTGACGGATTCAACCATTTTCTTTTGATTTCTTAATACTGTTGCGTACGTTTGTTTGGGAGAGAAGTAATTCTGTTAAGAAAGGTGAAATAGGGGAAAAGCTTGGGCGTAGATTAATATTTGGCTAATATTCAATATATATATATATATATATATATATATATATATATATATATATATATATATATATATATATATATATATATATATATATATATATATATATGTGGTACAATTGGAATTAAGATAACTTTAGTTAATGACCATTTTCCCCTAAAAATTTTAATTTTAAAATCCGCAGGATTAAAATTGAAATCAAAATTAAGATTCGTATGTGAAAATCATTAAATGAGTTACAATCATTAATCCCAATTGTAAAGAAAGTGTTTAATGAAAATAAATATTGAGCGTTCATGTATGAGTCAGTTTTAACATATTTCAAATTTTATTATGTTAATGGGACTCACTTGGATTATACCAACAGATTACTACGTATATATATATATATATATATATATATATATATATATATATATATATATATATATATATATAAGCGGCGACAGTCTGTTACATGCTTACACGCCGTCATCAGCAAAGCCTAACGATTGCCTTTAACCATTAAACTGACCTCTACACATACCCTTATATTTAAATATGCTCCAACCCTGATACTGAGTACTTTAACCCATCAATATAGCATACATTAAAACTATACTTTTAACACACACACGCGTAAACACACACACACACACACATATATATTCACGTGACGTATCTATTATAGGCATTCATTATTCCAAATACTTGCGTACTTCCATCTATATGCTTCTTTGTTCCAGCATTTGTAAGATCTTTTGATAAAAAATCTATTAGAGAGAAAATTGTTTCTTGAGTGTATGGATGCCATTTACTGCGAACATTTTGTGTCATATATTAATTGAATACCTACAGGAATAATTATTGAAAATCTTTAGTTTGATTCAGTTTTCAGCACTTCGCCCTGCAGTAGATTGCAATATGATGCAATGGGATGATATTCCTCAATGTAATTTCACGAAGGCTGGATGTTATCGATTTCACCTCTTCACGAATGTGTTTGGCAGCGCCACCTCATAATGGTAAATGCAATATAATGGTTTGGAAACAATATCCGTAGAAAAAAAAAATCAGGTGTGTGCAAATGTTTAAATAATGTTGTTTTCTTGGAAATGCGAAGAAGAATACTCAATGTAGGAGAATAAAAATGGTCACTGTATTACAGAATTCGGAATATGACCTGGCATGACCAAGAGCAAAGAATTGTCTGAATTTCTGGGATGAGGAATTAAAAGATTTAATTGCTTCTTCTTCTTCTTCTTCCTCTTCTTCTTCTTCTTCTTCTGCTGCTGCTGCTGCTGCTGCTGTTGCTCCTGCTAATGCTGGTGTTGCTTCTTTTTTCTTTTTTTCTGCTGTTGCTTCTTCCTCTTCTTCTGCTGCTGCTGATGCTTCTTCTTCTTTTTCTGTTGCTTCTCCTTCTCGTCCTTTTTCTTGAAGTGAAGAATTGTCTGAATTATTGGGATGAGGAGTGAAAATTATTTATTTGATTTCTTCTATTTCTTCTTCTTCTTCTTCTGCTGCTGCTGCTGCTTCTGTAGATTATGGGTATGATGATTATGATGATATTGCTTTTGCTGCTTTTTTGTTTTTTCTGCTGCTGCTTCTAATTCTGCACCTTCTTCTTCTTCTTCTGTTGCTTCTCCTCCTCCTCCTTTTTCCTAAAGCGAAGAATTATCTGAATTTCTGGGATGTAGAGTTTAAATTATTTACTTTAATTACTTCTTCTTCTTCTGCTGCTGCTGCTTCCCTTTTTCGTTTTCAGCTGTTGCTTCTTGTAATTCTTCTGCTGCTGCTTTTCCTATTTCTGCTGCTGCTTCTTCTTTTGCTGCTCCTTTTCTTCTACTTCTGCTGCTTTCGCTTTTTCTGCTGCTTCTTCTTTTATCAACCTTCTATGGACAATACCCTTTATTGGATATATCAAAAATAGCTTGAAACCGTAGTCGATTGTGTCTCTTGAAAAAAAACATCTATGATGTATTTTTTAGTTAATACATACAGTATTAAAGATTATCAGCAAAGTAGGAATAAAATAAAATAAAATATACAAAAATAAAATATATACAGATCCACATATATAGACCTATGTACATATGTATATATCAACATATATACACATATGCATCTGTTATGGTCCGGTTCCTTGTACCACGGTGATAGTCCAAGGTAGAACCAATAAAGAAGAACTCGAATACGGATATGGAATAACACAGATACATTACAAACAGGAATATATATAGAGAAGTAGACAGTGTTAGTACGAACAATCAGGTTTAGTAGTAATTGTCTGAACGCGACTCTGCTTCGGACTGCTTTTGACTCGACTGACAGACTTCTGACGGCATCTCACTTCAGACTTCAGACTGAACGGTATTTATTCACCCCCCACCACCACGAGGGCATCATGTGCCACAAGCCCTGTTTAACGTTGGATCTCGGAGCCCGTGTGCTCGGCCAAAAATATGCCCTTTGAACCCGTATAAACGGGTTCAGGGTCGGTTTACCCCACCGAAAGAGACTCCGCCCTTTGACGTAGCCTCATTCGGGTTCCTCCCCGCCCGAAGGCAGAGAGTTCAACCGATCAGCCAATCAGCCGGTCGCCCGACTTCGGACTGAACTGCCTGCTTCCTCTTGAGGCGCAGTATTTATTACGTATAGAATAGTCCATTATGTTATTATGGGTAAAGTCTCATAACAGCATCTATATATACACGCACATAAAACACGCACAACACACTTATATGATTAATAATATTATCCCGCAGCCATATATATATATACATATACATACATATAAACATATACAGAGGCACCTATATATATATATATATATATATATACATATATATACACACATACACATATGTATATATACACATGTACATACACACATACATATATGTGCATGTCAATATACACCCATACACACACATGCACACACACACACACGCACACACATATGTGTGTGTGTGTGTGAGTGTTAAAACATTGTTTAACTTAAGTCCTTAATCCGATATATAGAAATTAGTTATTAATTGGTGTCTTGATGATTTAAAATCCCGTAGTTTCCATGAGCAAGTCTCCCAAAAAATAGTATAGGCATAGTGTGTTATTGGCAATCGGTTTTTATGTCTGCATTTGAAGATGATCTTATTACATCGATTCAGTAATGCGTCAGGTTTATTTTATTTGATTATTAATATTTTTGTTCTTTAATGCGGAGGTCACATCTTTCTCTAAAGGTTTTGGGACTTCTAGCCTTGGAAATAATTATCTATTTCAGCTGAGGAGTGATGCTGTTTTCCTTAATATCTCAATAACATTAAATAGTATTGTTTTATTCTTGAGGCATTCATTATATATATATATATATATATATATATATATATATATATATATATATATATATATATAGTGTGTGTATGTGTGTGTGTTACGTTATTATTATAAAACATTTCAAGCTTTCGACTGATTTCAGTTATTATCCTGAATGAACTTACATTTTACGGAAATCCAATGAAACCTTTGGGACTGGAATTTAAATATAATGTGTTAATTTTAAATTCATTGGTACAGAGACCTTATGTTGTTACGTGATGTTTCGTGAATATGAAAACGTGTCAGGTTTTCAATACATTTTAGATAGCTTTATTTTTGTTTGTTTGAACCTAATTTGAATAGTTTCTAAAATCTGTAATCATTTTTGCTCAGATATATAACAAATAATTCAAGGAGAAAGTGTGTAATTGTATATCCTATGGTATGTTATTATTAGGTTGGTGCAAAAATAATGTCGTTTTCTCACATATGTTACTATGTGAGAAAACGACATTATTTTGCACCAAGCTAATATTTTCAGATATACATTTCTCAAGTTTAATAAAAGACACAAAGAAAAATGAATTGTCCTGATATATATATATATATATATATATATATATATATATATATATATATATATATATATATATATATATATTTCAAACATTATTTTTGTATTTTTTATTATAATCCTTTCATATTCACGAATATCTTTTACCGTATTACAATTAAATAAGGCAAGGAATGTACTGTAACAGTGATATATTTTGTCTTATTTAATTTTAATATACGGAAAATATTCATGAGTATGAAAGGATTATGATAAAAATATGCAAACATAATGTTTGTAATTTATTCAATCAAATATGCCTAAATGAGAATTTGATGCCTAAATACACACACAGACACACACATATATATATACGCACACACACTCATATATATATATATATATATATATATATGTGTGTGTGTGTGTTTGTGTGTGTGTGTGTGTGTATTATAAATTAACTCATTTAAAATATGTTTTTTTTTCGCTACACAGTAATAACCATATGTTAAATCAGTTGATTTATAATATTTATGCTCTGTAAATTTACATTGAGCACTGTTTTGTAAAAAAAAATATATCAGTAAGAACACCGGATTATATATCTTACTGTTATTTCTTTATATATATATATATATATATATATATATATATATATATATATATATATATATATGATAGACTCTCTCGTCGACTTTAACGTATCATTATCCGACAAACTCATTCAGTTTTTTATGTTTGCCGCAAGTAATACTATAGTCTCTCTCGTGACCTGCATACAAGTTCACATATTGTGCAACAGCGAGGATTTTGGGACATAGCAACTGGAATATTTGCCGATGTTTTTCACCGTTGTCTTTCGTGTCTTAGCCGGTCAATTCGATTGATTTCAAAATGTCTGTAACCACTCCAGCACAAATATCCCTAGGTATTTGCATCTAGGGCAACTCGAAATTTCAACTATAAAAATGCGTATGTTGAAAATGAATGCGCATGTGCCTAATATTACGTGAGGCCGTTTTCCATTTCTGGAAAGCTATCGATGTATCCTCATATACCTTGTGCTCCATGAATATTTATGTATATATTTCATGTCTTCAAGCAACATCACATTATACAGGTTGTCCCTACAATCTGAACCCAAAGGCAATAATGCATATTTTCAAGAAATGAAATTTTCAACATTTTATTGAATTAACAAATAACATCTTGAATTTGTGATATTAAGGTTTTCAAGATTAACGTGAAGACGATGTATTAACGCCCCGTTGCCGTTAATTTTAGCACTTTCACTCTTCATGCGTTCAATCAAGTGCTGCATCTGTGATTTGTATTGAGTGCACATTTTCCTTTAATATACCCCAGAAAGTCAATTCTTTCTTCTTCCACAAAGCCATGTGTAATCTTTGGAGGTAAAAAAAAATATAATTAATGAGATTTCCGTTCGTCCAGACTTACGGGCATCCTGTCTATTTTTGTTCATTCCGTGAGATTATCTGACTTTTTTTTTCATCTAACTCTAGCAACGATTTTTTTAATTTCATCTCAAGCAAGGCAAAAAAGCCACTAAGCTGCCAGTAGTCACCATGTGTGAAAGAATATGAAAAAAAAAATGAAAGAAACATTATTAAGAGGAGAGAACAATATAAAAACAGACAGATGGTAACGATTGGCATTGCATTTAAATTTTTGAAGATCAATTTTGTCTGGAAACCAAGAAGCTGGAAGATAATTGACAAGTAAGAAACGTTAAGCATAGAACTTACGGTTACATCTAGCCATTTCTACTGTAAAATCATGAAATTTTAGCGTCAATCTATTGCCGCGCTTTAATTCATAATGTTTACATACGACACAGTAAAGTTAATCTGAACATTTAGCAAGAAAATATTTATAGAAAATCACTGGAAGGCTACTTGAAAAAGTCATTTGAATAGAATTAAATGTGTATTTATTCAAAACAAATTCTTACTGCAAGATATTTACCGACGAAGTTAAATATGTGTATAAAATATTTGTTATATATAGTCATTGAAAGGGTGCCATCTTTCCCTCAAGGATGCTCGCATACTGAGTAGAGGAAAATATTTATTGAATGCAGTTCCCTCATTGAATTTTAAAACTAAATATTTTTCGAATATCATTGGATGTTTTTTTTATATTTTTATATGAAATAATATTGTATGAATCAATAAACTCATTCATTTCCTTTATTTTCTATAGAAATCATCCTACGGTTCTTCAACCAGCGTTCAATTTTACACTAATCCTCTTGGGAATGATAGGAATACATTATTTCATCCTCAAGCTATTGGTTAAATAGCCGGGCAGAGTGTGTGTTCTAGATTTTTGTGTCACCCTTTATAGGAGAATGTCATGTCTGAATTGAAAACTTTGGAGAAAGCAACAGGAACCACAACATCTTACCCAAGAAGTCACGACATTTGAAAGATAATAAAGAAAACGAATTTATTAAGCGACATGTTCGTGTACGAATAGAAATACAAGACATGTTTTTTTTTTATATTTATAAATCTACCATTCTTCCATGCATTGTATATTGCTGTCACATCTGGTCTGTTGCGTTTGCTACGTATTTAGAGATACTAGATAAATTACAAAGTAGAATCCCCCAATGTTAATGGTCCTGACCTGACATCTCGGCTACAATCCCTTTCCAACCGCCTTTATGTAGTTTTCCTCTGCCTTTTCCCATACATATGTTAATGATAATTCTTCTGTTGAACGTTCCTCTTTCGTAATTAGACTTCATGAATTTAAGCACACTACTAGATTAGTAGCAAGGTCTCATCATTTTACATATGCAATGGTTAGATGCTACAGTTTCTTTACTCACCCTTCTCGCTTGCGGAACCCTTTTTCCGGCTTCTTGTTTTACAGTTAAGTTTGATCTTCAAATATTTAAATGCAATGTTAATCGTTATATTCTGTGTTCTTTATTCCTGAACCTTTATCGTTCTCCGTCCCTAATAATTTACCTTGTTCCTTAGTTGCTTTATTGTTTTGATTGAGGTGAAATCATTAAAACATTATAAATTTTAACACATCAATCTAAGGCGGAAATTTATTTCGCAAGAATATTTTAAAATGATACCGCATATTTTATATAATAAAATTTGATTTTTTTATGTTAGGTCACTATACAAATGCTACTGTTTCAAATAAGCCATTGCTCTCTGCTTTGTGGGCGCTCCATCGAAAAATAAACTGGCTGTCTCGTCTTTTCTGGAGAGGAGTAAGTTTAGACACTCAGCTGGATTAAGAAAAAACCTTTGAAATATGGAATTAGTTTTCTATTTCATTTTATTAAATACATTTTCTAATCATCATTCTTTCTGGCTGACAATATGGAATTCACTTCTCTAAGACAGCTCTGAATATGTTAACGACTATTGCTGAAAGTTCAATATTTATGCAAGAATCGTGAACCCCGGGGTGTTGTTTTAGGTATCTCGAAGCCGTTTAGAGGGTTTAGCGTGCTGGTCCTCTTCAGAAGATAAAGGATTATAAAGATTCAAGACGATTTTTTTTTATTTGATTAAATCTTTCATATATCAGGATGTCATGAACATTTTCTTGAATCAAAACATATCTAGATATGTTTACATTAACGTGGATGTCACCAGGGTTTTTTCTTTTCACCTGCTTTGTTCCTGTTTACAGCAACGATCTTTCCGATGCCATCGGTTCTCTAATCTGTATCCATACTGATGAAATATTAAGGTTACTTTCTTAGTCGTATGTCTAAGGTTCGATTAAATCAAATTGGCAGGTTATTAAAATAACTATCAATAAATTATTAACAAGGGCAAGAAATGACTATATAATTTTAATGCCTCAAAAATGATTTTTTTTTTCTTTTTTAATCACCTAGTAGTGAAGCTTATTTTCTTCAGTCAGCGTGGCGGATGCTAATCTCTGGAAGAATCAATCATTAAGACTTCTCGGTTTAACCTTTTATACTAATATGAAGTGGGACGATTATATCGACGTCAGTTGCTGGGAAATTTGGTTCACTGTGTCATTCTAGACAATTTTTCTGGTCAGAATCTATCTTTCATATTTATAAAGAAGGCACGGTGGAATAATAGATAGGGGCTCGTTTTGAGGAATCGGAGAGCCGAGTTCAAATTGCAGTTGACACTATTACATTCACTTAGGTGCGAATAACTTTGGGAAAGGTATGAATCCTCATATTCTCCCCTCTCCAGATATGGGTAAATAGCAGGACAGACTCGGTTCTCTAGCCTTGGATGGTAATTGGTCTACCGCTGAAAGAAATGACAACCTACTGCGGGAAAAAAAATCTGCCTCGTCAATCATGTATCAAAAGATACATGGTCGCTTAAGCGTATATCACGGATGGCACTTAACTGACTGACATTTTTAAATCTACGATTTGTCCGTACATTGCATAACGCTGATGGTCTCGTGTTCCTAATATGTATCTACAGATTCTTGACAAATTCTGTCATTGGTTCTGACGTAGCATCTCGATTTCACTCACTTTCTCACGGCTGTAATGTAGCTTCTTTTCTCCTAATAGTTAATATAAATATTTCCACTTTCGTACCGAGACTTCAGTACTATATTGGAAGATAGGTATCCTGTTTTACTGTTGAAATTTCTAGATTCAAAGGATTTATGCTAACATCTCTTCCCTCAAACTTCTCGCTTCTTGAACTGTCTCCCGTCTCCTGGATTTTGTGTGAATTATGATCCAAAAATATTTAAATACATCGCCAATCTTCATTTTCTATCATTTCGAAGCCTTTCTAATATTTTTTTCTCTTCTCATTTTTTTTTTTTAATCATTTCACCCCAAGTAATATCATAAAGCCACTTAGACGCAAGGGGGTTACTGAGTGTGAGAGAACAAAGGTAAGAGGAAACATTATTAAGGAGAGAGAACAATTAAAATAACAAGAACTTTGAAGACAAAAGAATAACAATTAACGTTTTATTTAAGTCTTTTATGATGAAGAAGTCAGACGAGCATTCCACAAGCCAGATGTACCAGAGAAGAAAACTTTACGCATATAATTTACGGTTACATCTAACCATTTCAACTGTAAAATGATGAAACCTAACTGTCAATCTAGTATTGCGCTTCAATACATAAAGTATAGATACCAAACAGAAAATCTCACCTGATCAATTGCCGTGGAAATATTTCCAGAAAAGAAACAAGAAAGATACGTTACAACGTTGGAAATGGAACTGATGCCGAGATATCATGACAAAACCAGTAATATTGCAGATTTTTTTTAGGTTTTTTTCAAGAATCTCTAAAAAGATAGAAAACGCATCGTTACAATATGTTTATTCCACTATCAGTAAAAATCTTTCGTCTTAGTGGCTTTATCACCTTGCTCATGGTGAAATGTTTTTAAAAACGAGTTCATTTAGTAAAATGGGGTAGAGGCTGCTTCATAGCTATATAAGCAGCAAAAACAAACCTTAAGTTTGGAGAACATTGGCTGTAGTTTGATCTGAAGAGGTATAGGTTTCACCTGATCATCATACCTGTTACATATGGATGAGTATATCTCTATTTTTCAGCCGGCATATGTGGTGACGAACAAGTAAGATCCCTAGTTGCACAGAGACTCTATGACCTCAACTGGTCATGGGACAGATGATGATGCTGATGAAGATGAGAATTTTTGTCATATGCTAATTTCAAATTTCTTCAAATATAGTCGTTCTTCGTACGATCACGCAATGTCATGGGAGAGCCGATGATATACAAGCAGAGAAAGCCTACATCGACCTTCTTTATAGTAAATTGAATCATTTAAATTGTTTCTATTCTGTTTTCGAACCTACCTACTCTACAGATTCTATATGTTAACAGAAAAACCTTACAACTTTAAAAGTTTATTTCTTTTTATGTTTATTTTACTAAGGCCTCGAAAATTGTTTGCAAATTTCATAGTTAACTAAATTAGTCCCTCTGTTTTTTGTTTTTTTTTGTTTTTTTTTTCAATTTAAATTTTACCTTTTAATTATTCGGTAAAATTTCATAATTGAATTTTTCATACATTCATTTGTTACAAATTTATCCTGAAAGCTTTCTCTGAAATTAGTTAACTTGTTTTATTTATTATTTTTGTTGTTGTTTTTGTTTTTGTTTTGTTTTGTTTTTTCCTGGAGGTTCAATGGAAAAAAAATTGTTTGTCTTTGGTCATTGCTCGAAAAATAATGCACGCTGGTAGTTTTAAAACAAAATTTTAAATAATTACAATGCATAATGAATATAACCAAGTAAAATGAGTTGTTATTTCTCCCTGTAACCCATAAGCACTTCCGGCGGAAGTCCATTATCATCTATTGTTATCAACGGCAGGAAAATTTAACGACCGCCGGCTTAGATGCATCAACGTTATACACACCAATCTGCATTTGTTTAATATTAAGAGAATCTTTGCGAAGATGATGAGCAGAGGCTAGGGTGGAACGAGGGGTGTAAAAGTTTATAGGAGGTAAAAGAAAGATGGCGCTGATTCCGAATGTAAGATTTGCGTTATTATCAGTTTCATAACGCCAATAATTAGCAGATAATGAAATCGGTCGTAACGATAATTAGGGTCAAGAGAGATAGTAGGAAATAAGAAAAAACGATAAGGAAAAATAGGAAAAATTGAGAGGAAGAGATTTAAAATAGTTTGGGAAACTGTAAGAAAGATTGAGAGAAGAGAAATGCAGCGAAAGAGAAGATGCTGTAATTGGGAAAATTCGTAGAAAGAAATTGAAGAAGAAAGAAGAAACAAGAGGTTAGAATATGTAGACAATATAAGACAGATAGAAAAAAGTCAGAAAACATGAAAGAAGAAGAGAATGAAGTATATGTAAGAAATTTTCCGATTAAAAGAAAAAGTGATAAATGAAATATGAATCGTGGAAATTTAATTAGAGAAGAAAAAGGAGGAGAAAGAAAAAGAAGAGTAAAAAGAGGAAGAAGAAGTATAAGAAGACGGAGAGGAGGGAGAAGCAAAGGTAGTAGTAGTAGTAGTAGTAGTAGTAGTAGTAGTAGTAGTAATAGTAGTAGTAGTAGTAGTAGTAGAAGAAGAAGAAGAAGAATATGTAAGAAATGTTTCAATTAAAAGAAACAAGGGGACAAATGGAATATGAAGAGGTGAAATTTAATGAGAGAATAAAGGAGGAGGAAGAAAAAAGAGAAGGAAGAAAAAGAAGAAGTAGATGAAGAAGACTTATAAGAAGAGGAAGAGGAGGAAGAAGCAAAGGTAGAAGAAGAAGAGAAATAAAAGTTGAAAAAGAAGAAGAAGAAGAAGAAGAAGAAGAAGAAGAAGAAGAAGAAGAAGAAGAAGAAGAAGAAGAAGAAGAAGAAGAAGAAGAAGAAGAAGAAGAAGAAGAAGCTGAGGAAGATGAAGAATAAGAATTTAAGTCATGGAAGGACAACAAGAGATGCCGGAAGAAAAGGAAGCGAAACAGAAAGGTGAATAAATTATGTTGGAGATTAGAAAACTTGGCAAGAAATGACGAAGAAAATGGAGAAAAACTAACAAAAGAAAAATTCGTATTCATGAAGTCCTAATATTGAAAAGAAAAAAATGTCTATGGTTGTGAATAAGTAGATTTGAAAAAAAAAAAGAATAATTTGAAGAGAAGATAAAGTTCAAGAATTAGTCGAAAAGTCCCAAATGAAAGACGCTAAATGGTAGATAAAGCTGGAAAATGATGATCACTGGTAATGGCTCAAACGAATGGGTTAAGAAAAAGAAGGCGATGAAGAGAGACGAGGACAAGAAGGAAGAGAGAGCGGTTAAGAAAAGCTAAGATTGTGTTCAGTACTTACTGAAGGATAAAAAGGTAAACGAAAGAAAAGGAAGTAGATAATAATAATAATAATAATAATAATAATAATAATAATAATAATAATAATAATAATAATAATAATAATAACAACAACAACAACAGCAAAGCAGAGAGTTGGAGAAAATAAAAATAAAATAGAGAAAAGGAATAAAAATGAGAATGAATATAGAGGTGAAAGGCGGAAGGAAGAAGAATAAAGAAAAAAAAATACTAATTGTTGAGAAAGAGGAAATAAAAAGAAAAAGTTAATAATGAAAGAGAATAAACGTAAATATGAAGGGAAACAAGTAAAAGTAACAATAAAAGAAGAAAATATACAAGAAACAAAATAATAATAATAATAAAAATAATAATAATAATAATAATAATAATAATAATAATAATAATGATAATAATAATGATAATAATAATAATGATATGGTAAAAGATGGGATGATGGAGAGGAGGAGAAAAAAACTAAAAGAAATTAATGAAACAATAATAATTGTACCAAATGATGAAATGAAGAAAAACAATTAAAAAATGCAAGAAGAAGAAACATGGGGTAGAGGGGGATTAAAAAAAAAAAAAAAAAAGAAAGAAAGAGAATAAAGATGAGAATTAATATAGCAAACACAGAGGATGACAGAAAGATGAATTTTTTTTTTTTAAAGTAAAAATTGAAGAAGAAGAAAAAGAAAAAAGGAGGAGAAGAAGAAGAAGAAGAAGAAGAAGAAGAAGAAGAAGAAGGAGGAGGTGGTTGGGGTAGAGGGGGAAAAAGAGCAAAACAAAGAAAGAGAATCACGATGAGAATTAATATAGCAAACGCAAGAAAGAAAGAAAAGAAGAAAAATATAAAAAAGTGTCAATTGAAGAAGATTATCATCATCCTCGTCAACATGATCATCTCTCCTTCAATTGAACACGACAGATTCTCTTAGTATAATTATGAATACAACATTTCTTTCATATTTAAATTAAACATAATTCCTGTCACTCTGAATGCAATGAATTCAGTGAATATTAGTCATATTCATCGTACATCAGACAATGGAAATCTGTCTAATAAATGACTGTCAAGTTACGGAAGCCTTCTTCTTATTAAATGCCATTGATTCAAGTTTCAAGTAATACCCCACAATGGCCTTGAGTAGAAAGCAAAGTTTTTTTTTTCTCTTAAGCTCATGTGTGTGTGTGTTTTATTAACCTTTGAAATCGGGAAAACTTTCTGCTCCGCCCTGTATTTTCAAGGTAACATTGACCAGAAACTCTACCCACAGTGCCTGTCCACTGAATGCAAATTCGACCCAGATAAGACTTGAAGATAAGTCTTTTGCCTACACAAGTAATTTATTTATTTATTTTTCACATGCACTACCCAAGTAAATATTATTTTCCAAGCCAAGAAATCAACCTACAACTGCACACTAGTGCCTGTCTTCTGCTTCCAAGGGCGTCTCTGATAATCATGAAAATAATACTTATTAGTATTTCTTTTTTTATCATATCTTCTGAAGAAATTTATTTTCATATTACCTTGAGATTATCAGACAATTTACATTATGCCATAAACCCTCTTTGTTATGAAAGAATTACAAGCATGCTTATAATGTCCAACAATTTCTCAAAAAAAAGAAAGATTTTATATATTTGTATTTTACGCTCAAGAGCCACTCATAGCAGAGGATTAAAATGAAAAAATGAGGTTTATGATGTTAATAGGAAAGATAACGGCTGATACTTATCTCGAAGCGGTTAAGATTGAAGTTTTCAGGAAAGCACCAACGCAGGATTCTGTGACACAAAATGGCAGTTTTTCGGAAAATCAATCAGAATGGATGTTTCGCATTATCTTTGGAACACAAAAGAAATGAGAATAATACAACTCGGAAAAAATAGCATGTCATGTCTTTAAATGTCTGAATTGGTAACCTCCAGGTGTGTGGCTCATTGAAATATCTCGGGCTAAAGTTTTTCGCTTGCTTGAAGCGGAAAGATTATAATGAATCAATTACTAGATCTACTACTAGCATCGATGTTACAATTTTTTGTCAAAGTATTCGAGGTTCTAATCTACGCTGACGTGTTTAAGCATTTTATTTCTCATGGCCTCCTCTCGGACAAACAATATGCCTTTCGTTTCGCAAGTTCGACCGCTAAAGGTTAAAGGTTATCAATGAATTTGTATATGAAGCTTCACATTAGAACGACGAAGCTCGGACGTGGCTCTCAATATCTCGCAGTGTTTCGACGGAGTTTGGCATGTTGGCCTTCTTCGCCACCTCCAAGGCTACGGTGCCACGGAACGAATGTTAGATTTAATCAAAGCGTTCCGATCAAATGAATGTAGTTTTGAACGAACTGGCTTCCAAATTCTTTCACATGAACGCGAGCGGCTTCCAAAGGATCCATCCTGGGTCCTACAATAATTATGATCTTCATCAATGATCTCCCTAATATATGCAATCCCCCACCTAGGTTTTTATGCAGATGAAACTACAATTTAGCCCTGTCTCAATAGCATGACCATCAGACCTGGCAAACTAAACCTGGCAGCTGCTCTTGAAAAAGACCTATAATCCGTGGTTACCTGGGGCAAGAAATGGCTTGTAAATTTCAACGACTTAAAAACAAAACTGCTTTCATTTAACCAGTATAAAGAAGTTTTCTTTTTGACCTCATGTTTTCACTTCATTCTAGTAGAGCCACTATATTGAATCAATACTGCATCTACTGCAAGGAAAGTTGGCTCAGTGTGTGTCGCGCTAGAAACGTTTCTCGTTAAATTCCACCTAGGATATTTACAAATCTACCAGGTCTGTGTGCTGAAATCTGGTGTAAAATCCGTACTAGTCCTCCTTCTGTACACCTTCACATTCTTTTTCTCCAAAGAAAGATCTGTAATGAAATCGATCCTGACCAGGCACCTTGACTTCAGTCACCGACGTGACGTAGCTTCCCTCTGTCTTTTCTACAAATGTTTTCATGGCATTTGCTCTGACGGGCTTTTTTACCCTGGTAAACCGACTAAATGAACTTAAGATTACTACTAGATTGGCATCTAGGTCCCACCATTTACTGTTGAAGTAACTAAACGCAACAGCCACTTCTACTCCAAGAGTTTCTTTTCTCGCACTTCTCACCTGCTGTATACCCTTCTGTTTACTTGCTACCCTTATAACTACAATATTAATAAAATTTACTTTCCTTTTTCGTACCTCGTGTCTAATAGTAGCATTATTAAAAAGAAAAAAATAACCTCAAGCAAGGCGATAAAGCCACTAATACACTAGGAGTTACAGAGAGTGAAAGAATCTGAGAAAAATCAATTTTGAGGAAAAAAGACAATAATAGAAAAGTTTTTTTAATGAAATAGAAGATATCTGTTGATATGGCATTTACCTTGTTGACGATCAAATTTTTCTGTAAAGCAATTAGATGGGAAAATGTCCCACTAGCAAAACATGCAAGATAATATTATTTTAAGCTCCACCAATGGTCCATAAAAAATGAACTATTCCGTTCTGATCACGTGAAAAGACTGAAAAAACATATCAGAATGGCTTCTTCGTTACATAAACGAAAAAAGGAAAAAGAAAAAACAAAGAGAAGAGAAGAGGCGATACTCCTATGTTGTATTTAACGTATGTACCAGTGAGCTGGCTCCAAGTTTCAAACAGAAATGTAAATAGATAGCAAATCAAAAGATCATGCTTGGTTCAATTGGTTGAATGTGTACCTTACATTCCAAGTACCTTCCTATTATAATTGTACTTGTGCCACCATTCCTTACATCGCACGACCAATATGCCTTAACAATACCTAATATGTAATGGAATAATCCTTTTTTGATCGCAAGGGAAGAGTTGAACAGGCGCTCCTTGGATTCAGTGAAAAATAAATGAAAATAAATATAGACGTGCTTAACAGATATTTCACTGAAATGGAGAAAGTTGTCAGTTTCAAATCGTTATTATTGTAGTCCCTTACTTCTTGAAATAACAACCAGCATTCATATTATGATTTCAATATTTTGTCAATATTGTTAAGTTCAAATAGTTAATATAGGTGAATTTCTACGGATGATTTATTGTCGGAGTTGAGAAAGTGACTGAAGTCGAGATGCCAAGTCAGGATCTATTACATTAAAGTTCATTCTTCGAATTTCGAAACTCGAGATATATAGCAGGAGCACCAGACCTGATTTAGCAGCAATATTCAATGTACGGGTGAATGGTAGATTTACAAATGAGCTAGATGCATTGTGACGTGTGCCAGATACATTGTGACGTATGCCAAATGCATTCTGAAGAATTTTATAGCACGAATCAGTGAATCAAATTTACTAGTAGTAGCCCAAGCAATTAATTCATTATAATCCCTCCATTTTGTGCCAGTGGTAAATATGACCCTCAAGAGGTGCAAAGCGTTGTTCTCATGGAGGTTAGCATAAGTCATATGGATTACAGGAATAAATGGTTCTCTATAGTGATTAAATGAAAGCAGTTTTGTTTTGAAGGCGTTAAAGGCCATTACTGGCATCAGTTAAATTAAGCAAAAAGCTAAACTCATCTCAATTAACTCATCTTTGATCATTAAATTATATTTTTGAACGTGTGTCGACCCGATCAGTTTTCAGTAACCTTTCACATTTACAACGTCCATATTGTTAAAAGATTCATCTTCGATTCATCTTCTAGACGAAGATCACATTTATTGAAGACAAATATGTCTACATGTGGCTGTTTACATCTCCAGCGGTACACATAGTCAAATTTATGAATATATATATATATATATATATATATATATATATATATATAATTTTATATTCGTTTCTTTTTCTCTTTGGCATATTTGCCATAAAGTCTCAGCGACTTTCGATGGCGCCATTTCTTCTCGAATATGCATACACTCTTGGTTTATTTTATAAAAAATAAATGAATAAATCATTTATATCATTGATATTTCTCTCTGAATAAATATTGGTAAATGTTTCTCTCTCTCTCTCTGTCCCACTTCTTGTTTCTGTCTGTTTGTCAAACTATCACTCTCTCTATACGTTTACATACCCACAAACACCATCCAATCTTATTTTGTTATACAGCCAGAAGTATGTGGAATAAGGTAATAATGGTAATTAGAAATGGTCAGAGACAAGCTTTGCGAAGAACTAACCCACGAAAAGGTTTTTTAAAAATATTTCCAAAGTTGAGTTTACTATATGGTCAATAGTTTAGGCACGTGGCCGTATGTTTAGAACGTTCGTATTCTGACAATGAGACCCGGGTTCGAATCTCACCATAGTCGACAAGTCGGGAAGTAGACTTCCTGATGTTTTCGGACTGGTGGGGTCGATCCACCTTTGGAAAGTGTCTCAAAGCCATACCTTGGGTGCCGTCGATACCTGTGATAGCACGATACCACGCTTGAGCGTGCTGGGTTTGTTCAAATTGCTGATCACGCTAGATAACACGCTCTCTCCCTGAAACTGTAACTAAGGTCTGCTCAGCATAGTTGCAGTATAAACCACAGGCTGGCTCTTTGGGTTTTGAATAGACACAAATGCTCCCGCAATACGAGTTGCCAGTTATACATACATATACAATAGTTCAAAACCCCCCAATGAGGACAGAACTTTTTGCTAAGTAATAATGACCAAGTAGAGAGAAGTGACAACAATTACCTTACATAAACTTTATAATTATTTGACTCACTTAAGCGGTGTAAAATAAACTGCTATTCTGTGAACAGCGTAAAATCAAGTAGACCAAGTTATATAAGTTTCTTACTATTAAACGATATTCCAACGGTTAATGGTGGACTACGAAGCAAATAAATGCTGAACCCACGGGACTGTTCTTGTACGGAAGGATACACAAAACGTTGCTATTGTATAACGATGCCATGAAAGTATATCTTGTGGATGTTTTCCTAGATTCCAGCATAATCAGACCAGCCATCTGAAAACAATATAATTTCCAGGCACAATATCCTCTTTTAAAGTCTCTGCTCGTTTATCTGGAAGAGACACTTTAGCGAAATCTGCATGCTACCACCGAATATTCAAAGGCCAGAGCGCCATTGGTCATTGTGATATTTACGAGATATTTAAAATATATATATATATTTAAAGATATGGCGTGACATATTATTTAAACCCCTTTAGTTGATGTGGAACTTTGACAGATTATTTTACATCGCTCATGTGAAGTATAAACTCCAAAATTATTCACATTATTTACATTATTCGGACAATTGACCTCATCTTTGTCGCCATATGTATTACAACTTTTTGGCCGTAGTACGCTACAGCCTTCTTCATGTGGTTGGAATGTCGAACTGAATCCTTTACTTCGGTCACTGGGGTAACCTGTTCTAGTTCTACAGAGCCATGTGTCCTTGAAGATTCAGTCATTAATTTCCCGGCGGGTTGATTAAATATCATTTCTTGTCCAGTTTAGGAAGTGTCCTGATTACTTAAATTTCAACATTGTTAAGATTTTCTTGTATTTTTTTTTATTCTCATACTTTTCTCGTTTATGTTTCTTTTTTTTCTTTTTACTCATGATTAAAAGGAATCAAGTGAGTAGTAGCGACCATTTGCGATGAATGCCTTAAGAATTAACACTTACATTCTATTTTCAATTGTTTTTCATTCATTGTTCAAGTTTATATCTTCATTTCTTGAATAGTTTTCCTGATTCTTTCGCTGAGATGTTTCCATAAAAAATACAATCTTAAACTCTTCATGTCGAACACCTGTTCTTATTCATCTTCCTAATTCTCATCATCAACTCGTCATAGCCTTTCTTCTTACACACGTCATTTAGTAATCTTTAATCAGGTGAATTTTGTATATATTTTTAAATCCTATCTTAGAAGTCTAATACCACGTTTGAATGATGAGATAGTTGTTTTTCTTTTCCTTTTAAATAGACTTTACTTATCGTCTCTTGAGTATTGTTAGTATTATATCTCCAATAATTTCTCTGTCGGTTAATTTAATCTCACCAATTGTTCAGTCTAAGTAGTGTCCTGATTACCTCAAAATTGATATCGTTTATGTACACATCGATTTTATTAGATTTCTAATGTTTATATTTTTATTCTAATATCTTTTAACCCGTTTCTATCATTTGTTCCTTCATTGTACTATCGACTTACATTCAAGTGCATTTTATTATTTGTAGCTGCTGTATATGATTACTGCCTTAAATGCTCTTGGATTTTTTTCACCATGCCGTCCTCTTCCGTCGATTGTGAAGAGATTTCTATTATACAACTGTTATGTCACTCCGGAGCTAAGTGTACAAAAAAAAATTATTTTACACAATATAATACCTTACTTGTCGGTGCATTTAACCCATTTTAATTTCCAGAGGGCGTGGGTAGTGCATGTCCTCCATATACCATCGTGTATCGTTCATTCGAGTCTGATACCCAAACGACTGAATTTTGACCAAACAGGGCTCTACCTTTATCTCGAGAGATAAAAAAATAGAAAGGAAGAATATGACCATATGATTGTCATACTGCCGCAAGTAATACACAAAACACTTTCTCCAGAACGTGAGCCATTCCAAGCAGTACTGCCACCTGAGATCTTCCAATGATAGTAAATATCTTCAAGGCGTTTTGCGAGACAGTGATCCATGTAGAATGCCCCAGAGTGGGCCAGTCACAAAAAAAAGAAAATGATTCAGTGGCATACATCTCAAACAGTTTCTGTCAACTATGTCCAGATTCAAGCCGTAGAATGGACGAAGAGAGAAAAATTCTGCCTCATAACCTAACCAGCTACTTCGGGTAGATGGAGCCAAGCCGCCCAGGAACGCAATACATCTAGCGAAAAAAAAAATCTGATTATAAAACTCAGCTGCCTAGCGGCCTTATCCAAACACGGAAAAGGCTATGTAATTACATCCATACAGTAAAACATAGAGTGGAGCGCCGAAAGCGGTTGGCGTTTAAAAATGAAAATTTCCGGTAAACCCTGCAGAGAAACGGCCCCCAAATGAGAGGCCCTGTATTTCAGGGGAGATACCAGGGAAATGTAGTCTGGACAGTGCATCGTCTCCATGTACCATTGCACGTCAGGCTATATGACGGTTCCGTATAGGATACAGGTTCAATTCCTGTCGGAGGAAGAATATTTTCTGTGAAAATTTCTCGGACATTCAGGCCGGTAAATGTTGTTAATATTGTTTATTATAAACAGAGCATTTACTTAAATGCTTGTATCTATAAAAAGAACGTTAAACATAAAAAATGTCTTTAATAAATAAATTGTCGGACTTTGTCCATTTCTTAATGTATGACGTCATTTGTTTACATTTGATACGCCATGAGCAGTTATGAATGTACGAGATTCATGGAAGATTGAAGTTTATAAGCAGTAAATTCGACCTTGCCTACCGAACGCTCCTTTGTGGCCGAGTCGGTTAAGGCATGTCAGCGTAAATATCGGTTCCGTATAGGCTACAGGTTCGAATCCTGTCAGAGGACGGATATTTTCTGTGAAAATTTCTCTAACATTCAGGTAGGTAAATTTTGTTTGAGCTGTTTATTATAAACAGAGCATTTACTTAAATACTTGTATCTATAAAAAGAATATATAAACGTAAAAATGTCTTTAAATAATTGTCGGACTTTGTCCATTTCATAAAGTGTGACGTCATTTATTTACATTTGGATACACCACGAGCAGATATGAATGTACGTGAGAGAAACATGGAAGATTGCAGTTTAAAGACAATAAAATCGATCTTCCTAACGCTCCCCTGAGTCCGAAACGGTTAACGGCACGTCAGGCTATATAACGTTTCTGTATAGGATAAAGGTTAGATTCCTATGAAAATTTCTCGGACATTCAGGCCGGCAAATGTTGTTTAATACTGTTTATTATAAATAGACCATTTACTTAAATATCTGTATCTATAAAACGAATGTATAAACAAAAAATCTCTTTATATATATATATATATATATATATATATATATATATATTGTTGGATTGATGTGTTTTTGTGACCCTGGGATTCACATCGCAAAAACGTGAAACCCAGGGTCACAAACACGCATCAATCCAACGAAATATGTTAGCTCTATCTCTGATATTGAGCGCTTTCTAATAAGTACCGTGCATATAATATATAAATAATAATATATATATAATAATATATATATATAATATATTACAGATATATATTTATATTTATATACACACACTTTTCACACACACACACACACACATATGTATGTATGTGTGTGTGTGTGACACTATTTACGTCGCTAGAAAGAAAGAAAGAAGAAAAAAAAGGGAGGATTAAATTTAGGTGATAAGAAGCCATCATGAAAAGGATACTAAGCGGTGTTATTTTTCTGACAGGGAAAGTGGAAAGATTTTTATTTCTATTGTCGAGAAGGTGAAACACAGAATTTAATCTGATTTATGTTACGGGCCGTCGAGTAAGATATATCCAATCTGCCCATGGCAATGATAAAAAAAGATGTTTTCAAGTTGGACAAGAGACCTCCCGCAGGGTGCTGGTAGATAAAAATTAATTAGGTCAAGATTGATCGAAAGCAAAATGTCCGTGGAACCACCTCCATGTCATTTGGGAAAAACACCTGCTTATCGTCAGGGCTGGCTATGATAGCGAAAATTTTTTATCAGAACAGTTAATTAACAACAGAATACAAATACGTCCAATTGACCACCCACTTCTTTAGCGAAGGCCCCGGGTGATAAAGTGAAAGTGACATTTGACTATGATAAGAGTCTAAGGTTTGTTGTCGGACAGAAAGAAAGAAAGAGAAAGAAAAGAAAAAAAAAAGAAAAAGGAAGATATATTTTTTTTCTTTGAGCAAGATTTTTTAAACCCAGGCTAGTCTGGCCACACCCACGCCGCTGAGCACCCATTGGCTGGATGGTGGCATGAGCGTTAGGCGGATGTAATCATGTCAAGAAGGAGGGGAGGCCTGTTGCGCACCCCTGAAGCGATAGGTGTGAGATGCCACTGTGAGAGAGAGGGGAAACCCGTTGACACCCTCTGAGGGCATTGTGAGATACCAATATGAGAACAGAAGGTGGGAAGACGGAAGACTTCCAAAAATGGAAAATAATAAAATTTTCCTGACCGAAAACAAAGAAGTGGATTGTGGGTTTAGAATTATTAATGAACCTCAAACCCCGACAAGCCCACCCCGTTTTTTGTCTGCGTCCATATAAGCAGAGTCGCAGCGAGTGAAAAGCAGTTGGGGTTGGAGACAGACACGCAAGCAGTTGCAGTGAGCTGAGAGCTCTGAAGACCCGCCTCGCAGAAACAGACTAAGATTCGCACATTATCGACCTCAACTTCTAATCAAGAACAATTTATTTTTGAAGAACGACTTAGACTCACACCACCGAAACAAGTTTTACCAATATCGCCTGAAGATACACCAAGAACCAGTTTCTTAAAGAACAAACAACTTAGGATGTTAAGACACGCCTAACAAACACAAAGTGTCACGAATCAATATAGCGGGTTGGGAAGAAGATGCAGTCCTGTATTCAGAAACCATATATAAAATATTGTTATACTTTTTTAGCACATTTGAACTTTTCGAGTTATTATTTTATTTTATTTTACATATACTTGTGCGATATCACGCTTTTTCGAACTCGACATGCATTACGGCCCGGCATCTGATTGATTTAGTCTGCCTAAGATCAAATCACAACGTGGGTAGGTTAGACTGGAAATCAAAACAGTTACTTCGGTAACCAGACGTAGGAGGCGAGCTGGGAACGACAAGGGTGATACCGAATCTAACCAGATTCCCATCCGAATCACCAAAAGTTAGAACGTCACATTTCGTGCCGCGACCAATACCAAGCCAGTTGGTCGTACAGGACAGGATAGCACGGCGGACGCAGCCAGGCAGACGTCACATTTGGCGCAGCGACACCGACGGGGACGTCACAACTGGTGCCGTGACCAGGATAAAACCCTGGATCAACCGCTGCCACAGGAGTTTCAGAAAAAAGTTCGACCAGGATAACACACGGCACCTTAAGGACTCAAATTGAAACAGACTAGAGTGGGAACCATAGGACTTTGGTTGGCTATAACCATACGGTTCCAGACACTCTAGTACGACAACTCGGAACCTGAGAAGATCGAGCTGGAGATCGTCTGTCAGGTGGGACACTTTATTTCGGTTGATCTCCCAATTTCGATTGTTGCTGTGTTAAATATATCTGATTACGAGAAAGATAGGGTAGACATAGAGGAAGAGGGGGGCTGGACAGGGATTGCCGTCAGACCTAAGAAAATTATTGTGTGGACCGAGGGTCCCGGCCATTGATGGGAGTTCAAGGGATAAGAGCCGCGTAATATATAGACTATCAGACCAAGAGGCCCTATATTTGGCGTATGATGCCACCAGAGGGAAAGCGTCTGAGTTCGTAAAAGGACTCTTAGACAGTGAGCCCAACTTGACATGACGGGAGTTCGCCAACGAGGAGACGGCGATAGAGGCCATGAGAGCCCTCCTGAAGTTGACTCACCTGAGGGACGAAACCCCTGGAGAATTGGGGACCCGAGCGAAGAAGCTGTCGTCATTAGCTTTCCCAGAGGTAGTGAGAAATAATGCGGTCATGCAGGCCCAGTTGGCTGATCTGTATGTGGAAGCGCTCAGTGATAAGCGTATTCGTCACGATTTTTTGAAGGAAGGACCGCTAAGGTTATCGGCAGCAGTGGACCTGGCCAAAGAGAGCCAGAGAGTTTGGGAGATGGTAAAAAGAGGTGGGAAGAAGCACGAGCTAAGTCGAGAGGTCGGAAGAAAGGGGGAAGGAGGAGACCCCCCCGCGTGGAATCGGAAGGTCAAGCTAGAGGTGGATGAATCTGAGGTGTGGGAAGAAGATCCCACAAGAAAGGCTTGGTCAACAAGGCATGGGTTCTATAAGCCCACGCCGGGTCGATACGGGTTGGTCTGCTGGACATGTGGACATGAGGACCACAGAGCAGCGGAATGTCCGACGAAGTGGGGTTTGCCCCCAGACTTCGAACAGGATAAATGTACTAGGTATGGGAAGAGGGGACACCTGGCCAAGTGGTGCGTGTTAAGAAAAGGTGCCCCACCGATATCGTTAAAGAAGGCCGAGCCCAAAAGACAAAACCAGGGAAAAGCCAGTGGGCCAACCCAGAATTAAGAGAGAGGGTGGCCCAGTTAAAAAGCAGGAAAGTAAAACGTTGGACATGTGGTCAGGAGAGACACTTAGGTAGAGGGCACCCCCCAACCAGGAATAAGAGGGTGGGTGGCCCAGTTGAAGAGTGGAAGAGTAAAATGTTGGATATGTGGTCAGGTGTGCCACTTTGCGGTAAACTGTCCAACAAGAAGATTCCGGTTTTGTAGGAGACCAGAGCACCTAAGAGGTATTGTACTCTTAGGAACAGCCGCAAGAGTCGGGGAGAGATCCAGCCGGGACCTCCCAGGTGCAGAAAACGCAGAACCCCCACCCCATATGAGAAGAATGAAAGGAGTTTGTTGCTACCGGCGCCTATTTTTGGGATGACCCAAGGGTGGGAACCCAGGTAAAGGAAAGCCTAAGTATTCTCTTCGCTGACGCAAGAGAAGGAGCTGTCTTGTAGGGCAAAGATAGGAGGTACGCCAATGAAAGCCCTGATAGACACAGGAGCGTCCGTTTAATTGTTGAGAGAGGAAGCATACAGACAGGTGAAACAGGATGTATCAGGACCATATGGGGAAACTGCACAAGGAAACAACTATATAGTGAGTTTTGTCGATTGGCTAACAAATTGGCCTGAGGCATTTGCAGTACCAGACAAGAAGGCGAAAACTGTAGCCGATTTGATAATAAGTGAAATCTTTCCTAAGTATGGCGCCCCTGTGCAACTTTTCACTGATAATGGCACAGAGAATATAAACAGTATAATGAGAGAAGTGCTGACAGTTTTTAATATAGAGCACGTAAAAACATCCCCATATCACCCCAAGGAAACGCTAAAGTGGAAAGGTTTCATAGAACCTTGGGAGATGTGCTGGCCAAGCTGGCCAGAGAGAATACAGGAAATTAGGATTTGTATTTGACGCAGGCTCTGGCGGCCGTGAGGTTTACGATAAACGAAGCCTCCAGATTTTCTCCTTACTTTATGTTGTTTGGCAGAGACGTGGTCCTGCCTGTGGATAACCTGTTGAAACCCCGAAGAAAGTATATGAGAGAATATCATCATCAGTTGTTGCTGGAACAGCAACATAAAATATTTGTACAGGCCAGAAGAAGAATAAAGAAGGCACAGAAGAGAAAAAAATGAGAGAGTCAACGCTGAAAGAAAGGTAGTAGAATTGAAGTTTGGAGACCCTGTCTACTATAAAATCCAAAAGAGAGAAGAAAAGCTGGACCAGAGATGTGAACCGTACTACCGGATAGTAGAGCAGACGGGTCCAGTATCATATGTAATATGGGATCAAGTGGCAGGACGAGCAAGCAGGGTCCATGCCAATGATCTGAAGAAGGTTGAAATAGCTAACATGGAAATGAGCGAACCAAGGCCTAAGAAGACAAGGACAAGGACAAGGACAAGGAAGGTAACTCTGGTTGAGCCAGAAGAAATGGAGACGGAAGAAGATTCCGATGAAAATGAAGAGATAGATCGACGTGGCCAGATAGACGAAGCGATCCGAGTGACGGAGTTGGAACCCTCCACGGGGATCAGCGGCGTTCAGTCAACGCCTGAATCGGTGCAGAGAAGACCCTGTGATGTCACCATCGCACCCCTATGCCCAAAGAAAAAGAAAAGAAAAACGAAGGGATCTAATCAAGCAGTCAAGGGCTCTAAAAAGAGGCACCCTAAACAAGACGAAGAGTTCAATGAGTGGGAGGAAGAGGATCAAATACCCCTTTCCCAGCTCAAAGAAAGACTAAAAAACAGTAGAGATTTAGACATCGCGTCAAGATGTATTGAAGACGTCCAGAGCGAGGACTCTATACAGAAGGAAGAATCAGGAGAGAAGGAAGAGGACAAAACACCTCCTGAACGGGAATTAAACACAGAGGGAAGGTTAGAGGTCGAGCAAGAACTACCTCTGAAGAGGAGATTGAGAAGGGTGAAGAACCCCAAGTCTCAGTGGAACAAAGAAAGCGTTGCAGAGTAGAAGCACTCGGTGTCGACAGATAACGACAGTGGCTCATCCAAAAACCTACTGGCTGACTGTGGTGGAGATGTGGATGGAGGGGATAGAGTCGCGAGCTGCACCTCACGAAGGACGGAAGAAGATTAGTGGCATTGCTAACTGGCCATCAGTGGTGTCATGAAGTACGACCTTTGAAGTGGGTCCGCCACGCACCTACACGGACCGTTCTGTCTGCTAGGAGTTAGTTAGGGGAGGAAAGAGTTGAGTGTTACAAACTTAGAAAGAAATTATGGAATAATTGAGTGAAGAATTGAACAAGACCGAATGGTTATGAAGAATAAAAAACAAGAGAATCTTGTTCCAGGAATGATCAAAATGAAAGGGTTGATGATGATGATGATGATGATGATGATGATGATGATGGTAGCCACGCGAATGGTAGCAAGGTACAAGATGGAAATAGAATACATACCTTTAAATTCGGGTAGAACAAAATTCATGTTGCTAACAGCTGAAGAAGTTAGAAAGTTTAGAAATGATGCTCTAGGGACATGTACATCGTTAAGCCCTATCTATATAGCTGGTAACCACAAAATGCGAATTGTTTGAAGGGAAGAAAGAGGGAATTAAGAGAACTTGTCAAGTGGAGGTATTAGCAAACACGGCATTACCGCAAGCTATCAGTGTGTCAGACGGGGTGTGGGCAGTGGCCACAGAGAAACCCTTTAGCTTGTCTAGGGTATGTGGGGGAGAGTCCACAAAGAACATTAAAAGTAAAGCCACCATTATCCCTGTTAAAGTTAACCCTGGGATGTTCGGCATTTGGGATATCTATTTCCTTACCTTCCCTATTACCAGAAAGAAGAAAGATATGAAGAGAAAGATTCAAGCATAGAAATGATTGGCAGAAGTTTAGTCAATTGTACAGAATTGTGGGAGCCAATAGTGAAGGGGATTCTCCAATGTTACCTTGAATAAAATGCCAGTACTAATAAAGCAGATAGAAAAGATCGATATGGATCAAGTAAGAGGAAATTAACTAGCGATAATCAAATGAGTATGCAGCAACTCGAGAGGGAGATGCCGAGCAGTATTCCTTACTCATACAAAATCGGCGAAGAAATTGCAGAAAGACCGGCGGAGGAAGCTGACGTGAAACCGACACGTGCGCCGGAAAAACCTCCTACAGCAGAGAGAAAAACATTGACCAAGAAGAACAAGCCATAGTAACGACACACATGCACCCACAGGCAAACGCACACTTTAAATTGCATGAGAAACAGAAGAAGATGAAAAGAACATTACATTTGCATGTCAAACAGAAGAAGATGAAAAGAACATTACATTTGCATGTAGTACAGAAGAAGATGAAAAGAACATTACATGTGCATGTAGAATTAAGAAGTTGAAAAGAACATAACATTTGCATGTAGAAAAGAAGAAGATGAAAAGAACATTACAATTGCATGTAGAACAGAAGAAGATGAAAAGTACATCACCTTGCATGTAAAACCGTAAAAAAAAGAGAAAAAAAAGAAAAATAGTATAGAATTTCATGGGACATATACATGCTAAATAATGTATTTGGGTTTAGGTGTCATTTACGCGTAAATGACAAATAGGTTTGTGGAAGATTGTGACACTATTTACGTCACTAGAAAGAAAGAAGAAAAAAAAGGCGAGAATTAAATTTAGGTGATAAGAAGCCATCATGAAAAGGATACTAAGCGGTGTTATTTTTTTGACAGGGAAAGTGGTAAGATTTTTATTTCTATTGTCGAGAAGGTGAAACACAGAATTTAATCTGATTTATGTTACGGGCCGGCGAGTAAGATATATCCAATCTGCCCATGGCAATGATAAAAAAAGATTTTTTCAAGTTGGACAAGAGACCTCCAGCAGGGTGCTGGGAGATAAAAATTAATTAGGTCAAGTTTGACCGAAAGCAAAATGTCCGTGGAACCACCTCCATGTCATTTGGGAAAAACACCTGCTTATCGTCAGGGCTGGCTATGATAGCGAAATTTTTTTATCAGAACAGTTAATTAACAACAGAATACAAATACGTCCAATTGACCACCCACTAGTTTGGCGAAGGCCCCGGGTGATAAAGTCCAAGTGACATTTGACTATGATAAGAGTCTAAGGTTTGATGTCGGGCAGAAGGAAAGAAAGAGAAAGAGAATGGTGGCATAAGCGTTAGGCAGAGGTAATCATGGGAATAAGGAGGGGAGGCCTGTTGCGCCCCCCTGAAGTGATTGGTGTGAGATGCCACTGTGAGAGAGAGGGGAAACCCGTTGACACCCTCTGAAAGCATGGTGAGATACCAATATGAGAACAGAAGAAGGTGGGAAGACTTCCAAAAATGGAAAATAATAAAATTTTCCTGACCGAAAACAAAGAAGTGGATTGTGGGTTTAGAATTATCAAGGAACCTCAAACCGCGACAAGCCCACCCCGGTTTTGGTCGGCGTCCATATAAGCAGAGTCGCAGCGAGTGAAAAGCAGTTGGGGTTAGAGACAAACACGCAAGCAGCTGCAGTGAGCTGAGAGCTCTGAAGACTCGCCTCGCAGAAGCTGACTAAGATTTGCGCATTACCGACCTCAACTTCTAATCAAGAACAATTTATTTTTGAAGAACGACTTAGACTCACACCACCGAAACAAGTTTTACGAATATCGCCTGAAGATACACCAAGAACCAGTTTCTTATAGAACAAACAACTTCGGATGTAAAGACTCGTCTAACAAACGCAAAATGTCACGAATCCATATAGTGGGTTGAGAAGAAGACACAGTCCTGTATTCAGCAACCATATATAAAATATTGTTATCCTTTTTTTAGCATATTTGAACTTTTCAAGTTATTATTTTCTTTTCTTTTACATATACTTGTGCGATATCACCCTTGTTCGGACTCGACTTCGATTACGGCCCGGCGACTGATTGATTTCGTCTGCCTAAGATCAAATCGAAACGTGGGTATGTTACACTGGAAATCAAAACAGTTACTTCGGTAACCAGACGTTGGAGGCGAGCTGGGAACGACAAGGCTGATACCGAATCTAACCAGATTCCCATCCGAATCACCAAAAGGTTAGAACGTCACATTTGGTGCCGCGATCAATACCAAGCCAGTTGGTCGTCACAGGACAGGATAGGACGACGGACGCAGCCAGGCAGACGTCACATTTGGCGCAGCGACACCGAGGGGGACGTCACATGTGTATTGATTATGTTTTATATCTTTACACATTTTATCCCGCCACATTTCCTTCTTTGATTCGTCAGCATTTCTTATTCTTTCACATATTGTAAAGCCCTTCGTGTGCCAAAATACCTAGACAATCATAAATTCAGCTTCTCTGAAAAAAGCAGTTATAAATTTATTTTAAGAGAAAAAAACGAATGAGAAAAAGAAAAAATATCCACCTTATTCTTTCTAAATTGATTTTATTGTCCAAAAGTTATAACGCGTTCTGGCTCAAGATTTGGAATAAGCGAGACGACCGAGAAATTATAAGACCAATATTTGCTTTGAAAGCAGATGAACGATACACGATGCTAAAGCACAGACGTACATATGTCTTATTCCATCAAGCCGTTAACCCCCACCGCTGACAAAGTAAAATCAACCTAAATCCTCATTTCTATCCCTTCGTATAAATCATCTTTAATATCATGGATTTACCTATCTCTATAAATCGTGTAAAACTGAGCGGCTGTTACGTCTTCTAAATTTACTCTATCGAAATTTCGGGATCGTGTGATAAAATTTATTTGATTTTCCAAGTAGAAACATTAATAAAACAAACAACTATTAAAATATTTTATTACATTTTGAAATATCGACATACACTGTCAAAATAGGAAACGTGTGTTTACTAGTAAGGCCGTTTGTTTTAGCGTTTTACACTGTTAAAGCAATATCACACATATTTCCGATGGGAGGATAAATTTAGATAAAATGCAGTATTTTTTAAGTGTTTGTCGGAAGTATTTCAAGATGAAACAGAAAGGAGTGTTATTTGAATGTGTGGCAGCGTAAAAGTGGAATAAATTGCCGTTTATTAACCTTGCAAGATGACAGATAATGAAACCTTTTAGATTTGTGCTACGAAACGTTGAATCGAAAATGCGATATGATATGCACGTAATATTATGCTTTATTCAAGGTTACAGAAACGACTTATTAGTACTCACACTAACTATCCCTCTCTCTTTCGGTCTGCCTCTGTCTATTTTCCTGTGCCTTGTTCATTCAGGAAGTGCTCAGATGTTGCTCTCCACAGCATCTCTTTTTCTCTCACTCATAAATGCGTATAATTAATAATTACTATTTTTATTTTGTGATTTTCGCATTTCGAACTGTGTACACATTTTTTTCAAATTTCGTCCTTATTTTTCATCTCATTTTTGCCGTCATTATATCATATGAAATATCTGACTGCAAATTAAGCTGGAAGATCAAAACAATGACTTCAATTTTTTATGAGAAAATAGGTGAAAGTGGTGATATCTTGGTGCATAAATATACGAGTTCATTCTGAATGCAATGCTTCAAGGAGTATCGTTCTGTTGAATTCTATAGGTAGTTTTTCGAAGGGAACATTATGCATTTATAAACAGGCTAAAAATGGTGACCAATTGGTGACAATAATGTACAATGCTATGTTGCATACAGCTAAAAAATATTAGTTTTCTTTCTGCTTCATTTATATCTTCTCAAATATTTAAAATATCCGTATTGTTCAGATTTCCAAACCTTTTTCCTATGTGCACCAAATATTTCAGCTGTTTCTAACACATTTTAACAACTGTTTATATCTACTTCTTATTCGTCTTAGAAATTCCTTGTTTGTCGTATATGCCTATCGTATTCAGATTCTAAATCTCAGGGACATATTCAGATTGAGGTTTATATACGAGCAATTATTATTTACAAGGAAGATGTCTCCAAATTCCGGGCTCTACTTTGAATTTCATATTGACATTTCGTTCACAATCATCAGATGGTCGACGCAGTTTGCTATAACGGTGGTTTGAAATACCCACGAGGGCGTACCTAGAATATGAAATTCAGGTTAGGCAACGTGTTGACTGAAGTCACTTTTAATTATAGCGTTATATATATATATATATATATATATATATATATATATATATATATATATATATATATGTGTGTGTGTGTGTGTGTGTGTGTGTGTATATGTATATGTATCGTGATGTCAACGAATACTCGTTGTCACTTTCGTAATATTCGTTGTGGTAGATACATTGTAATCGCCAATACAACTATGGTAACGCCGTTGAACAATAATGGTGTCAGGCGCCTTTGAATAACCCTTTCACCAATAGTACTTGCTTGATAGTACTCGATCGAAAAGTAAACACCGCATATTATTCTGAATAGTAATCAATATAGTGGGCAGTATAGAGAAATAGTATAGAGAAATAGTATAGAGAAATAGTATAGTGAATAGAGGAGAGAATACCGGTCCGTATAGTAATACAGTATAGGCGAGAAATAGTGATCGATTAGACGTCACGCTAATTCCTATTTATACATATTTCCTTTTCGATCACGTGGTCTACTTAATTCAATAATGGGATCGCTTGTGCTTGCTCTCGGGTGAGCTGTGTTCAAACCCCACTGTCGGCTGCGACACTTTATTCCTATATAAAAGGTATTAAAAAATAAAAAAAATAATATAAAATTCAGGTATTATTTAGAATTATTAAAATATTTTTTATAGGTTTCTAAACGTAACCATTAATTCTTACCATCCCATTTTTGGAACGGGTTGAATTAGAGGTAAATATTCCTTATCATCCTGTTCGTTTTATAAATACTTCACAATGTAAAGTATTTCTCCATACTCTCACATCATTTCATCATATTCCCACAGTGATTAAGTCCTGAATATGACGATAAATGATATACGACAGCAAGGCTTCTGATCGGCAGACTGGAAGTTTTGAAGAGCGTGGAACAACCTCTTAATTGCTGTTGTTCCCAGGGGTTTTAGCTCCTGTTATGATCTGAGCCAGGGGCAAATAGTGACCCCCAAACAACAACAAAATAATATGAAAATATAAAAATACATTTTTATATAAAAAATACCAGAAATACATTTTTATATTAAAAAATGTATCAACAATGCACATTTTAAAGAAACCTTACTAACAATACATTTTATTGTAGTTGAAGGCAAACAATTGCGTTCAAAATATATTTAATTGTCGGGATAAAACTGCGTTCAATTTATTTGGCTTGGTTGATATGCCGCTAAACAAAACCAACCACCCAATCAAATCGGTATGACTCATTGAAATTTCAAAATATGACACCATATTCTAACACAGTATCCTATTGCATCAGTAAATTCTGACAGTGTTCCATGATATTCTTCCACTCTTTCACCATATTCTCTGAATATTTCATGTTCTCATCCTATGTAAATATATTATCTCTTTTTTCACCATATTGTCACAGTGAGTCAAAATATTCTGAGTGCTTAAAATCTCACACTATTTCACTATATTGTCACACCTTGTCGCCAAATACTCACCCTATTTCATTATATTCTCACAATGTCTCATGATATTCCCAAAATAATGAATCATAATTTCACACTATCTTCTCATATGTACCATATTCTTAGTGGCTCATTATGTTATCATAGTCTTAATTCTTTCTTGATATTTTCACACAATGACACCAAATTATCACATTATTTTACCATATTCTCAATGTGTTTCATTATATATTCACATTCTCATCATATTCTCAAAGTATCTCCCTATATGCACAGTGTTTCACCATATTCTTACAATAGCTTACGATATTCTCACTGAGTTTCACGGTTTTTACGTAGTATTTCAATATATTCGCACACTATGTCACTATATTGTCATATTTTCACCCTATTCTCAATGAGGTTCATGGTATTCTTACAACGTTTTATTATATTCACACAGTGATATCTAATATTCATACAATATTTCATCAAAATGTCAGAATGTTTCGACATATTTTGAAAGTGTTTCACTATATTTTCACACTGTTACTAATTCATGTGATTCATAATATTCTCACTGTATTTTTCCATATTCTCCATATATTTGACGATATTCTCCTAGTATTACACTATATTAAAATACCATTGCAACATAATATTGCAGTTTCAATATATTTTCACACTACTAGATTATCTGTGTTTCACCATATTCTCACACTACGTCTTTATAATATTGTCTGACTATTTAAGTAAATTATCTGTGTTTCCCCATATTTTAAAATTATTTCCCTGTATTCTATATGTATAATGTATGTTTAAGCAGTAAGAATTTTTCTTTTCGGTACAGTTTTAATTTAACTTATGCATTCTATATAGCTTCAATAAAATTTCGTTCACTGGATATCACTAAATGCTCAACACATAGGTCGGACTAAGGTGAGACAAGGTAAACAATATTTTTTAAATCAAGCATTGTTCTTTGACTATAGTAATTGTTTTGATACGGGGGCATCCACATAAGTTAGACAAAAAAATGCTTTTATGCGGTACTTTCGGTATTCAAATAATTCACTTTTAAACAAAATGATAACTCTAATGAAAGCTGGTTCATTTCATCACACAAGAGATCTTTTGGAAACTTAATTAACCAACGCTAACGGCACCAAAGGCCAGTCATCTTCAAAAGAAATATGTGTTCTATATACGAGGGTAAGTTAAAAATTATCGACACAATCGCCTTAACATCTATTTAGCTTTGTCCCGCTGACTTCTAGATGGCGTTTTTGTAGTCACGCGATCGAAATTTGTGCTTGACCTCGCCAGTATTCTTACTCCTGTGACACGGTAAACATGGCCGCTTTTCTAGGTGTTTCTTTTTGGTATCTCCAATTTGTAATTTGTATTTTCGGTCTATCTTTTACTAACAACCATGCATTCTGTCTTTTAAACATTTTATATTTACTACTTTCTTCTCTTCTCACTTTCTATCACTCCCACGTATAGGAACTTTTGTAGATTTCTTTCTGTGTCTGCTCTCTGCACTGTTTCATCAGTTGTTAAGTATACGGCCGCCAATAATGAATCCTGAGTGGATTCGTAATTCCCTCAGAATTGCCTCGACGTATTGTTTAAATAAGTCTAATGAGAAGACACATTCTTGCCTTACACTCTTTTATACTTATATATCTGCTGGAGTCAATGCGTTTGCAGGAGGTTAGGTACCAGCATAGGTTCTTAGTTATAATAATGTATTTCAAAAATATGATAAGCAGTTCCATCATGGCTTTGTTTCAAACGGCTTTGCATAATCGACAAAACACAGCTACACGTCCTTCTACATTTTAAGTATTCTTTCTATCATTCGCAGGAAAAATATCGTGTTCGTTATTCCGGTGTCTTTAAAGAACACGAACTGTTCTTGTGCTATTTCCGGTTTGATTCTGCTGCGTGCTTTGCTCATCAGAATTCTGATTGTACGTTAATATATATATATATATATATATATATATATATATATATATATATATATATATATATGTATGTATGTATGTATGTATGAATAATTTCTCAGAGTTAACCTATGTAAAAAGACAATATTTATGAATGTAAAAGACAATCGGAAAACTGTAATGGTAGCCGACGCGTTTCGTCCAATGTCGACGTCTTCAAAGCAAAACAAAACAAAAAACGAAATGAATTTATTAAACAAAGTAAATAATAATAACAAAAACAAAATTTCCTTAGCAAATGGAAGAATTTAGAGAATGTTATTTTCATACTGTTAACAGAAAATTATGTCAAGTACTGTCACGTGTGGAGATATTGCTTTTATTGTTGTGTTGACGGATTCAGCCATTTTCTTTTGATTTCTTGATTCTGTTCTGTACGTTCGTTTGGTAGGGTAGTAATTCTGTTAAGAAAGTTGAAATAGGGAAAAACCCTGGGAGTAGATTAATATGGAATATTACCCAAATATTAATCTACGAAAGAAAATGGTTGAAATCGTCAACGCAACAATAAAAACAATATAACCACACGTGACAGTACTTGACGTAATTTCAGTTAGCCGTATGAAAATAACGTTCTATAATTTCTTCCAGTTGCGAAGGACATTTTGTTTTGTTATTATTAGTTATTTTGTTTAATAAATTCATATCTATATATATATATATATATATATATGTATATATATATATATATGTGTGTGTGTGTATGTATATATATATATATATATATATATATATATATATATATATATATATATATATAATACTACTAGAATAGCATCGTGATATCCCACCTGATGAAACGTTAAAAAATTTTCAAAGTTGAAACAAGATGTACAGATTTATAGTGGGTATTTACATGTTCTAATATATATATATATATATATATATATATATATATATATATATATATATATATATATATGATAACAACACTTAATACTTAGTAGGGATAATTCCAAGAACGTCATTAATCCAAAGAGAGCTTAATGTCAGAACAGAGCAATTTAATAATGAGTACAGAATCCTTAAAAGCCAAAGGTATTTTAAGGATATATATATATATGTCTGATTGTTCGATGTAGCTAACATTCGATTACACCTGGATTCTGCTATGAAAATAGATCTACTTAGTTCTTCCGATATATCACCACTGTTACAGTATTTATTTAACTTTCTGTAATCTTCTAAGGCTGTCAGCACTTCTATTATAATTTACTCTTATTTACATTATTCTGACTATTGTCCAGATCTTTGTCGCTACATTTATCACAACTTTTCGGCCGTTGTACGCTCCAGCCTTCTTCAGATGTTTGGAATGTCAAACTGAACCCTTTTATTTCGCTCACTGTGATAAACTGTTCTAGTTCCACATGCCATGTTTAATGGATGTCAGTTATCAGTTATCTTCTGTTAATTTCCATCTGAAAGTTCTCCACTGCCTTAACCGGGTATTGAACACACATTCTTTGGATCTTGTCACTGGATCTAACCAACGCCTTTACCCACTTTGTCATGCGTCCTTGTGTTTGAATTTCTGTGTATTATAAACCTAATGTCTCAGCAACCATTTTTACCAATGCTCATATTGCAATTTTTGCTGTTATCATTACATGTTTTTACCAGAGCTCATATTGCAACTTTTGTTGTTATTATTGCTTTTCTCTGGCGCTATTCCTTACTGGTTCCCATATTGTATTCATTTCTATGCTTGGTCGGCTCAGGAGATTTCTGTGGCCTAGTATATGTGCTGATTCCTTAAGTTTACGAATTTTCCAATGATGTTCCTTGTCTATGATCTCAACCTGATCCCACAGAGAGCGGTGATCTCCCTTCTCTCCCCATATGTTGTCAAACCACGCCTGATTTTCACATTTCCCCTCGTGTTACAGCTTTCTGGTGTTCTTGAGGGCTTACCTTAAGGGAGCGGCCTTTCTACCTTTTCTATTTCTTTCCGCAGCTGCATGGGATAGCGTAAACACAGTCTTTAGTCATGTTCTCCTCTATGGGGGTGGGTCTTACTCGGGAGAGATATGTGCGAAGTGTCGTCAAGCTTTTGAAGGTTGCCCTGATTTTATATGGACCGCAGATCTTTTGTATTTTCTCTGATAACCCCTTCACATAAGGTAGATACTTATTCACTCTTGTCCCGCCACATGTTCAATTTGGCCAAGGGAGATTCTATTTTAGATTTTTATATTCATGGCCCATCGATATTTCTCTATCTCATCAACTGTTCTCTTTTGTCTTGGAAAAACATTTTGATACGTTCGTTCCATTTCTGAATGATTTTTTTCTTTTCCTTATATCAGTGTTCCGTCCATTGATTTTACGTATCTTGTTGACGAGTATGTTTTATTGTCCTGTCAGTTCTAATTTTTATGCATATTTGCTTCACATGAGACACTACTACTCTCAGACTAAAAACGCAAAAAACTTAACGTATGAGTTCTTCCAAGGTATGTCGTCATCCTCGTCCTCCCAATAATGTCAGGTATCAGAAAGCGTATTTCGAGAGTGAAAGCTTGCAGGAAGGATTCCTGAGTACCCCAATAAACCAAAAGGCGCCAACTTATGTAGCTGCTAGGTACATTTCTTCGGCATTATCTCTACGATCCACGCTTTTATTCTCACCATTTCTGCCATCAATGCTTTCTTATTCCCAGCTTCAGCAACATCTACCAAGATCCATTCAGGGTTGCTATAGTGCAAAAATGCGATATCAGGGCGATTGCTGTCCAAGCGCTTGTCAACCAAGATTGTCGTATACTATTTGAGCTTCTAAGTGAGGTGAATGCGAGTCTCTGTGCACTCGATTACATAATACATACATAGGCACCATTATATTTCTTATGTTGTCTCTTGTAATATTTTACGCTAGCTTAGACCCATTGTGGGGAAAGCGTTGAATTTCAGTCTTCTTATTATAATTTCATATTACTGTTTTATAAATAGTTTCTATGTAAAATAAATACACGCCAGACGAAAATAATTTTTCAGCTCAAAAACTGGTTTTAACACATTTTCAAAATCAGCTGGAAATCGTTTATATCGCCACCATATCATTAGTTAAAAATGAAAAAGTATAAGAAGTAGTGACAAATCGACAATGTCTAGTTTATCCTAGCTTATGAACGGACATACGGATAAAATATTTCTGTTTAATTTTTAATTTAATTGTATGAAGATGAGCAAATAAATCATACAGTGTATAAATCGATCAGAATATCTATCTACTTCAATCTGTTCATATCTGCACTACAGGCAAAATTGTTTGGAGCAATCTGCATTTCTGTAAGTATGAAACACATTAAAATGACATATTTTAGTATTTTTTATGTAAAAGTTAACATTTCAGAAACTACACTGCATTTGCTTTTATCCAGAGAAAAAAAAAAGACTTAATTATAAACGTTATCATACAACAGCATCATATTTCGTTTTCGTCAAGAAAATCACCACCTGTCATAGTTACTACTTTACAAATATTTGCAATTTTTTCCAACAGGTCTAAAAAAATAGATGGCAGGTGATCCTAAACATTCTTCAACCCCTGAACAAGCACACTCTTATTTTTTGAGTATTCTCTTCGAACTGTCCTGTCCAATTCACCCCATGCTAACTCAATGAGGAAATTGAGTCGTCCAAAGAATAATTTTCAACATAATTTAGAAGAATGTTTTCGATCGCTGTCTTGTTGACAGGTGATATTACCAATTACGTGTAAATCAGATGGCATATGATGTTTTTGCCAAATCGAATTCCTTGATCTGAATAAAATCTCCAGTCTTCTCTCCCCCAAGCACTTCCACAACATAACAAACCCACCTGTATGCTTAAAAAAGAACACTGTCATGAGCAAAAAAAATATTTGCATCAGAACTGGACATGAGAACTCATCCTTTTCCTTTTATCCCGATTTCTTCTATTTTCTTTCGATACAGCTTCCTATCTGCGCCAGTGTGTCCCAGTCTGTGCTATCTATCTATCTATCTATCTATCTATCTATCTCATTCTATTGTCATCTATCTATCTATCTATCTATCTCATTCTATTCAAATCTATCTATCGATCTCATTCTATTCTCATCTATCTATCTATCAATCTATCTATCTATCTCATTCTATTCTCATCTATCTATCTATCTATCTATATATATATATATATATATATATGTGTGTGTGTGTGTATCTCATTCTATTCTCATCAATCTATCTATCTCATTCTATTCTCATCTATCTATCTATCTATCTCATTCTATTCTCATCAATCTATCTATCTATCTATTTATCACATTCTATTCTCATCTATCTATCTATCTATCACATTCTATTCTCATCTATCTATCTATCTATCTCATTCTATTCTCATCTATCTATCTATCTATCTATCTATCTACCGATCTCTTTTCTTATCTATCTATTTCATTCTATTCGTATCTATCTTATTATATTCATATCTATCTATCTATCTATCTATCTATCTATCTATCTCTGTTCTTGTCTATCTATCTATCTATCTAACTATCTATCTCTCTGTCTCATTCTATTATCTATCTCATTCTATACTTATCTATCTCTCTATCTCTCTATCTATCTATCTCTGTTCTTATGTATCCATCTCATTCTATTCTTCTCTGTCTATCTCTGTTTTTATCTATCTATCTATCTATCTATCTATCTATCTATCTATCTATCTCAGTCTCAACCTTATATGCCCATCTATCTATGCCGCTGTATTTGTGCATCAATTTATCAAGCTAGCTGTCTTGTATTATTTTTTTGAAAATCAGAATATGTAATCTTGATTTTTTTTTTTTATCTTGGGTCGTGTACCGACCTCTCACAATGTGAGATAATATACAGCTCCCTCGACATTTACACAACTGTTCTATTATATCTTTTTTGTCAGAATATATATTTTTTTACAATGGCGTTATTGTGACTTTAATTTCCCATGTGATTATTCTGGAAATTATTATATTTCATTATTTCTTCTTTTTACATGTAATATGATTCAGTAATTAATTTGTGTTTATAACTCATCCATATGAGTTCATGTTACCATTGATATATTCTCATATGCATTTATTAAACATTTCTGATTGGATCTATATCTCTACAACTATCTCTCTCTACCTCACTCTCTCTACACACACGCAAATATATATATATATATATATATATATATATATATATATATATATATATATATATATATATATGAATAAAAACAGATCACTTTAAGGTTCCATGTAATAAGTTATTTCACCACAACCCTTTTATAGGGCTCTGGATCATCAGACTCCACTTCCAAAAGTTGAAATGAAAAATGAAAAGAAACTTACACATTTTTGACGGACCGCACCAACCGTATGTGAAATTAACGAAGTGAGGTGGGAAAGAAGATATGAGTGAGTTAGATGTACCATTTCAATTCCTTATCCTTAACCCCACTTTTGTAGGCTAGACGCCGCTTAGATATAGATAGGGGTTAGGATATGTGTAGGGGTGTGTATGTGTATGGATTGTAAAAGAAGGACCTAATTTTCTCTTAGTAGTGTTTTATCCAAATTTCTCCTCTACGACTCTCCAATTGGAAGTGAATTTAAATAATACGGAAGTAAATTTTAAATTGGTAATTTAATTTGAATGGAAATATATTACCCTTTAATAACCATTATTCATGATAAAATTATTTAAATTGGAACAACCCTTGATAATAATTAGGTAGGTATCTAAAAACAGTCACGAGTTTAATTTATGAACAAAACTCAAACGAATAGATGTCAACTGAATAATCAACAAGAAAAAAGTATGTGTACGGAGATATAGAATATTGTAAAAGAAGGACCTACTTTTCTGTTAGTAATCTTCTATTCAATTCCCTCCTCTAATATTCTCCAGTTAGAAGTGAGTTTAAATAAATAATACGGAGATAAATTTTTAAATTGATAATTTAATTTAAATTGAAATATATTACTCAATAATTATTATTGATGATAAAATTATTTGAATTGCAATAAACCTTGATAATTAGGTATCTAAGAACAGTAATGAATTTAATTTATGAACAAGAATCAAACGAATAGATGTCAACTTAACAAGCTATAAGAAAAACGTTTAGGAAAATAAAAAGGATGACTAGATATAAAATGGATTATTCTTTCAGTGTACTTTCTATGATTTTTCCAATCGACTATTTCATAGAAAATATCCAAAACTCCAACAAACTTCAAATTAAATTCGTCGTAGATTTTTTAGACATTTAGATTTATATCAAAGTCTAACCCCCAAAGATACCCATTAAAGTAATGCGAGATAACAGCATCTAAGAAGCTGAGTGAATCCTGATTTATTATTTTATTGTTAACTGTATCTTCCACCTTTAAGTCGGTCTTACCCATCTATATCTAGATAGCATGCGTTAAGTTAAGCGGCGTCTAGCCTATACAGAGTGGGGTTAAGGATGAGGAATTGAAAATGGTACATCTAACTCACCCATATCTTCTCTCCCACCTCACTTCCTCACTTCGTTAATTTCACATAGGCTTGGTGCGGTCCGTCAGAAATGTGTAAGTTTCTTTTCATTTTTCATTTCAACTTTTGGAAGTAAAGTCTGATGATCCAGAGCCCTTTAAAAGGGTTGTGGTGAAATAACTTATTACATGGAACTTTAAAGTGATCTGTTTTCATTCAAACATATTTGCTCTGAATTTACATTGAGCTCTCTGGATATCATCCTCCTTGGGTCTACCCATACGGATTACCTATTTTTGTATAGACTATATATATATATATATATATATATATATATATATATATATATATATATATGCGGTGGTGTAATGGACAACGGCTTCCAATTGGAACTTGGAAAGCCGAGTTTGAATTCCAGTCGGATAAGTTATATTCACTTACGCACAAATAACCATGGGAAACGTATGAATCCATCACTTCTCCCCGATCTGTGGGTTAATTAGTAGAAATTCAATCGACAAATCGTTATTATTGTCAAAAGATTCTTACTATATGTAAAATATTCTGCATTAAAATACCATGCATATTATTGATAAGCCGTAAACGAGCCAGTCGATAAATAAAGTTATCGATATGACTGTTCCTTGGACAAATTCCTGTTCTCTTCCATTTCTATAAATCTGAAACTCCTAATGTTTAGATATCTCTTCCAATCGATTGCTTTCTTTCTTTCATTATTTCTGCCTATCTATCTATCTATCTGGCTAGCTAGCGGTCTGTCTGTTTAGCTAGCTACCAGTCTATCAACCCGCCTATCATTATGATTTATACGTCGCTATTTTAGACCATTTATTTTACTTAATCTTTATATCCCTGTCATATCTATGTACATATATATATATATATATATATCAATGCTACATTGACTGAAAGAAACTCCTACAACAACAAAAATTCGCAAATTACTATATTAGTAAAAAATTTTCTTAAATTTAATATATATATATATATATATATATATATATTTAAGCATTTCACCCCAAGCAAGGCGGGAAGCCACTAGGACGCAAGGGGTTACAGAAAACTTAGAGCAAGATCAGATGGGAGTGATAGAAGAAACAATGAGGGTAGTGGATAGATCAAGCCAACTGGTGATGTCGATTGACATTACACTTGAATAGCTGGAGATTATAGCTCACAGGGAAACAGGAAAAGGGAAGGGAGTTCCACAGGCGAGAGGTGCGAGACATGAAGCTTTTAGAATAGAAGAGACGGCTACATTTAGGAGTTTCGACAGTGAAGCTGTGAGAGCGGGATGCCAGCCTCGTAAGGCGCTATATATATATATATATATATATATATATATATATATATATATATATATATATATATATATATATATATATATTGATAACTCACTATTCAGGTTAGTTTATATCTGTCTGTTGATCTCTGTGGTTAGTTCACAATTCCAGTTCTTGTGTATCTCTCTCTCTCTCTATTTCCCTATCTAGCTATCTAGCTATCTCCCTTGGCTTCACGAGGTGGTGTAATGGTTGGCAAGCTTGACGTGCTAGAACAATTACGACTGAGTAGTAAGTTCGATCCTCATTGGATGCCCCTTACTTTCGGCCTTGTGCCACGTCTAAACTACGTTTGGAAAACCACTATCTTTTTTTATCACATTTGACAACTCGCTATTCCAGTGCATTTCTCCCACCTGTCTCACTCTCTTTCTGTCTAGGCATTTCACACACCACACACACACACACACACACACACACACATATATATATATATATATATATATATATATATATATATATATATATATTCCAGTCCTTGTGTATCTATTTCCCGTCATCGTACTCTCTCTCTCTCTCTCTCTCTCTCTCTCTCTCTCTATCTATCTATCTATCTATCTATGACATTTGATAACTCGGTATTCCAGTGAATTCGCTCTCTCTCTCTCTCTCTGTGTGTCTAGGTATTTAACACACACACACATATATATATATATATATATATGCGTAAGTATTTGTTGTACAGTTGTGTGTTCAAGGAATAGGGCAAAGATTCTGTAATGTAATTTGTGCATTGCACTAAATTGTATATTTCGCTCCAAGAATATTTTTTCAGCGTTCTCTATTAGATTAGGGCGTCTGCTTTACGTTGCGATTTATAACGAAAGTAAAGCTTGCCAAATCTTCCCTGTGAAGATACAATCGTTTGTCTTAAGCGTCGAGTCAGTTTTGCAACCTTAACCCCGCCTTCCCAGCAGACATTTTCTTTTTTGGTATGTATTTTTAATACCCTTTCATTTTGAGCTTCGATTTTTATGGCGTATTTTTTTTTTTCAGTTACCATTACTTTGAAGAGATTTTACTTTTATTTTTTATTTCTTTTTACCTATGTTTGTTTTGGGGCTCGTATAAGGGATTTCATGTTTATTTCATTTGTTTGTAATGCTTGTCATGGTGTGTCAAGAGCAGCGGCTATGTATAAAAGATATTAATAAAACATACCCGTGAAAGATTTTGGTGAGAAGCTTGGGGAATATCTAACGAATAACATAGAGCTAGGATGCTGTCGTAATATTTAAGAAACAATGAGACATAAATTGATTTCGGTAAATATTATCTTGACCAGAGGAAAACTTTTTGGCTTGAATAAAAAGAAAAAGAGCAGAATTTGTTTGTTTTTTTTTTGTTTTTTTAAACACTGTTGAATTTACGTAATATGCCCGATGGGATATATTTAAAATCTCCTGTGTGAATATTCATTGAATCAAAGACACACATACAGACATACATTTTAAATTCACTTTCTTCATACAAATGTAGGCATATTTCCGTGTATTGCGTGTGCATTTCTAAATGTGTAATCACCAGTCAGTTATGTGCCATGCGTGATACACGCTTAGGCGATCATGTATCTTTCGATACTGACTGACGAGGCAGATTTTTTCCCCATAGTAGGTTGCCGTTTCCTTCTGCGGTAGCCCAGTTGTCATCCAAGGCTATAGAACCCTGTCTGTTCTGCTACTTACCCATAGCGAAGTCGAGAAGAAGAGGAGTTATACCTTTCCCAAGGTTATTAGCACATGTGAAGTATGAAATGGACAAAGTCCGACAATTATTTTAAGAAATTTTTTGTTTATATGTTCTTTTTATAGATACAAATATTTAAGTAAATGCTCTGTTTATAATAAACAGTATTAACGACATTTACCGGCCTGAATATCCGAGAAATTTTCATAGAAAATATGCGTCCCCGACAGGAATCGAACCTGTATCCTATACGGAACCGTCATATAGCCTCACGTGCTTTACGGATTGAGCCACAGAGGAGTGTTTCGGTGATCAAGGTCGATTTTACTATTTTTAAATTATACCTGATTTTCTCTCGTATATTTATATCTGCTCGATGCGTATCCAAATGGAAACAAATGACGTCACACATTATGAAATGGACAATGTCCGACAATTATTTTAAGACATTTTATGTATAAACATAAAAAAATTCTTAACATATGCGAATGTAATAGATTCGACTGGGATTCGAACTCGGCTCTCCGTGTCCTCAATCCAAGCCGTTGTCCAAAACTTCACCCTATACAGGTACTTATTAGCTAAAACATCATCTAAATGTTCGCAATGGACCAATCGATATCACTGGCAGCACATTGTTCTTGATATTGACTCTGACGGGTGAAAGTACGCGTTATCAATATAAAATATTGCTACTCTGTCTGAATTATCAATATTTATCTATGTATCTATGAATATCTTATACTAATCCTGATTTATGGGTGGCGTAATGGTTAGTGAGTTGAAAACAGACATTGACACTACGAGATCGAATTCCGAGTGAATTTGATATATTCACTTTCAACAACGAAATTTTAGAGAAAACTGAATCAAAAAGGAAACTCATAATTAACATCAAGATTAAAGACGTCGAGGTATCAAGATTATATAATGAGGAAAGAGGGCTTGGAAAATTTGATACTCATGAAACAGATTAGACGCAGAATGGACAGGGGAAAAACAACGCATAACATACTTTGTGAGTTTGATTAAATAGATGAGAGAACAGGTTTTAGGAGAAATTACAGAATAGAATTAAGAGCCACATATGAGAGGAAGTTGCGAAGAGCCATTATCGCTTACGACATGAAGGGAGATGGCAAAGAAGAAGAAATCCTGCTTGCTAGGAATCTGAAAAAAACTATTATATGAGCATTTTGGACGCGCTAGACGTTCACCAGTACAAATCAGGCCAGAATTTCTACCTAATAAAAACCAGTTTGATCGGAAGACATAAACATTCGCTAAGAAGACAATGCATTGAGAATGTGTTGACGATAAACCTACGACCAGGCTCATACATAGTATCACTGATTATATATCGAGTATGGATAGGAACCCGACAAAATGATAGAAAAGTGAATAAGTTACAAAAATATCTTAATCAAGCATGTTTCACTTTATTAAAGCTTCCTCAGAGATCAAAATAGAAATGATAAAAATTATTAAAAGCAAAGAGACGCAGATTTATTGTATGTTGTGGTAGGCTATTTCATTGCTTAGATACGTGTCACGTGTATTGAAGTAACAGATAACATTTAAATATTTGTGGCAAAGTATGTAAAAATAATATGATATAGTAGGATGTTTCGATTGGATTCATGTCAGGTGTAAGTTAGTAATTGATAATATTCAAATAAGTGTAAGAAACTATTTTGGATGTTAAAGTATTAATGATTAGTAAGACGCTGCAGGATATTTTGAACAATTTTTCATTAAATCATGTATATATATATATATATATATATATATATATATATATATATATATATATATATATATATTATCCTGCACAGATAGACTGTTTCACTGTATCGCAGCTCATGAGTGTAGCTTGACATACGATTGCCTCAAGCCAAGATCAAAACATGACTGATTTGGCATCAGTCGGAGATTGTTCCCCTAAGCTATCGATTCTCAGCAGAGAGGAAGGTTAATTTTTACGTATTTATTTTGAACAAACACGCCAGTGACTAAGAGTTCTTGATTCATAGAATAGATCTGTATTATCAGCAGTAGCAGTCACTATTTACAAATTCGCGCTTTCTCTCTAAAGTGCTCGAACGAAATATATTTTGGAGGGAGCGTGCGTATATATATATATATATATATATATATATATATATATATATCTATATATATATATATATATATATATATATATATTGTCACCCACAGACAGACTGTTTCTCGCATATAGAGTGCTGGTGAAAATACAACAGTACTTTTTTTTTGCTTTTTATGGGTTCTAAATCCGTTTAGTCTTATATAACAAAATTTTAATTTTTTAAACAAAAAAATTGATAAAACATTTTTCCTTAAATAAACAGTAAATTCAATTTATGTTTAATATAATATAACATTCACAATTTTTAAAAAAAATATTTTATATACTTAAAATAAAAATCCCGTATATTTTAAATGCAGCAATGTGTTAACAAGATATTATCTATTTTCCGATTTAACTGACTCTTGTAAAGCTACAGGGTACGGGGTGGGAGATTGAGATATTTGCTGGAATTATACAGTAAATAGACAATTTTCCTTAGCATCTTTAGCAGTGGATGGTATATACGACTGCTTCTTGAGGTCTGGGTTGAGTTTCTGCCCCAAAAGTTGCTCATGGCAAGGTGCATCCGGAAGGAAACATCCGTCATTATTCATTCTAACCTGACGACGCCTACATAACAGCATAATGAAGTTGTACGCGTTGAAAATAAAAAGACTTTGCTCTTTGTGTAATTTCTCCACTTTTGTTTGCAATCTATATCCTACCAACACACACACACACACACACATATATATATATATATATATATATATATATACAAACACGCACAAACACACACAAGTATAGGATTCTGGTATACGGAATAAATTCAAATAAACAAAAAAAAAATTCTTAAAAAATTCTTAATACAGAGCAGAGCAAATATAATTTATTCGCAAATTATAACATAAATGTTAGAAAATCACTACAAAACATATTTATTATAATTTCCGAAAAAAAAAAATATATATATATATATATATATATATATATATATATATATATATATATATATATAGAGAGAGAGAGAGAGAGAGAAAGACAGAGAGAGGGATGCAATAGATAGATATATAATGAACAGAGAGAGATAATAAAGACATTGAGGGATAATTAACGTGGATATTAAACATAGATAATGAAAATAAATAGATAATGAATGATAGATAGATAGATAGATAGATAGATAGATAGATAGATAGATAGATTGCCGCACAGACAGATAATGGGAGATAGATAGATAGATAGATAGATAGATAGATAGATAGATAGATAGATAGATAGATACTGTTGCACAGACAGATAAGTGGAAATAGATAGATAGATAGATAGATAGATAGATAGATAGATGTTTCTATGTATACATATATAAATTGTGTTCGTATTCAAAGTTTAATAGAGAAATTAGCTTAATGTTCCTCTTTCTTTCAAAATCTAGGCCTAATTACCCCCCTTTGCTAAACACTGTGAAGATACATACACTCATTTTATTGAACTGTCTCTTGGCACATGCAACATCTTTCAGCAGGGTTCTTTGACGTTTATTTATATGCTAATACTTTCTGAGGTAAGGCCTCATTAATGTCAGGATTTGTCACGTATCCGGAAAGATCTGACTCGAGTATAACTAGGATTAAAAGAATAAGGTTTCTATTGATCCTAAAGTGTGCGGGGCTGGGTATTTCTTCTGTAGCCATTATTCGTTCTTCTTTGAAAGAAGACGGAAACAACACAGTCAGCGACAAAGATATCTTACGAGTGTTGTGCGCGTTAAGTTTCTTCTACGGAAACTTAAATGCGGAATTAAATTCTAAAAATGTTTTGTTATTCTTTCTTTATACACGTACAGAATAATATGGTAACTTCTAGAAAGAATAAGGAAGGTTTTTCCCCCTCTTTCAAACGCCATTGAATTAATTTCGAACAGTACAAATGATAAGAATAGGCGAAGCTAGAAAAAAATTACTACTTTTAAAATCCCCGCCGCGGAAAATAAAGCGATTCATCAACGATTCAAATATGCTGGAATATAGTCTAATTTTTATCAAATGAATATTACTTGACCTATTCGATATTTAACGATATTATTAAGGTACCGTGCTGATTCGCTAATGGCATCTCATGAATAGGAACAGTGTCATTTCCTCTCCATATAAAGAGAAGTCATAGTCTTAGATGCAAACAAATGAGGAGATATTTATCAAAATCTTTAGAAAAGCTAACGAGAACTGGATTCTACAAGAGAATTATTGTACATTAAGCACAACACCTTAAGTTTTCAGTATATTTATATTTTTTAATCCTGTTCACCCCAAACGAGGCAGTAAAACCACTAAGACATAAAGGGTTACTGGGTATGGAAAAATACAAACAGAAACATTATGAATGAGCGAAAATAAAAAGAGTAATCAGGAGGACAGTAAACAGCGAATGACAATGCATTTAAATTTTTGCACATTGAAGTATAGTGCCGGAAGGGTGTTCCACAAGCGAGAAGTGCGACAAAAGAAACATCTAGCCAACTCAACAGTAAATTGTTGGGCTCACGAGGCCAGTCTAATACTATGCATAAATTAAAAAAAGTATAGGTACCAATACGAAGAGAACAACAGAGTACTTACCCTGAAAATATTTATAGTAAAAACACAGGGAGTCAACCTTACAGTAGTGGGAAAATGACTGAGGCCGAGCTACCAGATCTTGACCCATAATATTTTTTATTCTTCTTTGGATTTTATCAAGGATATCTAGATAAATAACAAGAACAGCAGACCATATATGGCAGCAATATTCTAAGCATGGATGGATGGTAGACATAGATATGTGAGATAATTTCTGAAGAGAAAATTGTCTAGGACAACAGTGAACCATCTTTCTTAGCAGCTGATCATAGCAATGGATTCAATATAGTCTCTCCACTATCAGCTGATAATATTACCCCGAGAAGGCGCAACGCGTCGCCTTCCTGGAGGTTAGCCTCAGCCATACTGATTGAAGATTTATGGATTGGAGAAGAGATGGATGCACAAATATGGAAATAAACTGACAGTAAAAGCTGAACAAGCCCCACAAAATGAGGGAGAAAACTGGAGCAACAATGTCTCCAGTGTTATCATAATTCGGCCGTAGACTCAAAATTGTATTATTTAAAGTCACTTCTTGCTTTGAGAATAAATTGGCCAGCATCCACTGCCAGTATTCACCTTCTATGTGCCGTGCCACTTATGACGTTGGTGATCGTGTCTCTTCACAATTTCGTATCATTTCTATCTCCTAATAACATTTTATTTCTTTTTTTTCCATCTCTTCTAAACCTTGTGACGACATTCATTCTCTCAACCTGCCATGTAGGTTGTACTTTGCTTTCATCTGACCCAGTTACCTTCTTAACCCTTGCCTTAATTTATTCTGTGAGTATCAAGTTCTCCAAGCCCTCTTTCTTCATTATGCACTCTGGTGATTTCAACTATCTCTTCCTGATGTAAGTTAACATAAGTTAAAAAGACTTAAATTGCCACTGCCTCTAGAACATTGTCGTTGCCCACATGTTCAGTTGATGTTATTATCAACATCCTGATATAGAAGCATGTTTCTGTTGCTTTAATTGTCTTCTTCATCTCTGAGATAATTGTATAGCATCCACGGCCAAACAGGAAGACTGATGTTACGTAACGGTTCCGTACTAATTTTTCTGTTTTTTTTTTTTGTTTTTTTTTGTTAAGAATTTCCTCGTTTTATTACCAAAGTAATAAGGCATTTTATTGTCACGTGTTCCTACAGGAAGTGAAGAATCATGTCTCTACACTACTTCCTATTATGCCTAGCTTTTTTTTTTACTATCATTCCCACTCGTTCTTCGGTCATCCAGACACAGAATTTTGATAGATTAATCCGTTTTCCTCTATCTCTGTTG
>OZ010605.1:12889575-12892075 GCA_963932145.1 Acanthosepion lycidas
CTTTTTTAACTGCCCTTAAAAAATGTTTACAATAAAGTGATTGAAATGACTTAGACTATTTACAAAAAGAAAACTCATAAAATACGATATGAATAATTTGAGGTATTGATTGATGCTCTAATAAATTCCCTTTAAAAACTAAGAGAAATAACATTTAACTAAAATTGCTTAAAAATAATTTAATCAAAATATGTTAAATACTAGTTTTTAAAAAAAGATAACATAATAACGTGTAAATTTTAGTTAAATGTGATGTCATGGGATTTAGAAAAACAAATCATGAAATGTAGCCATAACACCACACTGCCTTAGTTATGGGATTTAGAAAAACAAATCATGAAATGTAGCCATAATGCCACACTGCCTTAGTTATGGGATTTAGAAAAACAAATCATGAAATGTAGCCATAATGCCACACTGCCTTAGTTATGGGATTTAGAAAAAACAAATCATGAAATGTAGCCATAACATCACACTGCCTTAGTTATAGGATTTAGAAAACAAAACTATGAAATGTAGTCATAATACCACACTGCCTTTGTTATGGGATTTAGAAAAACAAATCATGAAATGTAGCTATAATACCACACTGCCTTAGTTATGGTATTTAAAAAAGCAAATCATGAAATGTAGCCATAATACCACACTGCCTTAGTTATGGTATTTAAAAAAGCAAATCATGAAATGTAGTCATAACACCACACTGCCTTAGTTATGGGATTTAGAAAAACAAACCATGAAATGTAGCCATAACACCACACTGCCTTAGGTCTTCCCACAGACTTGGTCGGTAGTGTGACCAGAAATCGAAATATAATGATAATAATAATTATAATATAAGCTTGAATATACTCAGCTGTTAGGGTGGTATCTAATCGCCGTTGAAGATGTCTGCTCGTGCAACACCTACAGTGACAACCTGTTGTTTTAAATTGCAAATATGATAAGGGGACATTAGTCACTGCTTCTGGTGGAATCACATGATCTGACGTGTTTGTCAGTACACTAAAACCCTGCTGGCCCACCCAAAAGCGACTTTCGAACAATTTCCACTACCCAATTTCACATTCTCACTCACACACGCATACACACACGCAGAGAGAGAATCACACGCATACACATAAGCTATGCTTGCATTCACAATGTGTAGCACTGTATCACGGTGCTACACATTGGGATTGTCTCAACTGGACAATAATATAAAGAAATCACCTATTACACATATGTACCTCATTGAGATTCGATCTCGAGTCTCGAGACTGGAACGCGCTAATTTTCTAATCACTCGGCTAAGCACCATATTTTAATAATAACAACAACAATAATAATAATAATAATGATGATGATAATAATAATAATAATAATATTGTTCTAAAAAATTGTTCACACGAGTACAGCTAACAGATTACGAAGGTTTTCATATAAGTAAATTATGTGTTTGTTTTTTGTTTTTTTATCGAAATTGCTTATTGGAAATTGAAATGTTGCCATTTCTGATCTTAGGTCTCTAGTCGGAAACTGGGAACAAATGAGTACAAACCAGAAATGAAAGGAAGAAGAAGAAGATTCCCAACCGTTCCATCTACCCAGCCCAACTCAGATGGCTTGGGTCAAGCCGTCGTATGATTTAAAGGCACTTTCCAAATGTGCCGCACTCTGGTATCCCCACTCCAGATCGATAAAGTCAGTTACCTACTTTCTGACAGAGATTCGAGTCCAGGTGTCCTGATCAGAAAGCGAACGTTCTAGCCACGTGGCCACCCCCACCATATATATATATATATATATATATATATATATATATATATATATATATATATATATATATATATATATATAATATCGCACATAGACGGCCGGTGTTAATACAATAGTGCTTGATGTAATATGACTGCTCTGTAAACTATAGGATCAGTCTCAATTGATCACTTGAAGCAACTCTGAGCCGTGCTTCTGTTTACGAATATATATATATATATATATATATATATATATATATATATATATATATATATATATATATATATATATATATTAAATGTATGTATATTTTTTTTAGAAATAAATATTGCTTAAATTGTGATCAATTTCTTATGGTTTAGGATGGACATATTCGGCTGTACAACTTCAAAAGCAGGGGGAAATGGATTTAACCATTATTTTTTTATTTCGTATAATTTTTCTCTTTGGTTTTAAAAAATATTTCTTGAATAATATTCGCTTACCAGACTTTAAATTATGACGCTTTGTGTCCTCCATATGTTTTGGCTGAACTGTCAAGTAGCTGATTTAATATTCATGACCTTTTTCAAAGTTAAAAGCCTTCATAAACCAATGACATATACTAATGGTATATAAACACGTCCAACAATATAAATCCATCATTTGCCTTGATAAGTTCCATCATAAGTCGAAACGCGTCGTCTAAGAATGTTTTCCTCATGTCTTTTTGCTTTTTATTCATGATTTTGTGTCTGTGTTAAAGAGCCAAAACTTCTTT
>OZ010605.1:12897075-12899575 GCA_963932145.1 Acanthosepion lycidas
GAGAGATCTTTTCTTAAGGGTTATAGCTATCGCGAGTTCATTATATCTGTTTAATGGTTTGGCGTCATTTAAATTTTTTGAGAATTAATCTTTTTCCAGCAAACACAAATTACATCAGTCGCCGGGACAGAAAATGATGTCGTTTTGGCGATATATATATTGAAGTTTTCGGCTCTTGTTTTGAAACATGAGAACTCTTATGTAGCGTTGGAAACATATTTTTAAATAAATAATTATATTTATGCTCTACTTTTGTATCGAGCACTATTTTTTTTTAAATAATAACAAAAATACTAAAGAACTTTGGATTATTTACCTAACGAGTTCTTTCCTATTTTCTATATATTTTTAGACACACACACACACACACACACATATATATATATATATATATATATATATATATATATATATATATATATATATATATATATGCATATATAGTTTTACAGAAGAATTTCTGAGCAAAGTCGAAATTTTATGGCTAAATGGACACGAATAATTAGAATCAGAAAAGTGAAATTTAAAATTTCTGGGACACATAACACATTTTGAAGGCAGGCGTGCATGGGGAGGCAACGGGGAGCAGGTAAATGAATGGCAGTACAGATATTAGAGGGCATGATGAAAAGGGAGAAGCTTTACTAACCGTTACAAATTATAAGAACATGTGGAGACTCACGATCGCCGCCGTCCATGGAAGAAGTAGAATTTCTACTAACTAATGCTAATTCTAATGTGTGAGAAATTAAGAAAATATGAAGTACAAATCAATTGGAGATATTATTTAAGGAAACAATGAGGACAGAGGCCTTGGAGAATTTAATACTCAGAGTGTGTATAGATGGCAAGAAGAGTCGAAAAACACAGCGGGTATGCTAATGAACGTGTCTGCGTAAATTGATTCCATACAATGGTCATAAGAAAAAAGTACTTTGATAAAATGTGAAGAATTACTTCCAGTTGAAGTTGAAGCAAGTTTTTGAGAGTCATTATTTTATACGTCCTTAAAGGATATGTCATATAAAAAGAACAATGAACATTTGAAACGTTAACCTTGTTCTCTCAACATATGTCTGCATATGTAGGCATTTTCTTTGATTAATTTATTTTCTTCCTGCAGGCACAGTAGAGGAATCGTAAAGCCGATACTGAATTCCAGTCAGATCCATTACATTATTTACCTGAATTTATTTATATTCATTTTTCCTTGGGAAAGGTATGAATGCTCTTCTTCTCCCTTCAGCTATGTGTAAATAGTAGGAAAGACAAGGCTCTATAGCCTTAGGTTACAGACAGTCTAGGAGAAGGAAGAAGTCTTAATTCAAACCAACCTGCAGAAGTTTGGGCTCCATCAAGTAACACCACTGCTTCTGTGCCTTCAGTATATGTGGTGGCCCTACGACTGTGGGGGTGCTTCTCGTTAGTTAACATATTTAGGGAGCCTTTCTTCTCCTATATGATTATCAATTCTTTACTGATAACCTAACCCAGAAAATATACACTGTACAAACAGCTTGTAGGAGAAATGGTCGATTCATATCTTTACCATTTTAAAAGTTTTGCCTCAATGGACGAGGAAAAATGAAAAAAAATGAAAACGCGTTAAGAAGAAAAACAAGTAAAGATGCACTAAGAAGACAGCAATAACAATTGATATTGGATTTAAATTTGGGAAAATCAAAGTTAACCATGAAACAAGAAACCAGAAGCAAGTTTCACAAGCGAGAAGTGCGAGAGAAGACATTCTTAGCATAGAACTTACGGTTGCATCTCGCCATTTCAACTATAAAATAATGAGCTTGCTGCGAATCATGTAATGCGCTGAAAATAATTAATTCTAGGTAGCATGGCGAAAAGATCATCAGAACAATTACAGATACAATTATTTATAGAAAATATGTTACGGCAGTGGAAATATGGCTGAAGCCGAGATGCCAGCTCAGAACAAATAACATTGCATATTCTGCTATTGTTTTTTATTAAGTCTCCAAACATATAGCAGGAATACTAGACCAGACCAGACCAGACATGGCAGCAATGTTCAAAGCAAAGACGAATAGTAGACTTATAAATCTGCGCGTAAGTGATTATATCAAATCCGACTGAAATTTGAACACAGCTCGCTGATCTCTTTGTTGCATTTCAATTTCTGTGCCCTTATGATTTACACCAGCCCCACATCTAAGCGTAGAGCCGCTGGTATTCGAAGGCGGTCACTCATTTTGGTACTAAACAACTCCTTAACTTAGGCGATCGTACGGTTTTTCAATGTGATATGGCCGTCAGCCGACATTTGCCTGGAAGTGTATTTGTTCTTTGTGCAAGAGAATGCATTTGTTCATGCACGTATATTTTATGCGATTTAGTAAGAGAGTTCATTTATTTATTTTTATTTTCTCCCCTGCAAAATCCATCGGAAAGTTGACATTGTATTTTTCTTTACTCTAGTAAAAATCCGATCCTTTACGTGACGTACAGTTTAACATCAATGTTCTAA